>CM022948.1:70961454-71511681 GCA_012931725.1 Litsea cubeba
TGCAATGATGATCATTACAAACTTGGGCAATCTAATCTACATCAATTTGGCGTCAGAGCAAATAGGAATTACAATCTGAAGGTTCAGATTATCTGATGCCAGACAGATAGTCAAGTCTCTTTCTTCATAGATTTTTATAAAACTCTAGCAACCTGTTCACTAAGACAGGTTTTGTGATACAAACTATTCTGAACCAATCCCCACTCAAGCTGAAACTAGATCACGTTTTTATCAATCCTGGTATACAAGTCAAACTGATCTTAGTTGAAATTTGATGATAAATGTGAACACTTGGGCAGTTGTTGAATCATTTAGATGTACGAGTGAGAGATTCTCAGGTGCTGTATCCAGCATGGATCTTTAGTGAAGAAAATATGTTACCAGTGAAGAGAATGGCAAGGTTAAGAATGGTATATCAGCAACAGAAACCATCACAGACATTACAAATGCAATACCATACTTGTTCCCTTGAAAACTTGCCAACACGGCCACCCTCACTAAGAGTTCGAACACCGACAACAACAGCTCCCCCTGATTTTGAATCTTCGGAGGCTCTACCACCACCAACTATCAGCCGCATGACACCACCTCTGGCTTCATTCTTCGTGATCTAGCAATATCAAATTAAAGATAGAAACAACCATGTCATCACATAGAAGATAATTAAATTACCTAGGCATGCATGCAGGTAGGAATACAATCAAGCACATGTACATAAACTCTTCCTAGAAGAGATGAATAATCAAATATAACACATGCACACAATTAGACTTCAGATCTGCCATATTTAGCACAAGAAAGGACGTAGATTAAGAATATATTTTCCATAAATAACATGGATAACAATGTGAGCCAATGATATTGATTGAACTTCTTAAGAAAAGCAATAAGGACAGTGAGAGCTTGGGAAATTTCTTTTGAACTCATTTATGAAGCCCAACTGACGAAATCTTAAATAAGCTGGGTGGGGTGTCAAGCGCATCCAAAACCAAACCTACTCGAATCCAATTCGGGTCAAATTCTGAAAATCCATACTCACCCCGAACCCCACATATATACTACCAAACCTGCCCTTAATAGGAGCGGGGCCAGGGTGGGCCATGGGCAAACCCTTGACAATTTTTAAGGGGAGGTGGATCATGGATGTCCATGGTCTTATTGGGCACCTTTATATTCTATTTTTAGTTTACCTTTCCTTTTGTACAATCTCCTGTCCTTTTTTATAAACATTTTTTCATCTGTCAAACTTTTTAGTGTTTCTTTTCTTTAGTGGAATAAAATACAACTGAGTACAAATCCGATACAGCAAATGGAAAAGAAAGAGAGGATGAAAGCGCAGGAGCAAATATAATGCAAAAGTAAGACAGATGAACCCAGAGTCAAGAATGTCAAGAACCAAAAGGAAAATTTTTGAGATTTTGGCAAGCCCAGTCGTTAAACAGAAGCAGGAATAAGAATGGACCTGGTTCAAAGTTTAAACCAGTGCCTATCCATCAGATTATTCTTTTCTTTTTTCATTTTAAAAGCCTGGTGCAACACTTCTATGTCCGATTCTCTTATTTTCGCTTCACTTGTTGTGTGGGGATGGGTTGGTTGTGGAATTGGAGAGAGCATTACCACCCTTTGGGTGATTGGATAAACAGGGGCCATTACTCATTACCATCCTAAAAGGCATCCCCTACACAAGTACACATCCATACACAGAAAGAGCACCACAGGTACCTTGTAATTCACCGGAATTCCATTTGAAAGACGACGCTGTGTGATGCCCGTGTCCTTGTCATGTGCTTTTGTGGTATTTATTTCCTGACTTAAAGCGACAAAGGATGGACTACATTGCAATCTTAACTCCTGCAGCTGCAGTGTTGATATCAGTTCTGTTGGCACCTCTAGCTGCACAAACAACCAAAATGGAACGAATAAGAAATCCTTGAACATGTGATGCATGACATACCAAACGATGCCCAATGAAGAATAAAGAACATAATTATTTCTTTCATATGCTAGACATTAAGAACAGTAATGCAAAAATCAACAACACTCTTAAGGGTCAAATCAATATGGTAAACAAAGCAACCATCGTTACATTGAAAGTTTTTATCATCATAATATGATCATTGGGTAATAGGTTCAAAAAGGTGAACAAAAAAAATAAATGTATCTTTTATGAAATCATTTTCATATAAAAAGGTGTCTATTAAAGGTTTTAGGAAGAAAAAAAAAGAAACATTTTTTAATGTTAATGTTAAACTTTACTGAGAAAACCCCAACTGAAGTGCAAGGGAAATGAGAAAAATCAAAATGTCACAAATGGAAAGAAGACCTCCGGTTCAGCCTCTATTGGTTCCTTCAAACCTGCTTTTATAGCATCATTAATTTCTTGTGGATAAATCTTAAAATCGGTTTCACCCTTTCCATCGATATGCACTTTCTTTGGAACGCATGCAACAATAGCAGCAGGAAGTGGTGCAGTAGGATTTCCAAAGTCAGAGATGAATTCCAACACTCCTGAACCAATGGAATTGACCTGCAACAGACAAATTCTCTGAGATTAAATGTGTTGAAGAACAAATAGATCATCCAACTAAAAAATCAGGTTGAAATGTAGATTAAAAGCCAATGTACTAAAGAAAAGGAAACTGCAGAATCTCCCTGCCCCATCAATTATGAAAAGAAATAACCGGTGATCAGATCTCTCTGTCAGAATTTGATAAGTCTCTTGAAACAGCAGAGGGCTAGGTGCCTCACAAAAAGATAGCAGGAAACCACATGCATTGTTCATCAAGGAAAAGATAGAGAAGGAGAAAACAACTATTGAGGTAAAAAATAACATACGGTGCATATTCATTTTTTAAAGTAATAATACAGTGACAATAAAATACAAAGTTACAGTGGTGCAAGCAGAAGCACATCCTTAATGGAGAACAAACTTCAGAATGTAGACAATAGACAGGAACCAGGAAACTGAACCACTATCACAGATAGCCCAAGACAACTCAGAAAATACTGGAAGATGCTTCGAGTACTATGCTCAATCAGAGCAGAAGTGTGCAACAGAGGAGACTTTCTAGTAATATAGCGTGCACAAATACTTACAGTGGTGCAAGTAGAAGTGCATCCTTCGAGAGCAAACTTTAAAATATAGATAACATATAGAAACCGGAAAACCGATTCATAATCACAGATAACGCACGACAACTAAGGTAATATTGAAATATATTTCATGTCTGCTGGGTGCTTCTTTCCATCATATTTTAAGATAGGCTAATACCATGGCGGATGGTGTGGCCAGGGAAGGAGTTTTTCGCACTTCTATTTCTTTTGATGTATAAGTTTTTTTAGGTGTTTTCCCTTATTCGTTGTAGTTTACATTGTGTCTTGTTTCTGTTTGTTTGTTCGTTTGGTGGAATAAAATTTTATCTTTTATAAAAAAACAAAAAAAAATAACTAAGGAAATATTGGAAGATGCCTTGGGTACTATGCTCAAAAAGTGCAGAAGGGGCAACAGAGAAGAGAACTGATTAAGGAGACAAATGCACAATTTCTAGTGTGTTTTCAGTGTGAAAACAAAAACAGTAGATCAGATTGGAAGGAAGGAATTACCAGAAAAGTTGTACAAAAAAGTGCCAGACAACACATAGATGATTACCATACAAGTAACACATTATGTAACCATATAAAAATGTTGCAAGTTCAAAATGCACTTTAACAGTCTAATCATAACAACTGAAATGTGTTTTTCAACCTCAAGAATAAATCTCCAAGTGACTCCAAAAGAAGGAAATTGAGTGGAAGAGAGGAGCATATGTTCAGTAAATCAAAAGGTTTGCATTTCAGAAAATGAGTGCTGTTGAATGAAAATAAATACAAAACATTAAGTATGATAACATTACAAACAACAGTAAGGTAAATTACTTCAGCTAGAGTGACTGTTTCAGCGACAGCAAGCAAACTTTCATATGCCTGTCTCTGATCCATTACAGTATGGCCAAGTGCATCACTCTCCATGATAAAATCCAAGTTATCCACGGATGGCACATTATCAATCATTGCTGCTAACTGTTCACTGTCTTTTAATAGTGCATCCATGTAGCGAGCTAGTTCTCCCCTTGTAACTCCAAACTCCTTAAGTCTCCTGACCTATATCATAATGATATAGTTAGAAAAGCAGTTATGGCTTATAAGTCACAGAGAATTCAATCAAGTAAATGCACTAGTACTGACAATATTTTACAAATATAATGATAGACAAACGTCCCCAAGCACATAAATTTCCATGCCCCAATCTAAAATGGAGTAGAGGCTATGTAACAAGTATATTGTGGATTGCATGCACACGGGTTTCATATCCATGTATGGTGGATAGCATGAGCATTGGTTTCATCTATTAAAGTATTTTTTGTATTTGTATTTGTAAAGAACAAAATCATGTGGGCTCCCATTGCTTACCTGTGCCCCATCTAACACGGAGCAATAGATATATTGGCAAAGTGATGACAGAAAGAAGAGAACTATGGAATTGATTAGAAGCCGGCCCCTTTCCTGGCTGGCCCTATTTATACTGCTTTGAGAGAATAATACAGAAAGTAATTCACTTAACTGGGACAAGTTACAACCAATTTCCCCTTTCACTGTGGGGTTGTTAAAATCTACACAGATTTCCTAGATTTTTACAGATCATATCTACGTGCAGTAAGTGCAGATTGGGAAAAGTGAACATAAACCAAAGGAGTGTTGTGAAAGGAACTTTACATAAGACAGGTCAAACTTGCATGGTTATGTGGATTTATTTTTTTTTCTAATGATAATAGGAGTGTAATTCTGGAAAACAAAGAAAAAAGAAACGAGAAGAAAAGTTAATGTGCACGGGATGATAAGATAGATCTGTGGATCAATAAGAAAGGAAAGAAAATAGGAACACAAAAGAATTCTACAGAGGCTCCAATAAATCAAATAATGCTGGTTCAAATGGCTTGGGCATGTAAGACAGCCCCTGTATCAAGCACTGAAGTGAAACAACTATAAGAAGGAGGCAGAGACGGCTAAAAGCTTGAAATGAACTAGGGAGAAGTGGCATATTAAATTCAAAAATGACAGTTTATAGCTCTAAATAAGAATAAGCAGAAAGTAGGACTCCGAAAAGTGATGGGAAAATGATTTAATGCGAATACTGCATATCTTTTATATGTTTAATGATGTTCTTGAAAATGTAAAAAAAAAAAAAAAAAATCTGTGTGCATGTAAACAAAGCATCTTGATCAGAATCTAGAAACTCAGGCACCATAACTTATTGCAGAACAGAAATACTGCACAGTTTATTCCATTAACAGTGTCTGATATTAAGAACAACCCAATCAGAATCGCTAACTAAAACAAAAATGGAAGTGCTATCAGGAAAGGGCCAGATCACAGACCTCCTTGACCGCAACCTTAATGGCACTCTGCCAGTTCTGGGGTTCTGCAGTGACTGTAAGAGTAGTGACAGTGCATCCTTCCCTTCCAGAATCACTATGATCCAACTCTACTGATATGAAAGGAGGGTTTGAGCTCTGCAAGATTTTGTAGTGAAATAAATACCAAATGCCATAACTCTTTTTATATATGAAACTACATAGTTATGTTGCAGGCTAATGCAAAATGATAAAGAAGCCAGAAAGAAAAGACGTAGCAGAAAGATTAAGACAAATAGAAAAGGGAAATGCAACAGAAGATGAAGTTCAACAAGGAACAAAGAGTCCATACAAATGTATAAGAAGAAAAAGAAGTCGTCACATAAAACACACAAATAATGGGGCTAAAGAAGCAAGCAAACACAGGTGTCATTCAATTGAGATGTCATAGCTTATACAATATGCATTAACAATGAAGAGTATATCATTTGTGCTATGGCATGATCTGGTAATGAATATTTTCAAAAAGTAAATGAGAAAAGAAGGAATAAGATAGAATTCACAAACCCGGCCTGAAATAGATGGATGAGGCTATAATGATGATGATTAACTGATAGAAGACGTTTACATCTACAGTTCAGTTTTCTACAAACCTTGAGAACATAACTTTACAACTACTAAACTGTGGCATCAGTAATCATTTCCATCAAGATAGTACAAATAAATGTCACTTCAATGAGACACAAAGCATGACAAGTTTTAATTTTAAACGATTCGATGTTGTCCATATCTGAAGGTTATGCAGAATGCACATCAAAGGTAAGGAGGAACGAGGGCAGGAATGCATCAGTTGTATGGCTCTGTTAACGTACGCATCATAAGGCACATATGGTATTTGTTTGTACACATGATTTTTCAATGTCACACATGCAAGTCCTTAGCCTTAGATGGCATCCAATGATAAGATGTTTTCTATAGGAATCAGTAAGAAAGAGACTGAGGGTGGTGGCTGACTCGGCCGCTATTTAGAATCATGGACCTTAAGAGTTGTTTGCCAGCTACTCAAGTACTAACACTGCAATAACTCTTCCTATTAATTTCACCACCAAATTAGCCAGTCCCCTTGTCTAATCTCTATAGTGGTTGAAAGAGAGACCCTACAAATCAATGGGTAAAGAAGCCTTCTTCATGAGAATTTTCATTTTCTCCCACGATTGCACCACGGATTTTCCCCTTCTTTCCCTCATGGTCTCACACGTTCCCATCACAAGGATGTGCTGTCAATGGGGTCCCACTCCCACCGACCTCATCATTACCTGTCAGTTTTTTTTTTTTTTTTTGAGAGAGAGAGAGAGAGAGAGAGAGAGAGAGGAAATGAATGTGATATGGAGATTTGAATTGAGGTTAACTTCTTCCAATAAAAAGGAAATAATCAACATAGGAGATGAGCCTCATGGGAACAAGAGAAGCAATTTGGATATATTTTGGTTATTTAGCGTGTTTCGGATTAAAAGTTAGTAGGTTCGATTTAAGTAACTATAGTAACTACTAACTAGGTAATAGGTATCAGATCAGGTTTCTTCTGGTTTCAATTATGAAAGGATGCAAGAAGAATGACATATCTGGTATGAACCACTTTTGCAAAGCTAGTTAAATCTCAGAGAAGATGCTTTTGACCTCAGACTCTACAGAAATTTGGGAATGCTACATTCTACTCTGGTATGAACCACTTCGGTCATCATGCATTCGACTTGCAGTAAAAGAAGATAGAAGGTATAACAAAAACTTCTCATTGCATGCCAAAAGGACAATCATAATTATACCAGCCAACACCAGGCCTGCAACTATACAGTAACAATAATGCACCTTATATCTTGCATTAATCCGAAAATGTAATGCTGACAGGAATATTCTCTTCATTAGGACATTCCGCAAGTCTCCATACGATACAGCTTTGTTGACTGGGATCTGTGAAATAAATAAATTGTTAAATAAAATCAGACGAGATATACAAGTAACCATCTAATTAGATAGCAAGTATATCAAATATTAACATTAAAATCTAATCAGCAAGGGTCTACGGATCTGATATCCAATATAAAATACTAGGTACAAACAGAATTGAACTATGTAAAGAATTGAGAACAATGGACCATCCAACATAACTTGTTCTAGCAAGTCAAAATGCTTAACATGACAAAAACAAATAGCCCACATATGAGCATTAATGACACGTCATTAATGCACACAGAAACTAGTACATAAGATGAGACGCCCCAATCCATGCATACAGACATCCCCCTTCCACCTTAAAAAGGAAAAAAAAGAAAAAAAATTCAAAGCAAACAGTTAACAGAGAAAGGCAAGTTTATGAGTATGGTGTAAACTTGGGGGTCACTAAAGGGTAGCGCAGTTGGCAGGAAACTGAATGCATTATACTCTAATAAACAAAGAAGGGTCTTAAAATAAAATAAATTTTTACAGATATAGTAACCAATAGTATATGTCAAAGCAGCTATTGCCGCCGATCCTGGAAATACGAGCCAATATTGAGTGCACCTCAAATTATTGTAGCAGCTAGGGCCACTGCACGGTTAGAGGTATCAGCCAATGGGTCACATATCAGCTGATATTTAAGAGTTGAAGTCATGCTTATAAGTATGTTTATAAAACTGAAATTTTAAAATAAAGTTGCAGGGTTCAGCAAAATTCTTTTACACTATCACATATGCCGCCTACTTCAAACAAAAATTGCCACACAGTTCCACAGTACCTTGCAGAACATATTGAAAGAAAAGTTTTGAAGCAACTCATGCTGGAAGATCTCTGGAGGTTTAGCATTACTATGACCCGTCCCGGCGAGAGACCACTTGTGTTCTACGGGCGGACGAACTGCATGCCTTTCCTTCTTTATAGTTTTGGACTGATCTGCAGCCAATCCACCTGGAAGCTTTGGAAGAAGAAAATTAGCCATTCCGCCAAATGGCCGTGGAGTTTGGACTGCTGCTGTTTCATTTTCTGCATGAGTTCGGCCAAAGACAGCCTAAATGATATAGTATTGATTAGCATAAAAATGCTGCAATGAAACAATAAATTTCCCAGGACAGCAATATGGAATGAATAAACTAAGAAGGTGGGGACATACCTCAATTTGATAAACTGTCTTGGGAATGTTATCAATGTCCCCCACAATATATAAGGTGGCATTTGCAGGAAAGTACCAACGTTCATGAAATTTCCTGATTTTATCGGCATCCCACTTCTTAATCTGCTCCTCCAACCCAATTGGGAATCTTCTACTAAGCTTGTTTTCTGAATGCAAATATTGTAGCAACTGCTTGCAAAGAAACATCATTACTGTTAACAGACAAATTGCTCATGAAATCTAAGAACGTTACATGGGTTGTAATTCACAAACAAGGTAATAAGATCGCAGCACTTGCCTGGCAATCAACACGATACTCTATTGTATTCATCATCTGCAATTCTGAAAGGATTGCTCGTCGTTCCTTCTCAACCCGAGATGCAAGAAATTTTGGATGGAAGGCTATCTGAATTGATGAGACAATGATGGTACAGAAGAGGTTATTCAGTAATCCTCACCATCTTCCAGTATATGAGAGGTTCTTAAATATCATTGAAGATAATGAAGAACGCAGGCCAAGTGTGGCATGATAAATATTCCAGTGGAATAGAGTTCACAGCTAAATAATGAGGAAATCACATTGAAAAGCACACCAAGAATCCAGAATTACATCGTTGAACCTCAAGTTGCATCAGTTTTAGAAGAGTATGTGTCCCTCAAAAATTTGAAACCTCCTTCAGCCAGTTAAAAATTGCAGGATATAATAGTAATAAAAATTCATGTTAACAATAAAAAAAAAATGGTAATAAAATTCTTCAAGAAATTGTCAACTCTTCAAGCAAGAAGTGCCATCCCCATCACCAACACCTTCCCAACATCTGGCATTTACTTTATGAGTTATACCATTTAACCAAATAAGAAGCCCACTGAAAGAGAGATTAATTATAAAAAAAAAAAAAAGGATTTACAACAAGAAAGAGAGATTAATTTTAAAAAAAAAGGATCTACTACAAAGTATCTACTTAACCAAATAAGTGCACCTCTCTTTTCCGGACCACTTGGTCCGCTTATGGTTCATCCACCCACTCACACTCACTACCTTGTGTTTATTGGCACTTACCTTATTTTGACACTCATTCGACTCTTACTGTTGGATTGGAAAAACATTAGTTGTAGAGAAATTAAGGATAATGGATCTATGGGTTAGTAGATTTGATGGGGCTTTTTTTTTTGTTGAACCTAGGCCCACAATGAGATTTCTGGGCCACACCCTAATAGTCATGCATTCAAGTGGGGCCCACGATGAGCACACATAACTTATGGTGGGCGAGGTGTGCACCTGTCACTTATCGTGGGCTAGACTGGCTCATTGAGACACTACCAATATTTGTATTGCCAAAATATGCAACTGAGTTGATACACGGTAATGAAGCATAGTCAAAATGCTGAAAAAAAAATCTAGTTGTTTTCATGTTACCTCATTCAAAGCGTCCAGCACAAATGGAAGAAGGTCCCCATCCGATTCCTGACAAGAAAGCAGTTTCATTGAATGTCAATATGCATAAGTGCTTCCATAATTCCATTAACATTTAGGCATGCTTTTGAAAGACGAAATATGCAAATTACCAACATCTTCATAGTGAAGTAGAAAAGCCCCACTTCCCCCCCCCCCCCCCCCCCCTCCCTCTCCCTCTCCTCTTTTCTTTCTCCTTTTTTTGCCTTTTCTTTTAATTATTAACAACAAGACTGTTTATTCTGAAAAAATGTATTTACAAATAAAACAGTGATTTTCTTTTCAGTTAAAGAACATCACAAGAAACTGAAAGTACAGTCAGAAATTAATTGAAAATAGGGGGTAAAAAGGTATCACAAAGTCAAATTGAAATTATAGCGACAATAATGCAAGCATATTGATAAGAGCACGTAACACAGTTGGAGCTGCTCAGTGTTTCAACAAGTTAGCATTCAAAAGGAAAAAAATTATTGCAAGAGTATTGGACAAAAAAATGTCATTCACACAGATACACAACACTTCAAAGAATTTGAGGGAAAAAACAAAAGATCACACAGAACATTTCAAAAAGTTTGGAAAAACAAAAAAAAATCCCACACAACTCAGGGACATAGAGACACGTGGCAATTTAAAGAATTAAAAAAAAAAAAAAAAGATCTCACTCACAAAGGCATAGGCATGTGTGTGTGTGTGTATATAGAGAGAGAGAGTGCGGGGGAAGAGAGAGCATGCCCGCCCCGCACACAAAATCAAAGGTCTAATGTGCAACTCTGATTGCCAATTTGCCACACATCATTAGAGGAAAGATATATAGAAGTTGACATGAAAGGAAAGAGATGAGAGGAAAAGGAAAAGTTGATGGAAGGGGTTATAAAAGAAACAATACCATGATAGAACTAAGAAGAAACACACAGACTTCAGCCATTTCCAACACCATCATCATAGCCATATTCCATCTTTAAGTGTTAGAAACTTACATCTCATTTTATAAATTACAATCAATACCATTAAAAAAATGTGTTAGAAACTTAAAAGCACCAGTTAAATGAAATAAATGGGTACTCCCATGAATAAAGAGAAGAAAGATGAGAAAAACCAAAGGAATGAACCATAAGATTACGAAAGACAAGCCAGTTTGTTTTCACAAATGACTACATCTCTACAACTCTGAGTCCACATAAGTTATTGTATTCCAGAAGAAAGCCTAACCTTTGTGCTAGTAGGGGAATGTATGTGAAACACCGTGTGGTGGAAATCTGTGTAAGCATTAGACCTTGCACCTGTACCAAGAAGTTTTTCACGCTTCTTACTTCCAAGAAACGCAACATGTTCAATCATGTGAGCAATCCCTTGCTCATCATCTTCCTCATCGATTGAACCAACATGGACTTCCATGTGTGCCTCAAACCTGAGGATCCAAATAAAGAAAATAGAGAGTAAAAAATAAAAAATGCATCCATTTGAACATTAAGTCTATAATCACATATCACCAAGATGAAACTGTAACAAACAAAAGGTCGAACAATGAGAGCACATAAATAAGTGATACCATAAAGGGAAACCCAAAGGCATCTAGAAGTGAATGTCTCTGAGGAGTTAGGCCTTGAGAATTGAGATTCATAAGAGATCAGAACCAAAGAACAAATATGAACCCAGTAAGAAATGTCTAGTGTGTGAAGACCACAACCCCTCAAAGAAAACAAAATTGGGAAAAGGATTGACAACCTCTGTGGGGAGTAGCATTACTCCAAGAGATTTTTTTCCCCTCTTCTGAAGAAATTCAAGATATAGGTAGTTAAGAAGAAATTCACAGCCAAGCATGAAGGGTTCAGTGAATATTGGATAGGCCTTGCATAGATCTATGTAAGTCCTGCCAAGACATAGTTCAACCCGATGAGTCTAATTTAGGCTCAGTCCAAAGATAAGTTGTAATATATCTTAGGATGTGTTGCAATCTCTCCTAGATCTTTATCTTTCATTTGAATCTACCTATTGTACAGTATATATTGAGACGAACGGAAAGCCCAAAGGGCACGGCTTATCATCCAATTCTTATATCTTTTGTGATAGTTTGATACTTCACAAAGGAGGATGAATGATAGAGGTGGATTCTGATGGAAACAGATCAGGGAACTATTCATGTGTATCTCCACATGTCTGAAAGACAAGTATCTCCACATATCCAAGGAAGTATGCCATGCACAAAGACCTATTCACGTGTTCCACCAAGTCTGTTGCTGCTGGGAAGTAAAGTGAGCCTGGTATGTCTTTGTTCAATTGAAGTTTCATCTATTTTGAGCTGGGAATTGAGAGAAAAACCATCCTTTTTGGGTTGGGTGTGTGCATATTCCCCCAAATAATCATTGTTGGTTGATCAGATGAGTATTCATGTATATCAGTGAAATGTGAAGAGTTTCAAGTATATAAAAGGACTGATATTGTTCACAAAAAGGTGTTCTTGAAATAGTAGATCATGATGGAGTCTAAATCAGGGGAGGATAACCGTATAGGGGGGAAACCAAATTTCTGAGATGGTAAACCATTTTAAACTAACAATGTTATGACTATTCAGAAAACTTTCACCTGAGCACAGTGCACATGCGCACTGCACATTCGGACCATCCCAGAGGCATGACCCACTCTAAAATTCACACGCCACAGGTCAGGATGCGAGATACGCATGTGCAGTGTACGCAGGTGAAGATTTTCCATAACTATTCACATGACTATTCACATTCCTTTTTTAACATTTTATGTTGAAAAGTAAGAAAATCTTGAAAGTTTATATTATGACGGATTAAGTAAATAAGATTAAACTGAAATAGTAGCCTGAAAATATCTATATAGTATCCAACACAAGAACCAGTATCCTATGATGCTCAGGTATGGCATGTATATGGCAGGGACTCACCATGGATATGGCAAGGACACAGGTTTTACATAAAAAAAAAGAAATAGAAAAAAAGTGAAGTCTCAGATATGATATGACACAATGCATTGCCTATTTTTAACCATCCAGGTATCATAGCCAGTTTCATCTCCAGTGGATACAGATATTCCTATGTCCTACAAATTGAAATAGATAACATGAATACATGATACCTAGCTGAAAAATAGACAAAAACACTTATTATAAAACAAAATCACATATATTTGAGGTGTATATAATCACATATATTTGAGGTGTCTATATGTATGCATCATATACTAAGGTTCGAGAAGTCTACACAAAGCCTATGAGTTAAAAATGATAGTTACAACTGAAAATAAATTTGAAGTTATAAGCAATACAGCTTTAAAGATCCTGAGCAACACTTTTCCTACAGCAGCTTAGGTGAAAACAAAAAAATCATACCTATTTGTTGGAATTTTATTTGGTAGAATAATATAGCGTAGTCCATTCTTCAGTTGTCCTCGGTGCAGCTTTGGGTGAGATGGAAGTAGAGAACTTAAAAAACCTTCTAACTCTGCATTTTCTACTTCAGGATCCCAAGGGCCCAAACCTTGTTTCTCTATGATGGTGTCTGGCCATGTTGTACTCGCTACATGAGGCTCATCTGGACCAACAGATGCATTTGTGACATGAACTGGCTTCACCTAGAGAATGTCAAATCAACAGTTGGTCAAATATTAGTGCTAGTCACTACATACGTATATAAGACAGACTACAAAAACAAACATGCAAAATATATATATATAGAAAGAAAAAAAGTTGCCCCTGCTGCAGAGCAGAGCTTGCTTGGATGCATGGCAATCATGAAGAGTAAGGAGACAGGATAGTCTTATGGATCTTCTCACATGATCCTAGATTTTATATAGTTCGGATTTATTATTATTATTGTTATTATCAAATGGTGGATAATGGTCAAATCAGTATAAACTTGGGACCAATGCTCTAACTCACAGGCGTTTGGTGCGTGTAAATATGTGATTATAGTGGTACCATAGTACCACACTACCACTTGAGGGAAAATGTATTCTCATCAAGTTATTTTCTCAGCAAAAAGAAGAATCACAAAGCAACGGGGCATACGAATCATGTAAATGAACACAATAATGACCTCAGCATTGTTTTAATTGAGGGAAGATGCATGTTTCACCCTAAGAGGACGCCCAACAAAGAAATTGGTTAAAGGACGATAGCATATAGAAAGGTTAGTAGCAATATTACAAGAAGCTAAAACAATTGTTGAAAATGTACAAAAGAATATACAAACAACAAAATAAACACCAGGAAAAGACATTCTTAAAGCAATGCTCACGCTAAGCTTAAGTGCAATGATAGACGTGGCATCTTTCTCGTCACATAAACGCCAAAATACCTCAAGAAAACTTAGCATCAATCAAAGACAGAAAATAGCAATCTTACATCGTTGCAGCAAAATGAATGCCTCCCAAAAGGAAATGTTGACTTGTCTAGTAAAACCCTTGGAACAGAGTTTTTAGCATAATGCCCACGTTTGTGGCAATTCTGGAAGCAAGAGACACGCCCACGCAGTTCTAGTACAGGTCTCAGAGCAACTGATTCATCAAGAATAGGAATGCAGTTCTTCCTTGTATTACTCCTCTTGGGAGCTTGTGAGTTTCTAAATTCATGGTCCCACCTTCATCACAACAATTCAAAGCATTAAAATGACAAGAGTTAATTGAGGATTCAGCGTAGTAGCAATTCTCCCCTATGGATAAATATCAAAGTTGAAAGTACGCATGAGTGATATGACAGTGTTATTTAAGCTCTACTAAAGAAACAGAAACCAAAAAAAAAAAAAAATTACATAACTGAAGAAGAGTTTAATATAAATCACATGATGAATTTATAGGGAAAAAGACCCATAAGCATGAACTCAATTCCTGAGATTTAGAGACAAGAAGTGGCGCCTGCATGCAACAAAGCATCTAATGTTCTGTAAACGATAATAGCTCATGAATTTCTGTAATTACAAGCTGATTTCGAAGGCTGAGATTTATAAATTAAAAAAAAAAAGGAAACATCTCACTCTGCTTGTAAAAGCAGAATCACAAACAACCACACAGAGACATAAGTATAAGAAGCATTGTCACAGGCACAGGCCGCCAATGACGAGATCAAAGCAGCAAACAAATAGAAAGAAGAAGAAGAAAAATCAATACACATGTACAATTCAATATCTGGAATCCTATATAAGATTAGAAATATCAAAAAAGAAAGAAAAAGGTGAGTAAGATGGATTATTTGTACTCAACGATGAAATCATTAGCAATCTAAAGGGGAAATTACAAAAAAAAAAAAAAAAAAAAATTGAGCGCGGGAGGAGATGATCTAATCTAACCTGAGTCTGGAACACGCAGCAGAAGATGGTCGGTTTGCATTCGATCTGCCGGTGAGAGTGCAGCGGCTGCGTGAGAGGGAGAGAGGGGCGAGATTGAAGCGAGTCCTCGAAGAAAAATCGTCGTGAGCCCTAGGACTGGAAGAACAAACGGGAGGAGATGTTGCTGCAATCAAAGACGAGGAAGCCATCGTATCCTCTTAGTCTCTATATCTATACGTAGTAAAACACGAAGATCGCTCGCAAGGAGATATAGAGAGCGAAGGCGAAAGAGGAGGAGGAGGATAAGCCGCGCGCGCTCTCGTTGATTTTTAAGAACGAAACCTTTTCCTTCCTTCCTTCCTTCCTTCCTTCCTTCTCGCCTCTTTTTATTTTTGTTTTTCTTCTTATTTTTATGGATCCTACTGTTTGGGTTTGAGGCTCTCTTTTTGCCGTGTTTCGGGATTTTTTATTTTTCTATGCTGGTCAGGTGAAGCAATCTTTCCGGATCCTCTACTTTACTCTACTCTACTCTCTCTCCGGTGATAAGTTCCGTCAGGAGTGACATAGGGCTAGCTATATCTATTTGGAGGAGTCGTGGACTAGTCAATGGAAAAAATTCCTATTGGTGTTGAAAGGCAAATGATTTCTTTCTCTCTTTTTTTTTACTGGATTTCAGTTCACCGTGGCTTTAACACATAGGGGAGGGGAGGGGAGGGGGTAACTCTACAGTGGGATGCATTTAATTTAAATTTAAGTCATTTAAAAAATATATATATTCCATATTTCCAAGTTTTACATCAATTTAAGTTTCTTTCTTACCGCTCGATTGATGGTTCATAAAGAAAAGAAAGAAAATGCTAACTACACAATTACCTTTAAATATGAGATTTGCTCCAAAATAATTCAATTTAAATATTTTTCGGATAGTTATTTTTATAATAATGGTGAGATAGCACAGAGTATGATCTGTGCAGTGAGAGAATTTTCTTATTGCACAAATATATCCCTAGTGTACTCAAACTCAAATGGTGCATGACTCTATTGAAACCCTAATCTTAGCAATTGTCTGTACCAAGTTAGTGAAAATATTAGTCCCTAAAAGCCTTTTAGCCAAATGTTTTTTTCTTTTATCACCCTTTTTCTACATAAATATATTACCCTTGATTAATCCAATCCATTTAAGCACACATACTAACTCCTAGTGAATTAGAAGCAATCCAAATTTATGGATTTGATCTTGCACCCTTTCTTCACAAAATAGAAACTATATTGAGGGTTGGGGGCCATAGCCCTACCAAAATTTCACAAAAGCCCTTTGACTTGCAGAAAACTCTATGCAGTTTTTTTTCATATGGCCCCTTCAAGGTTTTTTTATTTATTTATATAATGGGCCCTCCAAAGAAAATTTTCCAGCATCCACCCCTGCCCAGTTTACATCCTAAAATATAGAGAGCCAAATAAAAGGAGAACCTAGCAAAAGAAAGCCCCAAGAAGCAAAGCATATATACTGAACTTGACCAATGGAGGAAAATAAGATGTGGCTTAAAGAAAGTAAAAATTAGGGAATTCTTTAGACTCTTCCAGCACTATATAGTAATATAACATCCCAGGAAGGAAGGAGTTCATAAAGAGAAAAGTATTCCTCCTTGTTAAAGTGACCATATTTTGAAGAAAATCTTCCACACGTTTTCTTCTCCCCATTCGTGAGAATATTTTTAAAGGTCAGAAGGTCGAAAATGAAACTGCAAAAATCATGTAAGAAATGACTCTAAATGGAAGGCCTGGATAGACAATCCATTGCAAAACAAGGATCCAACTCATCAATCCATATTTATGTTGGCAATAGGTGGGCTTTTAGGATAGGTTTCAAAAAAATTTGACCCACTTGATGTAGATATTAACTATCCAGAAGGCTACAAAATCCAATTCAGGATACATACCCTCAATCTCAGTCATCACGATCAGTAAAACAATCTATCTAAAAGATAGAAATAGCAACTAACAAGCATCAATAATAATCTACAACATGCAAAGAAGTGAATTATACCTTTGGAGCTCGGTTGTGCTCTAATAGAGAAGTTGCGTCTTTCTTTGATGATGAAACACTTTCTCTTATCAAATAAGAATCTCCAAGACCTCTTGATCTTCCACGCTATGACCCGTATTAGATTCTTTTTTTCTCAAGAAGATGGTGGGATCTCCAAGAGAAAACAACTAGGAAACTCAAATGAGGAACTAGAAGAAGAACTAGAAGACGGAAGAGAAAAACTATGCATGTGCAACTCTTGCACAAAGTGTTATGGGCGTGCAACTCTTGCACTTCCCTTGGGAAGGGCGTGGATTCCAATATATGGAATAGCATCATGAATTCCAGTCCTATATCTCCTCTATTTATAGCACAAGGTCTCCTTCTTTTTCTAATTAAAATAGAAGTCTCACTTCTCTAACAATTAGTAAGTCTCTTATTTTACTAATTAAAATAGAAGTCTTACTTCCACAATAATTAGTAACTTACAATATCATAATTAGAAGTCTTACTTCAAATATGATTAGTAACTTTCTAATTCTTTAATAAAAGTCTCACTTCTACTAAAATTAGTAAGTTTACTATTATCACTATTAGAAGTCTTACTTCAAATATAAATAGTAACTTTCATTTTAGAGTTCAACTATAATTAGTATCTTAATAATTGGGCTAGCGTGGGGACCACTAGGGATTCCTTAGAAAGCTGGCTCCAAGTGGGACACACGACCCCACATCTCATGTGTAATCCGGGTCCACAGTTAACTGTAAATAACTTCACTATATAAATGCAATTGAACTTCAGTTTTAGGAATATTATATAGAAGATCCTAAACTTCCATATTACCACAAGTAGGCTCCTCTATCAATATCAATGGATCAATTGAACATGTCTTCCAAACCTAGATCCATATCTTATTATCCTTGAGCCCTAATTAATTATAATGATTATAGGTATATTTCCAATTAACTCTTAATCGGAATGGATGCGCACTTACCAATGATAAATCCATTAATTGGCACAAGGGGATATTAGAGATAGATTTCATCTTGACCATTGAATGTTCCCACAGCTCTACTATACCACGTACCCAAATCACCGAGGTGTTGACCTACGTTGGCCTCACTCATTGGTGACTCAAAGCAAATGAATGGATAGAAATTTGAGTTCATTAATCTCTCACGATTGAGAGCTTACTGCCAGGGAATTATGAGAGCGGTCCTTAAAGTAAAGACAATGTTCATAAGGTGCTTCTCATGGTCCTTCAATACATCCAATGTACCAACACTATGATCCAGAATTTTCCATTCTGATGATCGTGACAAATCACACTATCTTATAGTGATAAAAATGCTACAACTTTGTCAGTATGAGATGTCCAGTCTCATCACTGGTTGTGAAGATATTTAAGTATAAGATTTGTTACACATGTCTCTTGTATATGAATCTCATCCATACACATGTGTTACATCTAATATACTTGTGGACTCCGGTTCATCTAATGAACCATCATGTCATTCGTATTGGTTATGTGCAAGTATATAATAAATCACAATTTATTTCATGAAAGGAATGCATGAATATATATATTGATAAATAAAAAAATTAATCAATTTATTATATTATCTACTAGAATGAGTCCATAAAACTAACAATTTATTCAAAGAAAAGGCCTTAATTAGCCTTGAGAAAAATGGCGGGTAGCTCAATTAGCACAACTGCGCGGAGGAGGAGGAGGACATCCCATCCATAAATGTGAACAAAACACCATATCGACTGCCATAATGCAGTTCTTCATAGCATCAGAGTCAAGCAAGCAATCGCCAATTGGATCTACGGTACTTGCAATGTTGACTTTGACGAAGATGAATATTGACTTTCCAATGACGGCTTGCAATTTTCCTTGATAGCTTACATCGGACGCAAGGAAGCTAGCAAAAGAGTAACGCAAACAAACATTGATTGCAATGGATGCTTGTTCCCATTTGTTTCTGTCATGGATAGAGGGTTCCTTACCCAAAAAGCAGAAGGGTATTGCAAAGGCTAGGGCCTTGGGGCACCCCCATAGATTTTCCTCTGTACTCTGTAGTCATTTCTAGGTTGAAGAGCAGCCAAGCGAAACATGAGGATTCAGGGTGGAATAGAGGATTCCATTCTATCCATATGCAATGGACAGCATCACCAATTCCATGAACCCAGTTCTTGCCCAGCCAGAGCTACTGTCAATTGGTCGCCAAACCACACAAGCTTATCAGCTGATCCTCCAGAATACAAAATGAAGAGCTTGGTGACCATTGCCCATGCTTAATGATGAGCTTATCAGATGATTAATGATTCCAGGCTTTAACAATGGTGAATGATCCATTGCCCATGCTGGTTGAAGTTCAAGAAAGACCCAGACAATTAGGACCCAAAACCCAGTCCAACCAGAAATACAGAACATCAGCCCAACAGGATGCATCTCTTAAACCATTGCCATGCCATATATATATATACATACTCGAGCAATATGACCATCACCAATTTTTCAGTTTAATTAGCACCAATACAGATGAAATATGAGAGAGCAAATTAACAATCCCACATGAAGTGGGTGCCGTTCAAGAAAAAAGACCTGTTGCTATGCATGTTTTGCATTTTTGGCCTTTTTGATCTAGTGACGAGATTTCACAATGGAATCTCACCATGGATGGCGCAAAATAATAACACTATACCATATTCCAATAAATCCAACATGAACACAATGAATGGAGAATTTTTCAATAAATCATATATATATATATATATATATATATAGACACACAATGAATGGATACAAATGAACAAATGAATCAAACAGATAATCCCAGTTTATTACACTCATATATACGGTGGGGGATATCTTCATGAACGAAAGTGATCATCACAATTCACATCATCATGACTTTGAATTCTTCGAAGCTCAGCACACCATCTCCGTCCAGGTCGAATTGGGTAATCATAAACTTACATTCCTCGGTGGTCTTCTTCTCGCCCAATCTACTGAGCATCCTCTTCAAGCTCTTGGGCGTGATGCAACCAGACCCTTCCATCTCATACATGCCAAAGGCCTCTCTAAGATCTCTCTTCCTCTCCTCCTCTTCGACTTCCATCAGTCGAACAAAATCCTCAATTCCCAGCAAACCATCACCGTCGGTGTCCGTCGATTGGACCACAGCCTCCGCGTCTGCTGCCGACAGCTCCTCACCTAATGTTCTCATGCAACTCTGTAGCTCTGCGGGGGAGATTTTCCCGTCTCCATCCACATCAAAATAATGAAACACCCGTTTCAAATCATTAGACTTGCACTTGGTTGCTTCTGGTGCGACTGAAACAAGTTGCTTCTCGTCCTCCCTAGTCGAGGCTTGTCGGTGTAATCTCGCAGAGGCAGAAGCTGGAGAAGAACCTGCTGGTTTTTCAATCAGGGGTTTCTCCAGCCGCTGAGAAGGAGATGAAACTGCTTCTTCCGCAGCTCCAGTGATAGAAATAAATGGAATTGATAAGTGCATATGTGAAATTGAATGAAGCATCTGGCTCCAAATCCCAGATATATATATCGGATGTAGAAAAGAAAGAAGATAAGTGTTACAGATATCACAGATATGGAAGCTTGTAATCTCTAAGATATGATCGATGTTTCTATGGACTGCTTCTTGTTGTTGTTTTGAGATACGTTGTGATTTTATACGAGAGGGCGTCTGCGTGTATGGGAAACTTCTCCGTTCGAAGACATGATGAAATATGAATGGAAAGCGCCGTGCATTTTCGTCAATTGAAAGAGACTTTTGTCGCGGTTTTTAGAGAAAGAACGAGATGGTCCGAGAAGGAAATAAAAACGAGTCGTTTCCCATTGGCCGCTCGAGATGAGACCATATGTTAGATAATTCAAATTCAACCCCGTGTCTCAGGTGAGAGGGGAGGAAATTTCCAACCGTCAACTGCTACGAAAAGCCTAAACAGTGCCGTGAAAGTAGTGCGTTATTTACTTTTTTACTTAGAGAGAAAAGAGACTAGTATCCCTGTTTGCAATCTCTAGTATAAAAAAAAAAAGTATCAAATAGATCTGCTTCAAATTGCCCTGTTGGAAATAGATGCTTTTAAATGACTTTTGGTTTAGAAAAACCCTAGAGTTGTTTCGGACTGTGCTTTTTTTTTAATCAAAGGTTGATTTTTTTACACCATTGTGTTGTTAGTATTCCAAGAGATCAAGGTTCCGTGGTAAGGACCCACAAAGTCCAAGATTTATGATGATTCTTTTTTTTTTGCGAATTACTAAATCCGTGAAGGATCAACGGTTGAATTTTGGTATGGTGGCCGCTCTTAGTATTTTCAAGAGTTTGTACGGTCCATATTATAGTTTGTGGGACTGCAATTGAAAAAAAATGAGGCATAATGGACTGTGTGCAGAGACGCCCAAAACCCAGCCTCTTTAGCCAAGTAAATCAATGGTTGATCAGTTTTCAGTAAATCTCTCGAGATCCACCTGGAATAAAAGACTGATTTTTGACCTCATAGTTGATTTTGTCATTCCAAAGAGGGCTCACAGTTCGGATCATAATCACGGGCCCCACAAAATTCCAAAAATTAAGATCTATAGTTTTATCCCTTTTCTTTTTATAAAAACTCGAGATCCGTGATAGATCAACGAATGGAATTTGACTTGCGAGCCGTTTCTGGCCTTCTTAACACTCCTAACGATTTGGATCATTGTTTACTACCCCATATTGAAAAGCAAAAAAAAGAAAAAGAAAGAACAATAATACTAAAACTACCGTCCAAACACTATTCACCTGTCTGTCTTTCCGCTTCAGACAGGCAAGTCTGTTCCAATTAAGGTCATTTTCCTTGCTGGCCGAATAGAGGAATTTCCACTTTATGTGGATTGAAGTAGATTTTCAAAAATTACTTCCAAACGTTCTTAATATGTTTTGAATCCTCTTTAAGACATTAAGAGGTTGAAAATAGAGTTTCCAAACGGGCACACTAGAGAGAGAAGACAGCCACTTTTGAGTTTTAGGAAGGTGGGCCAGCCGCCCTTTAACTAAAGAGATTAAGACGGGGCATACCCAAGAACTTCAAACGAGGGCTTTATATAAAAGAAATATTTAAAGAAAGGGCAAATGTGTAAAAAAATAATTTAATTTTCAGAATTTGTAAGGGTTTTTTTTTTAAGTTTTTTTATTTTTTTCAGGTGTGGTGGGGCACCCTTGTACCTAAAAGTAAATTTCAGTTCCGCTGAATTTAGCGAATGCTTTACTATTACACTTATTATTATTATTATTATATGAAAATGATATGGCAATACAGCATGCAATGCATTATAAACAAGACAAGAAAGAAAAGAAAGAAAAAAAAAGCTGCCTGCTACTTTAATTTTGATCGCTGCACCAAATCAACGCCAGTTAGTGGGATCCATCCATTTAATCAAAAAGCGCTGAAACTTCTAGAACGTGCCCATGACGTGGTGATCACGATAAGCTTAGACGTGAGTCAGACTCCTCCGACACGTATGCAACTACGTTCTAATCGTTGACGACTTGGAAAATGCAAATGCCCCTGCCCCTGCCCCTGCCCCTGAATAATCGCAGTGGAAACGACCTGCTGCTATCGTGGATTGGTGCCTGCTAACTGCATACGCAGGGCTCACCTCACTCCCTTGATCCAACTCTCTCCTATGAGTTATCATGCATGCCAGCCCCCTATTATTAGGAATTAGCTCAAACTTTGATCTTACAAGTGTGCTATACCATCACAATGATCACGTATTTTAGTTGAATTGATATTTTGTTAGATTGATAATGAATAAAAATGACACTAGTCTTTCAAAACATATGATCAATTCAATGCATACATTAACTGGAGTGAAACAAGTCCAACTCATATAAAGAGTGGTGTATGATACGACCGCTTTGATTAAGGTAAGGCAGCAATCTTATAAAGATATAAAAACTTGATGATGCCAAAAATAGGTTTCGGACACCACCGGTCAAGTAATAAATGCTAGGTGAAAATGTAGTAAATAAATGAGAGAGAGAGGGGGAATTTATAGTGGTTCGGTCTGTATGACCTACGTCCACTTTGAATATGGTGATCTTTGATTGATAAGGTGGATTACAAGCGAGAGAGAGAGTAAGATGTTCATCCCCTCAGTGATAAGAGGGCTCCTCTATTTATAGTCATCCCCTAACAGATGGGGACGACTTCTCTTTGGAGCCTCAGAGCTGTCCTCGAGGGACGGGCCAGGTGGAGGCAGGTGAGATATTCTCCGCAGGAATTGATAGAAGCGGGACTGCTTCCAAAGCGACGTAGATGCCTGCCTTGACTTGGTCACTCCGTGGATCTGGACCTGGGCTTCCCTGGTGGATTTGGATCTGGCTCATCATATTCTAGGCCACTTGGGCCTGACTCATCATTTGCCCCCAATGCCCTGCGCACAAGAAGCTTTGAAAGGGGGGGCATTTTGAGAAGAAGGAGATGAGCCTAAAACTTGCTAAAAAGAATGCCCCAGACCCAAAGTTGCAGCAGAGGACGAGGTACCAAGCGGCCGATCTGCAGTTTGCTGTGCAGGCGGAGAGGAGGTGGTTGCGCCAACAGACGAAGCAGGCAGCAGGAGGCTGGGCGCCCGGAAGAGGCCTGGGCGGTCGACAGGCAGTCTGGGCGCCAGGAGCAAAGGTGCCAGGGAGCTGGGCGCCAGGGTGCTAGAGTGCTGGGCGCCAAGGTGCTAGGGTGCTGGGCGCCAGCAGGGAGCTGGGGTGCCAGGAGGATCTTTAGTATCCGGGAGCGGTTGAGGCCCGATTGTTGACATTCAATCTGGAAAGAGAGGCAGACTTCTTGCCTGCTTGAGAGCAGTACAGAGACGAAGCGTTTTTTTTTACAACCCGCGAGAGGGCCGCTAAGCTGGATATATAGACTGCCTGTTTAAGAACAGTGCAGAGGCCAAGCTTTTTTGGCGACCCGCGAGAGAGCCGCTAAGCTGGAGATAGGCTGACTGTTTAAAAACAGTGCAGAGGCCAAGCTTTTTTGGCGACCCGTGAGAGAGCCGCTAAGCTGGAGATAGGCTGCCTGTTTAAAAACAGTGCAGAGGCCAAGCTTTTTTGGCGACCCGTGAGAGAGCCGCTAAGCTGGAGATAGGCTGCCTGTTTAAAAACAGTGCAGAGGCCAAGCTTTTTTGGCGACCCGTGAGAGAGCCGCTAAGCTGGAGATAGGCTGCCTGTTTAAAAACAGTGCAGAGGCCAAGCTTTTTTGGCGACCCGTGAGAGAGCCGCTAAGCTGGAGATAGGCTGCCTGTTTAAAAACAGTGCAGAGGCCAAGCTTTTTTGGCGACCCGTGAGAGAGCCGCTAAGCCGGATGTATAGGCTGCCTGTTTAAAAACAGTGCAGAGGCCAAGCTTTTTTGGCGACCCGTGAGAGAGCCGCTAAGCCGGATGTATAGGCTGCCTGTTTGAGAACAGTACAGAGGCATGTCACCACGTAGGGCGATCCGCGAGATGATTCATCCAAATGGAACATCCAAGAGAGAGAAAATCATCCCAAGAGAATGAGAAGAGTGTGCAAGTAGCTGTAATGATGGGTGCAGTAGAGAAAAAACAAACGAAGACCAGAGTGGTTGGCCGGACGTCGACGGACGTCGAGGATGCCGCATCAGGCGAACATGAATTGAATCCCGCTGCGGGCGCCCAACCCGAGGCAAGGTTGGGCGTGCCCTCCCCTCGGGCAAGCAGCTTCGGCGAGGGCTGGGCCTCGGGCGCCCAGGCCGAGGCTTCTCCATGCGTGGGCCCCCCTCGGGCGAGCAGCAGTGGCGAGGGCTGGTCGCCCGGGCGTCGGGCGAGAGGGTTGCCTCGCTGATGAGGGCGCAGGTCGCGTGGCTGCTGAGGGCGAAGGCAGGCTGCTCCCAGGCGAGGACAGCCTGCTCCCAGGCGAGGGCGAGGGCAGGCCTGGGGTCGCCCGCGGCCAGCACCTCCTCGCCCGGACTGGTTTTCTCCGGCCCGCCTGCGCTGCTGGGCGGCATCACCCTGGGCGAGGGCGACGCGAGCTGGGCGAGGAGGAGGTGGGCGCCCCTGTGCTGCTGGGCGACATCACCCTGGGCGAGGGCGACGCCGCGCAGGGCGAGGAGGAGGAGATGGGCACCGCGGGCGAGGGGGCTGCCTCGGGCGAGGGAAGCGCAGGCGGCGTCGTGGGCCCCCCTTGGGCGAGCAGCCACGGCGAGGGAGGCTCGGGCGCGCTGGCAGCGGGCGAGGGGGCTGCTGCGGGCGAGGGAGGAGCGGGCCCCGCGGGCGGCGCGCTGGCAGCGCTGGGCGAGGACGAGGGGCCCCCCTGGGCGAGGGATGCTTTGGGCGCCGAGGGACTTGGGCGCCCGGGGGAGTCTGATCCCGTGGCGGACGTGTATTCCTTTTTTTTTTTTTTTTTTTTTTCGGGGGCGCTGCCCCCCGGACCCCCTCTGCGAAGGGCAACGTGGTAGGCTCACTTTCCTGTCTGCAGAGAGGACAGATGGCGGGTGCTTGGATCTCTTCTGGGCGCCCGGGTTTCTGCGCCATAGGGTTGGGCGCTTAGGTGAGGTGCTCCCGACGTGGAGCAGTTGGATATCCTAGATGCGGTACTTCAGGCAGTACTCCTCCGAGCTGTGTTCCTCATTGCCCTGCGAGCAGGAGTTGTAGGCTGTTGAATGGTCTCCAACATTTGTTGAGGAGTGGGAGCATTTGGGGGAGGATTAGTCGGTGGAGATCATCCTCGCCCTCTGCTCGCCTAGTTGATCTCGTCGTGATCACCATAATTTCTGAAGAAGATGTGTGAAGTGAGAACTTTAGCTTTGATTTTCGTTTCCCACAGACGGCGCCAAACTGATGATGCCAAAAATAGGTTTCGGACACCACCGGTCAAGTAATAAATGCTAGGTGAAAATGTAGTAAATAAATGAGAGAGAGAGGGGGAATTTATAGTGGTTCGGTCTGTATGACCTACGTCCACTTTGAATATGGTGATCTTTGATTGATAAGGTGGATTACAAGCGAGAGAGAGAGAGTAAGATGTTCATCCCCTCAGTGATAAGAGGGCTCCTCTATTTATAGTCTTCCCCTAACAGATGGGGACGACTTCTCTTTGGAGCCTCAGAGCTGTCCTCGAGGGACGGGCCAGGTGGAGGCATGTGAGATATTCTCCGCAGGAATTGATAGAAGCGGGACTGCTTCCAAAGCGACGTAGATGCCTGCCTTGACTTGGTCACTCCGTGGATCTGGACCTGGGCTTCCCTGGTGGATTTGGATCTGGCTCATCATATTTTAGGCCACTTGGGCCTGACTCATCAAAACTGATATATAATATGATGGACTTTGATCAAGCAAAAATAGTCATATATGGTTAAATTAAGTGGTAAATGTTATCTATAAACATTTCAGCACAAGATCATCAATCCTTTGAAATACATGCACATTGATAACGGGTAATGTCAGACATGTTAGCCGACAGTGGTCTATCATGAGCATCCATACGTATCATATACCTTTTGGCCTTACTTGATGGTTGACTTTGAAAATGAAATCCTTCCTTTGTTTTGATTCGATTTTGAAAGCTCAATCAACTGGTATCTTGATTATCTAATTGAAGAGAGGATTAAACGAACCTTGCATAATATAAGATTTTCATGAGGGAAGGAATTCACTCTTGTTCCCCCATGAGGGTTTCATTCCTTCTTGCACGCATGATACCCATCTCATTTACGCATGATTGAGGAGGAGCAGGAGATGATGTCCAATAGTGACGTCAGCCCCGTGATCTTATTTTCCTCACGGGACTCGTTTTTCTTCGGGCGGGCAAGAGTGGCCGCCCGAAGATCCCTCCTTTTTTTCCTCTATATTATATGAATGGATTTTTATTTTCCGGGTAGGAAATAAAGGGAAGGCTTTTCTTTTAGTTATCCTACAATTATAGTATATTAAGTTTGAAGGTTTTAGATCTAATTTTGACTTCCTGCTAACATACTCTCCCTCCCACTAATATACTTCTCTTATTTATGGACTTCCATCTTCCCCCTTTCTAACATACATAGAATCATTTCTCTTCAAGCATATACCCATGATTAGTGATGATGCCAAAATTGGGTTTCGGACACCACCGGTCAAGTAATAAATGCAGTAATAAATGCGGTAAATAAATGAGAGAGAGAGAAAGGGAATTTATAGTGGTTCGGTCTGTGTGACCTACATCCACTTCATAAAAGCAGAGATTGCCTGTGGTATTTTACTTCTCCAATGAGTAGGGATTACAGGCTACGAGAATACAAGAGTAGAAAAATGGGAAGGTATCAATTGCCCCCAAGTGTTGGTGGGGCTCATCGATTTATAGTCCTCCCATAACATATGGGGACGATTCTTCAACAACGTTGGAGCCTTCAAATTGTCCTCGCGCTGGACGAGGCAGGTGAGATATTCTCCGCAGGACCTGGTAAAAGCGGGACTGCTTCCGAAGCGACGTGGCTGCCTTGACTTGGCCAAGGTATGTGGATCTGGACCCGGACCTGAACGGATCAATCGGGCTTCCACTGATTTGGACATTGGCTCATTGGGCTATTCTGACCCGACTCATCCTCATGGGTTGGGTCATTTGGGCCTGACTCATCAATTAGCACCTATCTCTTCAAGCATATACCGATGATTAGCACGAGTTTTTGTGCTAAGGTATACATTAATGTAAGCATTGCAATTGACGTGAATCACTTATCTTTAACTATATTTGAATTAACTTCTTTTCACATTGACGTGTGCTGATTGCTGAACACCCTATTTCAAATAGGAATGTGATAATTGTTCTGGTTGCTGAATGCTGATTATTCACTAATCGGAAAAAATCCCAGCTAATGACGTTTTCTTTTTCTTCAAATAGTTTAAGGCATACTTGGTTTTAGGCTATCAAAAGGAAAACTACAACTTTATTTGGGCAGGCAACATGACTTTTCTAATGACCATTACTAATAATACTCTGTGGACAACAAGGGGTTGGGTTGCTCTGTTGGTAACCCGCATGCCACCCCAGCTGCCCAGGGTTGGCAACCTTGCATGTTATGCCAGTCTTTCCATGTGTGGGCTCTCTTAGTTCCAGCCCCGTAGATTGGATTTAAAAATAAATAAATAAATAAAAAAGAAAAAACAATGTTATGTGCTCCTTTTTCACACTTTTATTAAGCAATGGCAACTCAAACATGTCCCAGGTCAAGTGGCAGGTTATTTATCTTCGCCGCTTAACTGACTTCCCCTGTTCACCATTCCTTTCGCCCTAATAATGGTTTTTAAATTCGGCCAGCCCGAGTACAAGTGCATCGGACTAAATCACTACAAAGTCACCAGTCTTCAATGAGGATTTTGGTCTCCTATTGGGAAAAGGTGTAGGAGGCTTTTGGGGAATTTAGGGAATTTGCACTAATTCTAGAAGATCAAAACCACTTTTTTAAAGACCCAAGTATTTGAGGACGAGGTATTCAATCCAACTATATGAAGGATAAATATGTTAATGATTACTTAATTAGACATCACATCTTTAAATTCCAAATCCACAAAACTATACTTTCTATTTTTATTTTTTTATTTTTTGTTATTTTTTATATTGCTTAAATATAATTAGGAAAGACCAGTTGTTGAACAGCAGCTATAATGTGTGTGAGACCTAGCCTTCAAAGTTAGAACCTGCGACACCAGGTCGTTTTTCCAGCTGCAACCAGATCACCTGCACTCTTCCACCAGCAACAGATATGGCAAAGGATCTGTCTCGTGCTACTCCCACGAACTCTCCTGTGCAGCTCTTCTACCTGAGCCCCTCAACCCAGGCGCCGACCCCCATCTTCCATACCGAAGAGAGCAGTACCAGCCACCACGGCAGTAATGACTTTGATCCGCAACACCCACCGCAACACCCATGATACATGAGGAATTACACACAACATTCAGTGACAAAAGTTCAACGGTCCAATTTTTGGGTGCTACTACTATAGGATACTTCCCTACTTTTATTTCATGTTTAAGCACACACCTACTCACCAGCCCTGTTTTGCCTTATTTCTTTTTTTTTTTTTTTTGCATCAAATGTAGCAGTGGGTACTGCAATCACTCATGTAATACCCAACCTAGTTTCTAAATAAAATGATCCAACTTTCAGCTAAAAAAAAAGTTAGAACCTGTGAACATCTGTCAGTTTTTTTTTTTTTTTAAGCCAGGTGGCCACTCTTCTATGTCTGCTTCTCTTTTGCTGCTACAAGAGAAGTAAAGACAGAAGTCAAGAAAAGAAGAGAGAAGAGGACGATGCATATTCCACAGCCAGTGGAGGAAAGACGTTATTTTGTAATATGAGAGAGAGAGAGAGAGAGAGAGAGAGAGAGAGAGAGAGGGAGATATCAATGCTAGGACAAGGGCAGTTGTAGAAGTGTGCGTGTCCTACAAGGGCAGTGGCCAGTAGGAGAAGAGTGCGTATGTATAATCATAAACTGCATATCTTTTATAAATGGTCATTCATTCTATAATGGGGTCTATACATGTAAACATCTCTATTCTTCTGTAACCAAGCGACTTTGAAGCGTGTCTAGTGATGCAAAGCTGACTACTGCTTGCACCTTTTATTTCCACTTGGATCATGTGAAAGTAAATATATGTATAAAAAAGAGCTAGCAATGTTCTCAAAACACTAAAAACAAGTGTTCCACAACAGGAAAGGCACACAGGTGACCGGTAAATACAACAACTTACTATCCACAGCATCCAACCGTGGGTACCATTTACACTCCATTGAGAGTAACAACAACTTTGCGTGCAGTAGCATGGTCCCTATGCTCGCACAACCATATTCCCTGAAATCCAGAGGAAAAGGAACATACATCTTAACTTTCGAGCAAGTGATAAAATCATATTGAATGACGGCTTGAATTCTTGTCAGGAACAAACAAGACAGATAAAAACCAATGGGCAAATATGCTAACATTTCTATACATAAAAGAAGCGAAAGGATAAATAAACAGTTCACATGGCAAAAGACAGAATAGTAATAGAAATATATACTCAGCCAAAAAGAGAAAAAAGAAAAGAAATGAAATGAAACTAAACAATTATGTTACAAATAAGAAAAATGAACACATATTCACATTAGCCCATTTCTTCTAAAAATATGCAGTGCCGGGCCTACTTGTCAAGGTAGAACGCTGGATCAAAATTACTGTCTCAAATATAGAGTGATACTGTCGGACAGCAACTGCATTATCATATTGAATAACATCTTGAGAGCATGAAAATCAATTTAATCCAATGGTGAAAACCATCAGATCTGAGATGACAAGGGCTGAACCTTTCACAATTCACAGAAGGTGGTTGGATCCAAATGACTATCTTGACAAGTGAGCTACGTTTGATCGGTTGGGGTTACATTGAAAATTCCCATGTAGGCAGCTAAATGTATAACCATTCCCCAATACATGACACCACCAGAAAAATAAAACCCAAGTTTTTACTTTCAAAACCTTTTGCTCAAGCGTCCACAACTTTTTCCTTAGAAAATATATTGAATCAGGTTTATTTTGGTTCATTACAACCAAAATGGACTATACAGCCCAATTTCATCTAATCATCCTCTTGAATCTTGATAGAAGCTTAAGAGCATAAAGATGAGCTAAGGGTTATAAGAGCCTTTAGGCATTAAAAATGAGTTTGACATGAATCTAGGACCCAAATTGAATAGTTTTGCAAACTAACTGTTCTCGGTTAAAAATAGAAGTTGGGGATCATGTTGATCAAGGGCCCATTTGTTAAACCATTGTATTGCTAGGAACTAAGCAATGACTTTCTATAAAAGAGGCTGCAAGTGAAGAAATAAAGGTGAAGATTAACACGGGACCATTAAGCAATCTTTACTTTGACAACAAATAATTACCCACTCATCACCTTGGTGAATTAAATCCTAGTAAAAGTGATAGTCCCATCTAAATCTCCACCGCACAACCTTCACTCATTATCTCTGACTTTACTACAATTATAAAAATGGTTTGACACCTAGGAATTTGATATGACGTAGGCAAATGAGCCATAAGTTTAGGAAAAATATGCATGCTTTACATATGTGCCCTTTCAGGTCCCAAAACCCAACAGTAAAGTTCTGAACTAGACAGAGAAGGCACAGAAGCAAACGGGAATACTCAACACTGGCAAACTAATCTAGTTGTATGGATATATTGAAACAAAAATTATCACTTAAATTTAGTTACAAGAATTATAAGAGGCGTAGTGATCCCATGTAGGCGGGTGCATGGGATGATGGGACTGCACATTTCCCACAAAAGGAAGGCTGCTGGAATAAGGCCAAACCATAAAATTGTGTATACTGACATTGGATTAAGATAGTGCCACCAAATTAGCAACTAGCCCAAACTCAGATGGATAGAGGTGATCTTTGGCCCCTCAGTTGTAATGTTTGCAAGCATATATGGAAGATGGGTTTCAATACAACTTAATATATAGTCCAATTGAGTAATCAGTTGAGTTTCCATTTAAAGACTACAAGGGACAGTTTAAATTCAACAAATTACCTTGACAATAAGTTGGCCTAAGTTTTTCAGGTCCAGCAACAATAGGACCACATCCTGATGCAGCGCAGACATCATGACCACATGTGTAAGGCCCAAGTAGATTTAGGACTTTTCCTATTTATTTAATTGTTATTACTTAATAGTTTTATTTGAAGAGTTGTAGTTAGGATTAGGTTTCCTATTTATTTGGTTTCCTATTTTAATTAGGTTTCTTAGGGCTTAAGTTGTGTTTTCCTATTTATATGGCATTGTAGAGAATTATTTCTTAGAGAATTAATTAATGAAATTGGGTTTTCCCATTGAGGTGCGTCCTCGTTTATTATCTCTGCGGAGATTTATTGTGTCTTTGGACACGTGCTTCAGCACCCATCGTGCTTTTAGCACGTCCCACGCAAGCCCTAACCCTAGGGCCTGCATCTCATCCATGACATACAAGTAGTGCATTTTACGCTTAAAAAAAGCAATGGCTTGCTCCTAGGGAGTCTTTGGATAGCGACAACACACCACATGTACAAAGTTTCATTGATAGCTTACATTGGATGTGAGTCACTTTACTAATAAGTAATAACTGCTGCAAACAAGCAAACACTCATCTTCTTAACTAAGTTTATGCACTGAGGGAATAAACAAAACTGGTGAAAAGGGAGTATACAGAGGTGCTCCGCTTTAACCCAGGGCCAAACTCCCTTTAACAATTTTGGAATCTAATACAAAACTCACCCTTAATGATTTTGTAAACATATAAAAACCACATAATAATACATGGACAATCAATATACTGTTTAGTATTTAAATCATGTCATCAGAAAATAAAACAAGTTGTCCAGCAGTTATCATATTCCTCCTTACCTGCCAAGTTCCCATGTTGAGATGCCCATCGGTTATTGGGACCCTGCATAAAATTTAAGACTGTTGTAAATGAACTGGAAAGAAATGGGGTCTCATATTGAGGATGTGAACAAAGGAAATCCATACGTGAGTTGACAGCCAAACATAGATGATTTGATGTGAGCTGGCATGTCATCAGGGCCTGCAAAAATGTCCTTTGTCAAAATCAGAATCATTAACAAAAGAAATTGTAGTATCACTGAAGCAAGCAACTTCTGCATAATTTGCTCTCTCAGCAATTGTCACATTCTAGCTGTTGGAAACATGATAGGCTTTATGATTTTTAAGAACTGAAAACATGTAATTGACGCCATTTTTTTTTTATATAACGATAAAATCATGTAATTCACACTATCAGGAGGCTGATACAAGGAACAAGAACGAAAAATAAATAAATCTGCCCCATATGGTGACAGAAGATCATTGAAAGAGCCAATTTTTAAGCATACACGTACTGATGTAGGTATGATCCTATCTTTTGGCTACCAACATATGTCAAGAGTGCCCTTTGGAAGTGACCATTTCACAAAAGGTTTACACCCATTCCCTGCCCAGCAGCGATGACTCCAATACATACTCCATTTTGATGCATGGTTTTTTTTTAATACACTTTTAACAAGGGCCAAACTTATTAGACTCCATTTAACCAGTTCTATCATATTGACTAGCTTCATCTTGCTCTAAAAGTTTTCATGTTCCGTCCTTTCCAAGTGTCCCACATTAAGACAAAATGGAGGATGATTAACCACACACTTCTCTACCATGAAATGGTTCCCAATTCCCATCATCTTACTTTCCATCAATCATGTCAGTTATCCACTTTTGCTCACTGAAAGTATGGTAAGGGTCCAACTGTCTGCTTGGTGTCGAATTCCTAGGAATTTAAAGTATGGTAAGGGTCCAACTGTCTGCTTGGTGTCGAATTCCTAGGAATTTAAAGTAAAGTGAGTTATAGAGAATATTAAAGAAGTGATGGGCGGAGGGTATAGTGTAGAGATGTAGATGGGACCCCCACTATCCTAGGATTAGATTTACTAGAGTATTGGTTGAGTGATCATTTCCTATCAAAGAAAAGACCATTTGACTGTCATTTTTGTTCTTCAAATTTAGCCCCTCTGATGGGACAGCATTGCTTAGAGTCCTAGGAATATAATACCGACCAAAAAAAGGGTCCTAAGGAGAACAAAAAATGGTTCAATATTTGCTCCTCCATCTAACAATGAATGAGAAGGTCATCCACATCCTCTCTCTCTTTTTTTATTTTGAAAATGGTGACTGTGCATTGAAATGCACAAACATCCACATCTTCTCTTATTGGAGCAAATGATGCATATGGCTGTGAAACTCTTCTTTTCCTCTTATGAAGGTTACGCAAGGCCTGGATCTTGCTGCACGACAGATTTTTCCATTGTATGCAACATCTCAAGTCTCAACCAAAAGATACATACTCCAAAGGAATGCTTCCAAGAGGATTCTTAAAGTCTAATAGAGGACTCTTAAGAGGCCCAACCAAAAGCAACATGGGCAGATAGTGTAATAGAGGACTCTTAAAGGAAGAACAGTCAATGCCCTATGGTTCTTCAGAGATAGCAAAGGATCCAAAGGATAGTACTCATATGAAGATGATGGCATTGATGAGGATCTAACACGAAGTGACTCACAATATGAACACCATGGGAGACATGAGGTGAAGTCATTGTAACAAAACATAGGCTACCTGTATACTTTGGACAAGGGTGAGAAGATAAATTTGAAGATTTAACACGGGAAATTTACAGTCTTACATTTTTTTAGGTAAAAACAATCAGATTTTTTTGAATGATCACTGTACAATTTTGTTGGCACAACGGTACCCTTCTTATAAGTTTTAACTTCAAGACTAAGCAAGTATATCTTGAAGTTAAAAGTCTAAAGGCTTTCAATTACTAGTTTGCTAGCAAGTAGCAACCCTACAAAGAGTATCCACCTCCAGCGTTATCTTTATAACTGCGCCACATCAAATGCATGGAAAAATGGAGAACAATCTGCTTACTGTAGTATAGAAACAAATTTTAATTGGGAGTCATCCCTAATGCACCATAAATTACTGTTCCATATATAGGGTGTGTTTTCAAATCACAGAAGCAACATAAGAAACGTTACAAGGGCTAAGAATTCTAATAGAGAACACACACACCAATACAGAACCTCTTTGTTCCTTGGTCCACAAACACACATACACAAGACACAAAAAAGAAAAGGGATAACAAAAATAATACTTTTCATGATTTAAAAAGCAACTTGAGGACTATGCTAACCTTCCATTGTATGCTTCCAAGGAGCAGATCGTCCCTGAAAAGTAGATAAAAAAGACACACAAGTCATACCCATCAAATCATGCTCCATTTGCAAGGAACAGAGAAGGATAAAACATATTTACCTCTGGAACTATCTTGTTAAGGAAAGTCTCAGTATCGTCCCTAACATCCGAGTCATAATTCTCATTTATAGTCAGGGAAGCACTAGTATGCTGTACTGTAAGTCCAACAAAATAACACTAATTACATTCGCTTAAGAGAAGGCACATGATTGATAATGCCAAGGAGATTCAAATTAGATTGCTTACTGAAAAAATGTGCCAGACCACAGTTGAAACCCGACAGGTCTTGCTCAATTTCCTTCAATATCTGCTTGAAAGGCAGTCAGAAATTAATTCACATTTCTCAGGATCGAACAGAAAAGTTTTGCTCAAAAAGTAGAAGGACAGATGCACGCCTTCCACCTCCATGGTTGGAGACATCCAAACAGGTTTGAAAACTTAATCAGAAACTTCAGGCTAGGGTCTGGGTTTCTTTAATACCCTAGAGTATGAAAGCGCAAAACCCAGATTTGAGCAAAATTGATTACCCCCCACAACCCACCCAAAAAAAAAAAAAAAGATGCCATGTTTGAGAAAGACAGGGCAATTAATCATAAACCTCAAAATCAATCAACGACAGATTTGATTTGATAAAAAAAAAAAAAAAAAAAAAACCATAACCATGAAATTAAAAAGAAAAAAAAAAGGTAGAGAGAGAGAGAATCGAAATGAAATCTACCACAGGACCTTTGGAGTGATGAGATGACAGCCACGTCTGTGGGGAGGGAGAACGATGGTCTTCTGAGCCCATTTAGAAGCCATAGATTGGTCCGTTCTGGTCGAGATGGCGGGCGTATACTGCGATTTCACGCAAAGAACCCTAGTAGCAGTAGCAGCAGCAGCAGAGATGGGCTTCGACGCGAAGAAGACGGAAGCTTGCATTTGCATTGTCACGAGGACCCCCGAGCTCGACCCAACCAAAATATATGAAGCGTATGCGTATGGCACCACACCAGCACCAGTAACAAAAGCCGCAGCACGAGAGTGCTAGAATCTTTTATTACTTGCCTCATAAGAAAAATCAATTTTCATGACCTCCACTTGTATTGTATTGTATTGTAACTAGTGGGATGTACGTGCGTTGCACGTAGTTGTTGTTGAGAGCGTCTAATTATTTTAGTTCAGGCTATGTTAGTATGAAATTAGTCAAGTTCGGTTATCATTAAAGCTTAAAGTTCATATCAGAAGTATGAGGCATTGATTATTTGAAATTTCTAAATTCTTATTATGATATTGTATTGTGATGAGGAGTCTTGCAAAGAATGAGGTACCTGACAACAGAAGAGTTTCCAAAATGTAATATGTAAGTTTTTAAAATAGTAATGATAATTGATACAACAGCAAAATGTATATACAGGTATTCACATACCAACTTACTAATTGAAAGTAATCTGCATATAATAGTGATTAGCCATCTCTAAAAGTTTAACTTGAAAGTGTGTATTAGACTGTAATAGCTATCCCCCATATTTTACTAATATAAATGTCCATTCTTAAGAGCATTTACAAGGCAAGAGTAGCCTTTTTCCTGAACAATATAAGTGGCAAGTGGAGATCCTTTCCCAATGCTACTAAATAATGCATTTACTTCAAAACTTAATCTAGTACTAAGTTGTATCACAATCCAAGTTAAAAAGTAGCTGATAAAGTTGGACTGTTATGGAGAAAGAAAAAAAAAAGACTGGCATTCCTTGTAGCTGACATTGTCCATAAAGGCATCCATAACCAAGGAAATTGGTTTTATAAAATAACAAATGTCAGACCGCAAGTTAACAGGGTAGCAGTTCTTATTACAAAATATACCCAGCTGTTGATGAAAATGAAACTGAAGAATTTAGTATTTTGTCTGACCTGGTTCTAGAGATGCAATTTATTCAATGGGAATCAGTGTTGGCACATCTTGAGGTATCACAAAGCTGCTTGAAAGTATAGAAGCACACAACACTATGTAATCCAAAAGATAAGTAAATAAGTAATAAATGTTTTGATGAAGATTTAAAAAAAAAAAGAGTATACTGTGAGTGGAACAGAGTCTTCTGTTGATGATATGGAAGGGATTGAGTTGAGAGTTCCGAACAGAGGAACCAGATCCAATAATTGTAGTCCTAGATGCAATAGAGAAAGAACAAACAGATGAAGAGAATTTAGTTAAGAAAACCAGTGGAATTTTTTAGCAGTAAGCTAGTAGTTTTGTTGCTACTCATTGAAGTGAAATACAAGATAGCATTTCCTAAAATGAAAAAGAAAGTATCCAATGGTAGCTTACTTGAAATAGTGCAGCAGAGGTCCATAATCAGTTTCAGGAGAATAATGTTTTCTGGTTTGCAAAATTCGCAATGTTTATTTTCCCTAAATGAACATAAGCAATAGGTTAACATAATTGCTGAGTGGTAGAATCTTCAGTTGGTAAGCTTCAGATGTTGACCCTGTAAAAATATAAAAATAATATGAATATTCCATAAAAAAAAGTACTCATAAAATTGGAAAAGGATAGAGCATTTGATTAGTCTAACAGTAATAAGTATTGTTGAAAGGTAAATTGTGGATAGGTAGCCTACTTGAAACAATGCAACAGAAGTCCAAAACCAGTTTCAGAAGAATTTTGGATAAGGCCTTCTGTGATATCAAAAGAGGACAATAGGCTGCTATGTGCAGTTGAGAAAGGATATGCTAAGAAACTGTGTAGGAAGAAATTTGCAATTGAGAACCTCCTGGAATGAAAAGACTTGGGCAGAGGTGTGTTTGCCTGATATCTCATGTAAAATAGTCAATAAGTTGAAAAACATCGTATGGCAGAAGTTGGCAAAAAGAAGGAACATATATAGCATACTCTGACAATGAGATATACACTTTGCAATTGAGTGCCAAAGGTATCAGTTTGTTAGATCAGAGATCATATAACTCCAGATATTACAATTTTATGGTTTGGTTGACCAGAGACTGAAATTGTATAGTATGTTTTTCTAATAACCCAAACAACATGCACAAAATGGATCTAATCCATATAAGAGCTTTGAAATATACCCAACAAAAATTGTATTCTATGTTCCTCTAGTAATTATTTACAAGATAAGGAAATAAAAGCGTAACATAAAAGCCTTGTAGAAATCCTATCACTTGACATTATACATGTTGCTATTGGTCAATTACAGCCAAGTTGTTACAAAATTGACGATAAAAAGAAATCTAAAAGCGTCCAACATCAGCCGTTTAATTTTTGCAGTTTTGTGGTGGTCATTGTCTCCATATGCCATTGGCTTTCATCCTACAAAGCATAAAGTCAGTAAAAAAAAAAAAACTATAATACTGAAATACATATATGTTGAGGCATTTTTATTACATTTCTACATCTCATGAAGGGATTACTATTATATATATTTGGTTGGATGTAAGTATTGTATATGCAAGTGATTGGATAGATGAGAAATTACCATTTTTGATATATAGACAAATGTAAAAACTATTCATCTTTTTGTGATGTGATTATAATGGCCCTTTTCTGACCATTTTGGTTAGCTTGTACTTTGATGCAGAATAAGAAAATCTTGTCTTGACAATCTTCCATCCATATTTTGACTTGATCGTGATGTTCCTGCAAATGAAAATTATATAAAAGTTAAAGTTTATATTTAAAAATATTTGGATTAGACTATGTTTGAGAATTAGAAAGGTGTTTGAAATAAAATCACCTTCATTTGAACATTCATAATATACTCTCCTGTACAAGAGAAAATTTTCTGGACCTCATCTTCAAAAAGTGTTGCATGAATAGTTGTTGTCGAATCTTTAATTTCGACGTTGATAACGCTTCTATAGTTTAATAAAAGTTAGTATGTGTTTTGATTTATAAATATAATGTATATGAATTGTGTACATTATTAGCATACCTTGGTATTGCAATATTTGATTTGTTGCAGTTCTGACATGTAAATGATGCACGATAAGTTTCTTCTGTCTTTTTTTTGCAATGACCACAAGCCATATACCAAAATTGTTGGTTTTGTGTTATGCTGGTAATCGAGCCTTTGATCCAATGAATGCTATTCTGTAATAATACAAATACGATGTCATACATGTGGAATAGATAATAGAATGGAGTATGCAGATACATACAACTTCTCCAGAATCGATAATTTTTTGAATCGATGTTGTTTGCAATTCTGCTGGCTTCGGTAGTTCTAAATATGATTTCTTGCAAACAATATAATCCAATACTTCTTTTTTTTCCACAGAGCTGTAAAAGGTGCAAATAAAAAATAGTTAGTTTTTTTTTTATTTGCAAATGTTTAATTAATTTAAAAAATACTTACAAAGAATGCATTTCGTCTACTTCGGGAATGGTTGGATTTATTAGAATAGTTGATGATGACCTTGTAGAGAATGATTTTCTTCCTAATCATTGAATAGGAAAAAATCAAGAAAAAAATTATCAGGCTTCAATAGGAATTACAATTTGGAAGGAATATGAATTAATAGTGGTTGTGACACAAATTTATATTTTTATCTTATAAATTTTATTAGAAATAAGGCAAGCACTAAAAAATATGTGAATTTCTTTTTCATACCTCTGAATTCTTTTGGAGATACGTTTGTTGCAACAATAATTGGCCTGGATGACAATATTTCAGTTATTGTTATACATTCATCTTCTATGAATTTGTCCCATGTAGATAGGAAGGTGGGCTGCAAACTATACAATATATAATGAAGTTTAATAGTTAGCATTTGTAGTAGGTATATTTAAAAACATTCTTTAAAAATATATAATGATTGAGAAATAATAAGATTTGGGGAAAGTGAGAAATGTACTTTGAGTCAATTACAACCATTTCTTGAACCATTGAATCTTGGTTGTCCCATTTCCTCTTGAATATTTTCTTTGGGAGAATGTCTAAGACAATGCCAATAATATCTGAAAGTAAAAAAAAAAAAAACTCATTGTTAGGAAATAAAGTTTTTATAGTAAAAATACTTAGATATTAGAGATGTTAAGAGAGATTTATACCAGTTGTAGTTGTTGAGCAAGGGTCAATGGAGGTGGATTTGAGAGGAGTGAACTTGTAGTTATTTTGTGTGGTGATGTTGTAGGCCTCTTCTACTCTTTCCACTTTTGTATAATTGTTTATGATCATTTGATAGTCATGATCAACAACTTTATATTGTGGTGGAATTTTTTTAATGACACCATTTGATATGTAGTATGTACAATGCTCTTTGATTGCTGAAGCAAATATATTGATGTCATCATTGAAAATTGTGGCCTGCATTTTTGTCCCCTACATTGAAGGAATGGAGCATATAAATGAATAACATAATTGAATTTTAATTTTGATAATCATATAAATTCTTGATAAAATAATACCTGTTCGTCAATTAAGATTAGATGTTGGTAAGTTGATTTGTTGTTCCTTGAAGATTGTGGTCGCTTCATTTCATGAATGCAAACCTTCATAGTCCAGTTTTGAATTCCATCATTAATTTCTTTAAGTGTTTGACATTGGTTTGCCATCTTGTATGTATATATTATTAAAAGGCAGATATCCTAAAAAAAGAAAAATTCAAATTTGTATTAGAGATATAAGAATGAAGATTATTGAGCTAATAATATGTATGAAGCATGCATGATGTACAGCAAAGAAATATGATAATAAGAAATTAAATTTGTTATGATATTTTTATAATTGATTTAAAAAAATTTTGTAATACAAATTATAATATAGATCAATATACTATACAAGGAAGTGAATGTATGATTTTGATTATGTATGAGAAATATATCATAATAAGTATAATTGTTGTATGACAAAAAAAAAAAAAGATATACAATCATGTGGGTGTTTATAGGTAATAAAAAGAAAGTTTCATTTTGAATGTTGTGTGATGGTTCATGGTATTTGTATGTTATCAGCAAAGAATTTATTAAAATAGTTAGCTAGATAGTATGGTAGCATTTCTGATGGATCTTCTGATTGGTAAAATGGAAACTACTACATTCATATGTCTTTATTTATCAGTAATATGCAAAATATAATAATACATATTGTCTTATTGTAAAGGAAACAGATGTTCTCCATCTTGCAGATTTTTTGACAAGGGGAAAGACCATCTTTAATATATGTGTGATAAGATGTGAATGATTAACACCTAAAGGAGTCGCTTTCTTTCAAGCAGCTGTGGCCATTCTTTTATGAACTTCATCCTTTTTATATTTTTATGGAATAATGGATTAGTATATAGAAAGCAAAAATGCTATATGGTATATGATATATACTGGTAAAAGCTGGACAAGACTCTGCACAATTGCCACAATTTAGATATTATCACAAGAATTAGGTATTTTTATACATGTGTGTGATTGATAGAAAGTTGCATCAGCAATGACTATGTTCTAGGAGTGAAGAAGGAAATTGAGTGAGTTGTAGTTGTGTATAGAGTAAAGGGGGTGAAATTGGAAGGGGTTTTGGTGTGGATTTGGGTATACAGATTGATGGTGCTACATTTATTGTGTTAGGGTCATAATAGATATAATATCTTGATGTTGTTAGGCTACACACAAATGAGTGTAGACGCTTAAAATGATGATGGTGGAGGTGTTGTCTTGCTCTTTGCTAAAGGTGTAAATAAGTTGCAGGAATGAGATTCTCCTGTATTTCATCCAGGTTTTTATCAATTGATTAATCAAATTAGGAGATTGCCCAAATTTGGATAAATCTTAGTCATTTGTGCAATATAAAATAACACATATGACATATTTAGATAGAAGTATAAAAAAATAGTCTAGATTTTGTGAATCATGCATTATTTGTAGTTTCTGATTATGATTAATATATATTTTATTAATTTTTTATAATTCATTTATTGCTTAATAAATTTGTATTTGCTAGGTTGAATTTAGTTTCTATAATCGTAGCATAATATAAATCATGGGTAATAATACAAAGAAAATGTTAAGTAAATGTATGAAGGTGATTTGTGTAATAATACAAAGAAAATGTTAAGTAAATGTTAAGCATAATATACCTGTATTGTTTGAGTTTTGACATCATTTGTTGTTGCAAGCAAGTGCTAATAGCTCTTTATATACAACATTTCTTGTATATGTGCTTTCATCCTTCTTATTGGAAGATGAATTTATTAATATCTTGATGGCTTCACCTGACCTGACTCTTGATAAGGCAACATATAGTTGTCCATGTGAAAAAACAGGTTGAGGTAGATAGATGCCAACATTTTCTAATGTCTGCCCTTGAGCTTTATTTATTGTCATTGCAAAACTCAAACGAATGGGGAATTGTTTTCTCTTGAATGGCAATGGAAATTTCTCATCTTGATCTGATTGCAATGGAATTCGTGGAAGAAATACCCTTTTCCCTTCATGATGGCCAACAATAATCTCAGCATCAATTACATTCTGTTGGAAATTTCTGCAAATTAATCGAGTGCCATTGCAAAGTCCACAAGAAGGGTCGATGTTACGCAATAGGATTACTGGACAATTTTCTTCAGTACCAATTCATGTGGAGGCAGCCCATTCGGTGTTAACCCGTTCAGAAATTCTTCTGGTAGATTCTGATGTTCTATTGCAGAATCAAAGCTGTAGTATTTGATTGAATCTCCTGGGAATTGTTCAATTAGGATGTGGTTCAACTCATCAACAAATTCATTTTTTGTTGTCAATATAGCTCGATTCGTCATGAAAAGAGCATTGTGTCCATTCAATATGAGATTTGGAAAGACACAATTGACAAGTTGGAACTTTGAGCTAATGTCATCTTTGTAAGGAATGATCATTGTTTTTGGAATTTGAATTCTTTCTTCAGAAATAGCTATTTCAGTTCCATTACCAACACGTAATAGAAATGCACTAAAATGTGGATCAATTTTAGCTCTCATATTTTCAGTCAGTTCTATTTTTTGAATTTTGCTCCATAGTTCTGACATTACCAAGCTTGCCTCAATTGTTTCCCTTTTTCCTCCACGAATGACAACAGGAGGTATTTGTCGAAAATCTCCTCCAAATACTACTATTTTTCCTCCAAATAATAGTCTGCAATCAGTTATATCTTGTAACATAATATTAAGTGCCTCAATTGCTCGTCTGTTTGCCATGGATGCCTCATCCCAAATAATAAGTTTTGTCCTACGTAACATTTCTGCTAGCCCACTTTGTTTTGATATATTGCATGTTGATCTTTCTTCAAAGTTCAACGGTAATTTGAACCGTGAATGTGCAGTACGACCTCCTGGTAAAATAGATGCAGCAATACCAGATGTGGCAGTTGCTAATGCAATATGTCCTTCTGATCTCAATGTGATGAGTAGAGCTCGATATAAGTATGTTTTTCCTGTTCCTCCTGGGCCATCAATAAAGAAGATTCCACTACTGCTGCTTCTTATTCTTTCTAATATGATGGTATAAGCTCTTTTTTGTTCAGTGTTTAAATTTTGAACTGTAAGCAATTCATTTTCTGAAATTGGGATGTTCAACTCTTCATGAATCTCTTTCAACAGTTTTTCATCTGGAGTATCAATTGTTGTTATTGGTGGCAAGGTATAGTCAGAAATATTTTTTCCCATAGATTCTAGGATGAAATTGATACTTTGTAGTGCTTTTGCCTCAATTTTGCTTGTAGACATGAAATATGTTCTTTTAAAATCTTCAGACATTGCATCTTTATACCTGTTCCATAATGCTGTAGGATTATGTACTCCACAGTAGACCAATAGTGTAGCAAATAGTCGTCGCAATGTTAGAGGCATTTGGAACAAGATTGCTTCTTCTAAGCATTGAACAATAATGTTATCAGATTCAAGCAACCCCAGTTGTTCTGCTGCTCTGCGAAATGTATCAAACTGAATCCCGTTGACCATTTGCAAGTTTTGGTATGATGTAGCTCCTTTGACATGATTTAATAGCAACCGCAGATAATATCTTTCTCCTTCAACTGGACTCGCAGCAACGAGCCTGCCTACTGCATTTCGTTGTTTTCTTTTACTCCAATATTTCTTATTTTCATTCCAAACATAGTATTCAGGAAACTCTTTATATAGCAATTTGCAAGCATCTCTGTCTATCTGATTCATTCGAAAGTATTCAGTCAACATTGTTTTAGATGCTTGTTGATTATGCAAGATATTCAATAAGTCTGTATCTCCTCGAAACCCAACAGTTTGCATATTTTCTAGATGAACTTGTAAGCCTTTAACTGATGGATACATTTCATTTAAACAGAATTGGTAAATTCTCCACATTGCCTCTGGAGGAGATATCCATCTTCCTTGCTGAAATTGTTGTATCTCATCAACATCTTCAAAAACATTATTGCCACCAAGATGAAAAATGATTCTATCATGTCCTTTATAAATGTACTTGTACAAATATTTAACCGCTTTTACAGATGAGCAAACTTCAACATTCATGTGGCAATTGAATTTTGCTAGTAAATATGGGTTATATGGAACCACCCACCGGTTATCTAACAAAGAACCACGAACTTTGACCTCTTCTCCAGTTTTCTGTCTCTTATATAACGGATAAGAATTCTTTGTTTGTGTTGTAACAGAACAAAATTCACGAGGATAATGATTTTTGCATTGTCCATTTCTCATACAAACATTACTCGGATTCAAGTTCCCACATGGTCCATGCATCATATGTTGAACAACCATTTTGTAAAGATGTGGATGGATTTTTTTATCTGGGAGCTCAGCAGACACAAATTTGTCATACATCTCTGGAGTCCTAAGTCTGTATCTTTGCTTCAAGATGAGTAAGAAATGAGCATGTGGAAGCCCTCTTTTCTGAAATTCTATAACATATACATGTGCTACAACCGAACCAAAAGTATGCTTCTTCATTAAATCAATTTTGAGCTCCTCTATCTTTGCTCTAAAAACTCTTGCAATCAAGTCTGGTCTGTTTTGAGCTTCTTCACCATAACCAAGTTGATCTTTTATTTCTGACCAAGTAGGATTACAAGTGATCGTCAGGAAGATATCTGGTTTGCCGAACTTTTGAACTAATGCCATTGCATCAAGGTATCGACGACGCATATTTCTTGGACCTCCAATAAATGATGGTGGCAATACAATTCTCTTTCCAATCTTTTTTGCAGAAGTTTCACCAGTGCTAATACTGTCCATTATTCCTTGATATAAATCTGCTCTGATCGAATGTTGTTCACGTCGAAAATAATCTAACCGAGATGTTTCAATTTTTATATACATGTCAACAACATATTGTTGTAAAAGACAACCAGAGTGTAACAACAGTGAGGCTTCAGATGGTCGAATTTGCAATTTATAGCAGTAATATTGTCGACATGATATATGTTCTTTTTTGGAACTTCTTTTCTCTGAAGCTATACAAGGAAAAAAAAAAGAAATTATTAGTTGTTAGTGTTTAAGTTCATTTTATAATAGCCTATATGAAATGAAGTTATACCTCGTGTTTCTTTCTTCAAGAAATCACAAATCGAGAGTACATCTCGATGATTTAGCTCATTTCCTTGTGCTTGTTTGATACCTCTGTGCCAACCTGAATCTCCATAAGGAAATAGTAGTGGATACTCAAGCGGATCATAGCAACCAAAATAATGTTTTATTCTGTGACTGCTTCCAGAACGACTGTAGACTATGATTTTACGTTCGGCTGACTGGTTGGCATCTGAATTTTCTGTCCAGATTCCTGCAACTTGTGATGCTGAAGGTGCATTGTATACTCTTTGATCAAACTGAGGATCACTTTTTATGAATATTCTTGTATCATCACCAATAGAGAAATCTCTTAAAGATCGAAAAAATTTACAGTAAGGATTGATGGTCAATATATCCATTAACTTTTGAACAACATCAGGCCTAAGCTTTGGTGACTGATATATCCTATTCTCCACTTCATGATCAGTAACATAGAAATATAATTGTAGATATGACGGATGACCATCAGGAGGAAACAAATCATTGATGTAATGATAAACTTGACCTTGAACTTTAAAAGTGTAAATACCTTTGTTTCTCTTACACAGCTCCTTTTCACATTTGACACCGAAGGAGGTGAAAGCAAATGTATTGTTATATGTTCTAACATATGTTTTGAAATGAGATGCTTCTTCACTATTTGATATGAATAGAGTAAGGAGCTCATCAGGAATAGGATTCGAAGCCACCAATACTTGACCTTTAGAACAACAGAAGCCTTTCGGTTCATAAGCAAATTTCCTTGCTCCACAGTAACTACAGTCCAGCTTTTGTTCTAATACTGATGGTTCCAAAGGAATGCTTATTTCAGAACCATATGTAACTGCATTTAAAAATTTTATTAGTATATTTCAACTCTTTTAATAAACCTAAACTACTATTTTATATAAATATATCTACCTTTTTCTCTGTAGTTTAATCTACAAGTTTCTTCTTGATAAACACTTGAAGAAGCATCTTGATTGAATTCATCAGGCTGCCTAGATGTTGACCCTGGTGGAAGATGTATGTACTTTTAAGAATTTTGTAATATAAGTTTTTATATAATCAGAGGAAAAAATTTATTATACTTATAATATATAACTTACCAATCTCATATGTATGGTATATTCTTTTTTCCATCTGTGCTCTAATATTTCTTGGAGCATCATTGATAGTGCTAGCCAGTAGTATGCCGGTAGTTTCTGTTTGTTGCAGAAGATAGATATTTCATTAGAAATATATTTATTATATATCTCCATTATATTTGTCAAAGATATTAAATACTACGTATTAGAATATCTAATTACATACCTATTTGTTGACCTGTATTTAATGATGAAGTAACATTTGCAGAAGATACTCCTTTGAGCAACTTTTTTTTTGCATAAGCTTCCTTTTTTCGTAGAAGAAGTGCATCTTTTTTTTCTTTAGGCAATGAGGTGTACCATTGTCTTTTTTTTAGTCGATGTTGAAGTTGTGCATGTTCTACAGTTGTTCAAGTATTATAATTAGTAATTACAAATGGCATTATTGATTACAATTATAAAGATAAAGGTAGTATAAAATTAGGAGCAAACCTAAATTTGATGTTTCTGTGGGATTTGCAATTTTTGAAGTATATATTTTGCTCTTTGGAGAAGGTTCTAATGCCTGACTTTGTTGTACTTTTCTCCTTTTATTTGCTTCTTTTTTTCTCATGCTAATACTTCGTTTTTGCTCTAGAGATAACTTTGCGTATGAATCACGTTGCTTTTGACGACGCTTTTTAGCCTTGTCTTCTGTATAAGAAGACAACTAAGTGACTTTATAACTTTAATACTATAGTTGAGCACTGAAATAAACATATTTATGCAGTTTTTTGTCTTTCAAAGAAGATAATAACCTTGTATATGGATCTTTTCTTTTTCGTTCTGATTTTCCATCATGAAGATATTGAATATAGTTCACTGGTCCATATATAGTCAATAAATGTGTAAGTTAGATATAATATCTCATTAAATAAAACTTTAACAAATAAAGAAAAGTGATTGTAGCAAGATTACTTTTACATTAGAAAGATAAAAAAAAGATATGCATAAGATAATAATTTCAGAGAACATTATTCAATGAAAAAAAAGATTAAATAATATTTCAGATTTAACACTTCAAATGGTACAGATGTCAACAAACCAAAAACAGACGGGTATTCGATCAGATGAGCAGTATTGATTAGAATAAACTGCAAAAAAAAAAAAAGAATGAAACAAAGGCTAAATTAAAAAAAAAAGTAGAACAAAAGTTAAATCTTAAAAAATACTCATTATAAAGTAAGGATATGTTGGTTTAAAATACAAACTATTTGTTTAATTGTTGTTCATTGAAGAGGAAATTTGGATATACAATGATTTCTTTGTCAAGATGATTAGTTGCTATTTGCTTGTCTATTGTGATATAGGTTTAGGATTCCGATTGCAATGGATTACTGAAATAAGAAGGAAATCTAGGAAAAACCAGAATATTATGCAGTACAAATAAATCAAGTAAGTTCACATAAGTTTATAAAAATGTAATATAAGTCGTGTATTAGAAACTGATATTTTAGTGAGTATAAAGATAACATTAAAAGTATATCAGAAATCCTTTTTCACACAGGAAGACAACATAATAACATTATACAGGAATAAACAGAGGCCAACTACTAAATTAAAAAATACCATAAGATTTAACAATAAAAGGAGCATAAATATTGTCAAAATACCAAGAAAACATAAATATGCTCCAAGCGATGCCTAAATAAATGGAAGGTAACTATCCCATAAAAGTAAAGTAACATCACAAATAATCTCTATCCATATTAAAAAAGAGGAGTTTCTCCTCAATAACTGATGCAATGACGCTTTGCTTTTTGGATGAAGAGGTTTTGCTGTTATTAATCACAATGATGATGGAAATCACATTAGCCATTGTTACTTTTATTGATTATTCTTGCAAAAGTCAAAAATATGTCCCTAACTTGCATGTAGGATAATTTTTTTTTCTTTCCTATTATGTTTTATTATATGCAACAATTATAACATACAAGAAAAACAAGTACAGAAATTCCTGCCTTGGGTTAATTTGTTTTCAATAATGTTTTGGAATGAGTGGAAGCATTAGCAAAAACAGAACTCAAGTTACCCTTGTATATAGTCTTATATACTTGGATCAGTATAGCTCTTACCCTTGTATATAGTCTTATACACTTGGATCAGTATAGCTCCACTTAAGCAAAGAAAGCCCTAGAGACATAGGCAAACAACAATTCCATCAGATATTGAGGTCCACAGTAATTAGATATGAGGCATAAATAGTGTGTATTTTTTATTAGTCAAGCACCAACAGAAAAGAACTTGGGTTACCCTTGCATATAGTCTTATATACTTGGATCAGTATAGCTCCACTTAAGCAAAGAAAGCCCTGAAGAAATAAGCAAACAACAATATTATCAGATATAGAGGTCCAAAGTAATTAGATTTGATGCATAAGTACAGTGTATTGTTTTTTAGTCATTGCCTTCACATTCAGTAGTGTAGGTGCTTGAGGAAGGTTTTCCCGATGATAAAAGATAAACACAGATTAAATGCAGCTCAATAAACCATTTTGGATGGGCAAGAGATGAACATATTACATACAAAAAAAATCGCTTAATAATTAGTTATTTTGCATATCAATTGTTAACTGTAGAATAGTTGCTTGGTATCTGAGTGTGGAATGTGGATACAATAACTAACATTCTCTTCCATAACAAAAACACTACTCATAAAGGGATAAAAAATAGATATATCTATGGAATAAGAAGATAAATCTAGGAGTATTTTCATTTTCACTATGCATAATAGCATGGTCAGTTGTTGATGGTGTGAAGCAAAAGTGTATTCTATATTTCGCAAATGAAGCAGAGTAGCTTCTATTGCTCCCAGTGGCCTTCTAAAAAAGCTATTTAATTGAAGTTTGCTTTGGAACTCTCATGTTACACATGGTGACAGAGCTGCTACTATTTGTTAAATATATTATTGGAGTGGCTCTACAGTGCAAACAACCAAATAATTAAAATGAGATGAATTGGTATTTGGTAAGGCTACTAAACCCACACAAGGGTTAATTTTATGGACAACAAACATCTTAAAACATATTTTACTTGAACTAATATTATAGATTGTACATATAATTTTTTTTCTAACTTCTTTAATAGAATAATATAAACAAACACATGGTAAGCACTCTTTACAAATATATATCTACCCATTTGAAAAAAATAGAAGTTTCTTTATCTAGTTTCTTTAACAGACGAATATAAAGAAACACATGGTAAGCATTCTTCACAAATAAAGAGAAATATTACAGTATCATAAACAAACAGATGGTAAATATTTCATGTTACCCTGGTTTCATTTGCTCATAGCTTTGTTTCCAATGAGAGGGAAAGTATTGTAATATTTTTATTAGTAGAGATGCAGCAGGTACATTTGTATAACCACAGTTATAAGAACACTAAATGCCAGTATTATAGACAAATATACCAAATAAAAAGGTAAATCGAACATTACATGTCTTACCTTGATCCTATTTTTAAAACTTTATATCAGCAAAAGAGTGTAAAATGCCTACAAAAACCTTGTCTGCTGTAATTTCTAAAGGAATTTTCAGATATTGCAAAAACCCCACTGCAGTCTTCCGTTATATTTAAATTTAAACAGCTTCTCTTACTTAGATTTCATAAAATATCTGGCAGTGTTTGCACCCTTCTCTAATCTGAAGCCATCGATGCTTATACCAGCCCTTATGGGCCATTGAGAGCTATCAAACAGGTCCAAGAACCATTCGGTGAGTGAAATTATGTGATCAACATCTGAATCTTCATTAGAAACCTTCATCTGGTTTTGTGGTTTCTTTCGCTTTTGTTGGGTGCTCTGAAACTGTTATTTTCATCAATGCTTTCTTATGGTTAGAAGAGATTAGAGGAAAGCTAAGGAGAGGGCTGTTAAGACATATATATATATATTATATTAGAGCAAGTTGCTGATAGCAATGAGGAGTGGGATTAAGGATATCACAATTTGAATTGAATTTGAGTTATTATCTTTATAAATTGGAATGTACCTAGCAATGTAGAAAGTGCATGTGAGTGTTGAAATGGGGGAAAAGTTAACTATCTAACATGTGTATAAAGTTCTTCCAACTAAAACTACTGCTCCCTTATAAAAATAAGGTTGTTATCACCCAGTTGCCCAATACTGTAAAGCAATTTGTATATACTGGTTGTTAGTCTGAGATATTTATTTTTATCATATGTTCTTCTAACTCACTTGCCAATTCAGAAAATACATTATATGTAGTTACAACTATAAATTTTTTTCACTAAGGCAATTTAGCAAACACATTCAATGCAATTTAGCAAACTCATTCAATCCATCATCATTAGAACCCAATTCAGAGAATACATAATATGTAGTTACAACTATCAATTTTTTAACAGAAGGCAATTTAGCAAACACATTCAATGCATCATCATTGTAACTTAAAAAAAAAATAAAAAATCACACATACCTTAAGAAGGATATCAAACACAGGGAAAGAATGGAAAAAAAACCACATACCTTTGAATGAGGTCACAGAGATGTGTGTGGATAGAAGCAGAGGATAGGAGAAGAACTTCAGACAACATCCGGAAAAGATTCGTAGGCCAAAATGTTTGCTGGTAGCAAAAAAAATAAGCTTGCATGCTAGGTGGGCACATGAGATTGTGCCTTAAGTGGACACCTTGCAGTAAAGGGGCCAACAGGCCACATGCTGATCTAAGTGGGTGCCACGAGATGCTGGCGCTCATGCTGTCCAACCGAACTCAGCCAGAGAGAAGAAAAAAAAAGCAAGAACAGAAAGATGAAGGGGAAAAGGATGAAACAACCAAAGAATAGAAAATGTATGTATGCTGGTAGCAAAAACGGAATTGGTCTTGCATGCTAGGTGGGCCCATGAGATTGTACTTTACTAAGTGGACACCTTGCAATCAAGTGGCCAACAGGTCACATTCTAAGTGGGTGCCACGAGAGGCTGGCTCATGCTGAGAAAAAAGGCTGGCTCATGCTGAGAAAAAAAACATAGAGGAACCAGGAGGAAAAAGCAACATATAAACTGTCTCTTTTTATATATGGTAAGGATTTTTTTGTCTTTTAAGTGGTTCAATTTTAGTGGGCATGAGCGTGTGTGCAAGGGTTCCCTTCAAATTTTGAATGGTTGTGATTTTCGATTTTCTGGACCTTTCATCATTTCCTGCTTACGTTATAGATTGTTAGTCACTGCTAGATGCGAACCGTTGGATCTTGAAAATGTGTTTGGGAGCAAGTGGGTGATGGATATCCATCCTAGAAATTAGAACAGCAGTCGGGAAATTAGATTCACAATCCAAGGGATTCAAATAGATCTTAAATATCAAAATTGGAAAGGAGTAAAACACACCCACCCCACAGCATCAGCCTGCATGCAGCTCAGAATGCTCCTTTGATGATAGAGATTCATACTGAATTTTCAGACACAGTGAAATTCCTGAATGCTCCTTTGCGCTTGAGCATCCAAAATTCCACCAAAATATAAATTACTTTTTTCTTTACAAACAATTCTGACAGAAATTCAGCCTGTCTGTAGATTCAATAATTCATGTCATAAATTTAATGTTCTTTTAATGGAATTTTCAGTATTCAAGGCTGTCAGAATTCTCTAATGCTCAAAAGGTAAAATTCCAAAATGCTAGTCCCTCTAATAGTTACCAATGAATAGAATACAAAGTTTTTCATAGTAAAAGAAAGTCTGAGAAAGATATCTATATTACTAAAGGGATGTATACACTTCCTGGAGGAGGACACTTGGCATGTCTTGGAGATGGACACGTGGCAGCAGCCAGTCTAAAATGGTATTATGCTAATCTCTCATTCTCCATCTAAAATTTCTCCATCTCTCCCTCCCTAAAATCTCTCCTCCATGCTAATGCAATCCCTAAAATCTCTCATTCTTCATCCAAAATTTCACTTCCAAGACAACCACACAAAATGGGGAAGAGGAAAATCCCAAATTGTAAAGGATTGAAATATAATCCTTAATTTCATAGAAGAAATATGTACTCTCTGTGGGGCCCACTTGGGGCCTACATCACTGTCAAGGTTGGGACCCACTGATCATCCTAACCAATTCAACAGGAACCCACAAATTTTAATGGCTTAAAAAAAAAGAAATAAATAGAGTGGTCGATTGTGGGCTCAATTGGTCAGAATGGGTGCAAACCTACATGGATCCATTGTGATTCAGGGGAGATCTTTGTGTTTTATCCATTTGGATATCATCTACACATCTAGCAAGACATTTCTGTCACACCCTCGTGATTTGATTAAAATTATTTTATCAATCAATTCATGGGTCCCGGCCCGCATCATTTGATTTTATGGACGGTTAGAATAAAGATGGTGGACCCCATTCATCTGGGTCCCACTTAAAAATATTTGGTCAATTTTTTAGGTCTACGATCATTTGATCCTTTGATCTTTTTAAATCAATTCATGGGTCCCATCCCGCATAATATGCTTTTTTGGACGGTTAGAATAGAGATGGTGGGCCCCATTCATCTGGGGGGCCACTTAAATAGGTTATGTTTGGTTAATTTGTGAGGTCTATGATTATTTGATCATTTGATCTTTATCAAACAATTCATGGGTCCATCCCGCATCACATTATTTCATGGATGGTTAGAATATAGATGGTGGACCCCATTCATCTTGGGGGTCCCACTTAAATAGGTTAGGTTTGGTTAATTTGAGAGGTCTATGATCATTTGATCTTTATCAATCAATTCATGGGTCCCGGCCCGCATCATTTGATTTTATGGACGGTTAGAATAAAGATGGTGGACCCCATTCATCTGGGTCCCACTTAAAAATATTTGGTCAATTTGTTAGGTCTATGATCATTTGATCCTTTGATCTTTCTTAATCGATTCATGGGTCCCATCCCACATAATATGATTTTATGGACGATTAGAATAGAGATGGTGGACCCCATTCATTTGGGGGATTCCACTTAAATATGTTAGGTTTGGTCAATTTGTGAGGTCTATGATCATTTGATCCTTTGACCTTTATCAAGTAATTCATGGGTCTCAGCCCGTATCATATGGTTTCATGAATGGTTAGAAATAGAATATAGATGGTGGACTCCATTCATCTTTGGGGTCCCACTTAAATAAATTAGGTTTAGTCAATTTATGAGGTCTATAATCATTTGATCTTTTTCAATCAATTCATGGGTCCCGGCCCACATCATATAATTTTATGAACGGTTAGAATAGAGATGGTGGACCCCATTTATCTGGGTCTCACTTAAACATATTTGATCAATTTGTTAGGTCTACGATTATTTGATCCTTTGATCTTTTTAAATAAATTCATGGGTCATATCCCGCATAATATGGTTTTATGGACGGTTATAATAAAGATGGTGGACCCCATTCATCTTAGGGGTCCCACTTAAATAGGTTATGTTGGGCCAATTTGTGAGGTCTATGATCATTTAATCCTTTGATCTTTATCAAGCAATTCATGGGTCCCAGCCCGCATCAAATTATTTCATGGACAGTTAGAATATAGATGGTGGACCCCATTCATCTTGGAGTTCCCACTTAAATAGGTTAGGTTTGGTCAATTTGAGAGGTCTATGATCATTTGATCTTTATCAATTAATTCATGGGTCCCGGCCCGCATCATTTGATTTTATGGACGGTTAGAATAAAGATGGTGGACCCCATTCATCTGGGTCCCACTTAAAAATATTTGGTCCATTTGTTAGGTCTACGATCATTTGATCATTTGATCTTTTTAAATCAATTCATGGGTCCCATCCCGCATAATATGATTTTATGGACGGTTAGAATATAGTTGGTGGACCCCATTCATCTGGGGTCCCACTTAAATAGGTCAGGTTTGGTCAATTTGAGAGGTCTATGATCATTTGATCTTTATCAATAAATTCATGGGTCCCGGCCCGCATCATTTGATTTTATGGACGGTTAGAATAAAGATGGTGGACCCCATTCATCTGGGTCCCACTTAAAAATATATGGTCAATTTGTTAGGTCTACGATCATTTGATCATTTGATCTTTCTTAATCAATTCATGGGTCTCATCCCGCATATTATGGTTTTATAGACGGTTAGAATAGAGATGGTGGACTCCATTTATCTGGGGGTTCCACTTAAATAGGTTAGGTTTGGTCAATTTGTGAGGTTTATGATTATTTGATCTTTATCAAGCAATTCATGGGTCCTAGCCCGCATCATATGTTTTTATGGACGGTTAGAATATAGATGGCGGACCCCATTCATCTTGGGGGTCCCACTTAAATAGGCTAGGTTTGGTCAATTTGAGAGGTCTATGATCATTTGATCTTTATCAATCAATTAATGGGTCCCGGCCCGCTTCATTTGATTCTATGGACGATTAGAATAAAGATGGTGGACCTCATTCATCTGGGTCCCACTTAAATATATTAGGTCAATTTGTTAGGTCTACGATCATTTGATCTTTTTAAATCAATTCATGGGTCCCATCTCGCATAATATGATTTTATGGACGGTTAGAATATAGATGTTGGACCCATTCATCTTGGGGGTCCCACTTAAATAGGTTAGGTTTGGTCAATTTGAGAGGTCTATGATCATTTGATTATTATCAATCAATTAATGGGTCCAAGCCCGCATCATATGATTTTATGAACGGTTAGAATAGAGATGATGGACCCCATTCATCTTGGTCCCACTTAAATATATTAGGTCAATTTGTTAGGTCTATGATCATTTGATCTTTCTTAATCAATTCATGCCTCACCTAAAGAATAAAACATTTGGAAAAAAAAACATAAAGATAAAATTAGCAACAAAAAAAGGACTCACAAGTTTACTAATTAATAAATTTATTAAAAATAATTCATATCAGTCCGTGCATTTGGTGGTTTCGTGGTTATCCACGGGATTTTACTAGTATGAATGAAAAGAATGGTGGTTGGTAGGTGATTTTCTTTCTATTCTTTGCATAGAGATACACATGTTTTTATGGATATTTTTATCACATGTTATTAGTTTTTTTTTTTTTGTTGGGCGATTTATTTTGTAGTTAATTTTTGAAACTGCAATATGTGTCATTACATAATCATTTTTTGTTATGTAGACGAGCCGTCCACATAGGGTGGAGTCACCTTTTCCGTGACCGATGAACGGGGGGAGGGGAGGCCTTCTCCAATATCTCCAACATATTGAGTTGCATGAGGAATGAAAGAGCCAGGACATCAACAACCCACATGTGCAAGCTTTTTTCTTATTCATTCATGCAAAGTCTGTTTTAAAGGCATTGTTCTTATATCTAAATGTAAGACCCCGACCCCACCTTGGTGGGTTTAGTGCCTAATTAATCTTGATTAGGTGCATAATACTTATTTTGGTTGATTTTATGATGGATTAGGTAGATTAGTGAGGGTTTTGACTAAGTTAAATAGAATTATGACCTTTTGAATAGTTTTGGATAATGCTTGTGTATATAAATTCTTATAAGTTTTCATGTGCATTTAATTTGCATAGAGCATTTCATCATGAGTCATCTTCATGTTTGGACCTAGATCTTTTGAGCCCACTTGACCCATACCCTAGCCCATTTCCATCAAAAGGCCCTTGTCCCAAATTTTAGGAAAGAAATTGGGTTTGCATGCAATGAAGCCAAAATTTCCTATTTAAACTACTCACCACCGTACCACACCTTCATTTCTCTCTTCATTTCATTCAAATGAGAGAACTACTGCTCTGTCTCCTTCATCTCCTTCTTTCTTCTTCTTCTTCCTCCAAATTCTTTGATATGAGCCTCAAGAGGAAAGACAACATGTAGGAGATTCAGCCCACTTCATCTTCTCCGTCTTCTCTTGCAAGGATCCATTTCCTAAGCCAAGCTTAGCCAACCTCTTTTGCATGTTGCTGGGAGTTCTTCCTTCCCTCTCTATCTTCACCTCTTCCTCCCAATCTCTACTTTCTGTTACTAGTGGAGAATGCATGTGAGGAATCTCAAGTTTACCATCTTCAACAACACCTTCCACTAGCTTTCTCTCATCACCATCTTCTCTATTGGTAAGTGCTCTCCTCTTATATGATTCCCTAAGCTTAAGATGGACTGTTTGAGTTCATTTAAATTGCATGCATAATGATTTATCTCCATTTATTGCATTTTACCATTGTAGGAATTTGTGATTGAGTTAGCATTTGGGGATTCTACTTGATTTGAGCCAAATGAAAAGATTAGAATGAAAAGCACCAAATAAGGCAAGTATGAGCAAATCGGATTTATGCATGTTACTTGATTTATTGATTGAGTTATGATGTGGACTAATCTTTCAAAGTCTTTTGGCCGTAGAGAAGACGTGTTAGGAATTCCACCTTGTCTGCATACCCTGACGAGTGGAGAATGGAGACTCCACATGGAGCACGCACTAGAAACAAGGACAGTTGCGTGACCACATATCGGTCAATTCTCATTTGGTCATGGGAGCAGAGAGCAGTCTTGTTGTCCCTAGTCTTTTAACCAACTCCACCTCGTCCTCCATATCATCTCCATTAATGAGTTCTATGCCAACTGCAATGGAATCCCACCACTCTCCAGCCCTCTATCTGGCCTTGTTCTACTTCCTCTCAGTCTTTGATTTGGATCTCTCCCATGCCCAGCAACCTTTCCTCAAGAACGACCAACTAGACTGCTACAACAACGTCCCTTCCACATATGGCTACTACTGCAATGGCCAGCGAAGGTCTTGCAACACCTTTGTCATCTTCAGATCCGACCCTCCTTCCTACGACTCTGCGGTATTAATTGGCTACCTCCTAAACTCAGACCCATCAAGAATTGCCAAAATCAATGGCGTCGTCGACATCCAAAAGATCCCCAAGGACACCCAGGTCATAGTTCCTGTAAATTGCTCCTGTGCGGGCCATTACTATCAGCACAACTCGTCCTACAACATGAAGTTTGACGACGAGAACTACTACACCATCGCAAACCTCACGTACCAAGGCCTCACCACTTGTAAGGCCATGATCAGTCAGAACATCTATGAGAGCCGGCATTTGGAGGTTGGAATGAGATTTACAGCCCCAGTCAGATGCGCTTGCCCCACTAGAAATCAGACCGCAAAAGGCGTGAAGTTGTTGATGACTTATCTGATTACATGGGGTGACACAATTTCGGAAATAGCTGAGAGGTTTGACGCGGATGAGCAGAGCGTTCTGGATGCAAATGAGTTGAAAGAGGAAGATGAGATTTACCCTTTCAACTCTCTTCTGGTTCCGCTAAAAAGAGATCCCACAAGAGCCCAAACCATAATCCCTCCATCACCATCAGAATCGCCAATACCAGCCATTGCTCCAGTCGAGAGAAGCAAGTTTAGACCAGTTCTTCCTGCAATTGGAATTGGAGCTGGTCCTGTTCTCCTCCTCCTTTGCGGGCTTCTTGTTTGGTTCCTGCACCGGCGTCGTCATGGGGAAAAAAAGATCCTTGATAAAGAAAGAGAATCTGGGTCAACACATGAACAACCCCAGAAGATGGCCAGCTCGAAACCGCCATTTCTGAATGGTGTAATTCGAGAGGCGATCGAGACACTGACGGTGTATTCATTTGCAGAGTTGGAAGAAGCAACTGGGTCTTTCTGTGACGACAATGAAATCAAAGGATCTGTTTATCGCGGCGTCATCAACGGGGACATTGCTGCAATAAAGAGGATCAAGGGAGATGTGTCCAAGGAGATCAACATAATGAAGAAGATCAACCACTTCCACGTGATAAAACTGTCTGGTTTCTGTTTACATGAAGGGGACACCTATCTTGTTTACGAGTACGCGGAGAACGGTTCTCTCAGCGATTGGCTCCATGAGAAGAGCAGCCAACCTTGTCTCAGTTGGAAGGAGAGAGTGCAGATCGCTTTCGATATCGCAGATGGCCTCAACTACCTTCACAACTACACCAACCCTCCATACATCCACAAGGACATGAAGAGCAGCAACGCTCTGATCGATTCAAACATGAGGGCCAAGGTGGCGAATTTCGGTCTCGCAAGGGCGATGGAGAATGGCGGGCAGATGACGAGCCATGTGGTTGGAACATGGGGCTATATGGCGCCAGAGTATCTCGAACATGGGCTGATTACACCTAAAATTGACGTTTTTGCATTTGGGGTGGTGATGTTGGAGCTTCTGTCGGGGAGGGAGGCTATCAAACAAGGTGGCGGAGGAGCAAATGAAGACGAAGGTGGAGGAGCTCTGCTTCTTTCGGCATCTGTAAGGAAAGTGCTTGAGGGAGAAGGAGTGAGGGAGAAGCTGAGAGGCTTTGTGGATCCTTGTCTGGGCGATGAGTACCCCATGAGCTTGGCCTTGAGCTTTGCTCATCTGGCTATGGAGTGTGTGGCCAAGGATCCAAGCTCTCGTCCTGGCATGATAGAGGTGCACATGTCTCTGTTGAAGATTATGTCGTCTTCCTTGGACTGGGATCCATTGCAGGGCCCAAACCAAAACTCCGACTCCTTCGTTTCGGCATGTGAGTCGTTTTTTCTTCATGTGGATTAAGAAAACAGTACTGGACGGAAGATATAGTCCGGCCGACATCTGTTTTGGCTGTTTAGTATTTGCTGGTCTTCTACTGATCTGGAAAGAGAAGATGCTTTGGTTTGATTTAATGTTGTAGCTTTCGTTGGTTCGAAACTGATGATACCAAAATAGGGTTTCGGACACCACCGGTCAAGTAATAAATGTAGTAAATGCAATAATTAAAGAAGAGAGAGAAGGGATTATAGTGGTTCGGTCAAGATGACCTACGTCCACTTCATAAAGGCAGAGATTGCCTGTGGTGTTTTACTTCCTCAATGATTATTACAAACTAGAGGAATACAAGCGTCGAAATGAATAGAGAGAGTTCCATCCTCCTTGAGTGCTGGTGGGGCTCCTCGATTTATAGTCCTCCCCTAACAGATGGGGACGACTCTTCAGCAACGTTCGTCCTTGGAGCCCTCGAACTGCCATCGCGCTGGAGGAGGCAGGTGAGGAACTGCCCTCGCGCTGGACGAGGCAGGTGCGATATTTCTCCGCAGGACCTGGTAGGAGCGAGACTGCTTGCGAAGCAACGTGGCTGCCCTGACTTGGTCTCTTCGTGGGCTTGGACCTGAGCTTCATCCTCTTGGGTTGGGTCATTTGGGCCTAACTCATCATTTGCCCCTCAATGCCCCGTGCCCAAATAATTTTTTTGAAAGGGGGCATTGGTAGATTCAGGTCTCTTTGCCTCCAAAAGCTTTTTTCTCTTTTCCGGTTTTAATCCTGGTATGGGCGAGCTTTGGAACCGGCCAGGGGGAGAAGGCCTGGGCGCCCGAGGGACAAGTTCCTGGGCGTAGGCGCGAGTGGCTCCATCCTGGACACTCGCCAGTCGGCGGTCGGACGTGATCTGTGCTGGGCGTCCGTCAGGTCGCGGGCGCCCCTACGGCGACGCTGGCGCCTCCGGCAATCCCGCAATGGGCGAGGACGAGGCGGGCGCCCCTGCGCTGCTGGGCGAGGAGGAGGTGGGCGCCCGCCGCCTGCGCTGCTGGGCGGCATCACCCTGGGCGAGGGCGACGCGAGCTGGGCGAGGAGGAGGTGGGCGCCCCTGCGCTGCTGGGCGACATCACCCTGGGCGAGGGCGACGCCGCGCAGGGCGAGGAGGAGGAGATGGGCACCGCGGGCGAGGGGGCTGCCTCGGGCGAGGGAAGCGCAGGCGGCGTCGTGGGCCCCCCTTGGGCGAGCAGCCACGGCGAGGGAGGCTCGGGCGCGCTGGCAGCGGGCGAGGGGGCTGCTGCGGGCGAGGGTGGCTCGGGCGAGGGAGGAGCGGGCCCCGCGGGCGGCGCGCTGGCAGCGCTGGGCGAGGACGAGGGGCCCCCTGGGCGAGCAGCAGTGGCGAGGGAGGCGCGGTGATGCCCCCTTGGGCGAGCAGCCCACGCAGTGAGGCCAAGTTGGGCGAGATCCCCCCTTGGGCGAGGAGAGAAGGACTTGGGCGCCCGGGGGAGTCCGGGGCGCCCGAGGGATGCTTTGGGCGCCGAGGGACTTGGGCGCCCGGGGGAGTCTGATCCCGTGGCGGACGTGTATTCCTTTTTTTTTTTTTTTTTTTTTTTTTTTTTTTTTTTTTTTTTTTCGGGGGCGCTGCCCCCTGGGCCCCCGCGAGCTGACCGGTCAGCTCGACCCCCGCCGGGGGACACCCCCGGACCCCCTCTGCGTAGCGCATGATATATCCCTTAACACATGTAAATTTCAAGACTCTGCCCCTCGGTAACTTCTGATGGGTCATCCCAGAAGAAGAAATGAGAGAGCTTCTCAAGCTGAGGAGAGGGCGTGCCAGCTAGGAGAGGGCTGCGCCAGCTGGAAGAACTTCCGTGGCTAATCTTTCCGCGGCCCGCGAGAGGGCGACCAGGCTTTAGACCGAACTCTTAGTAGCCTATGAGAGGGCGGCCAAGGCAGAGGCTGAGCTTGTGAAGGACCTTGAGAGGGCTTCGCTCAGTGAGGCTGAGCTTCTGGAGACCCGCGAGAGGGCTTCGCTCAGTGAGGCTGAGCTTCTGGAGACCCGCGAGAGGGCTTCGCTCAGTGAGGTGAGCTTCTGAAGACCCGCGAGAGGGCTTCGCTCAATGAGGCTGAGCTTCCGAAGACCCGCGAGAGGGCTTCGCTCAGTGAGGTGAGCTTCTGAAGACCCGCGAGAGGGCTTCGCTCAATGAGGCTGAGCTTCCGAAGACCCGCGAGAGGGCTTCGCTCAGTGAGGTGAGCTTCTGAAGACCCGTGAGAGGGCTTCGCTCAATGAGGCTGAGCTTGTGAAGGACCCGCGAGAGGGCTTCGCTCAGTGAGGTGAGCTTCTGAAGACCCGCGAGAGGGCTTCGCTCAATGAGGCTGAGCTTGTACAGACCCGTGAGAGGGTGATGCTCAGAGAGACCGTTGTGGAGACAATGACTGGGGCGGTACATGAGAGAACTGCTTTCCCAGATATTGTCCTCTTAGGCTTCGTGCTGACTGAGGGGCTTGATGATTGTAGTGGCAGCTCTTATATATGATGTCGATGGTGATGTGCTCCTCGACCCTGGGCGCCATGATGATGGGCGCCCAAGTGAGGTGCTCCTCTACCCTGGGCGCCATGGTGATGACGCCCGATGAGGTGCTTCTCGCCATGGAGCATGCCTCAGCCAAACTGATGATGTCTATGGTGATGCCGAGGACAACTTTGAGAGTGATTAGAGGGCAGGGGACTCTATTAACTTGTAGCACTGATAAAAAATAATTTTATTAATCCATTGTTTAGTGCTACACAACATTAACAAAGTTGAAAAAACCAAGCCCCCAAACCCTCACTACTTTGACTCTCTTATGGTATCACTGGTAATTCATTTTCAACAGTTCCGCGTTCCCTGGCAATGTGTTCAACCACTGCATCGCGAGGAGTGAATGCTTGTCTGTCTCGCTGCGAAGCAGGACCGCGTTGGTCTCTGACAGGTAGCCTCTCTGTCCTGCTTCGCTTGTTGCTTCTATCCTTCCTTTCCTCTGTCTCGCCCCTTCCCGTTGTCGACTGCTCTGGAGGACTCCCCTCGCCTAGCCCTTGTGGTATCTTCAGCATTTATATACTTCTGAACCTTTGTTAGTAGCTCTGGCATGCTTTTTGGCGGGCGTTTCATCACTGAGAAATGGAATCTCGATGAACGGAGACCTCCGAGGAAGGCTGTCATGGACACCTTGTCGTCAGGCTCTTCAATTTGAAGTACCTCCTCGTTAAAATGAGTGAGGTAACTCCTGAGGCTTTCATTTGTATCCTGCTTTATGCTGAGCAGGTGTGTGGCAGGCTTCTGGTGGCGGCGTCCTCCGATGAAATGTGACACAAAGGACTTGCTTAATTCCACAAAGGTGGCGATGGAGGTAGGGGCGAGATTGGCAAACCACTGCCGGGCGGAACCCTTCAGTGTGGTTGGAAATGCCCTACACATAATCTCGTTAGGGATATTATGCAGCTGCATTTTGGTTTTGTACGTCTCCAGGTGGTCCAATGGATCCTTTCTTCCATCAAAGGTCTCCATGGACGGCATCTTGAACTTTCTGGGAAGCGGGTAGTTCACCACATCGGGCTTGAACGGTGTGTCCGTTCGCCCGACTAGGTGATCCACTGTCTCCGGTGCCTTCGCCTTCATGGCGTTGTAGACTTCTCCCAGCTGGTTCTGCATCTCCTTGGTCTTTTCGTCTCAGGGATTGGGAGCTTCCCTGGATAGGTCACGAAAATAACCTCCCTCCTCCATGCTTTGGTTTTCACTCTCCCCTTCTTGGAAATGAGGACCCTCTCCATTAGAAGAAGAGGGAGGAGGTGGAAGTCCTCCAAGCTGGGCTCCACCGGGCACTCCATGAGGGGCGCCCTGGGGAACTCCCTGGGCGCCGCCCAGAGGATGGGCGCCCAGATGGGGAGCTCCCTGGGCGCCGCCCATCCCCATATGGGCGCTGAGGCGGGGAGCTCCATGGCGTGGAGCTCTTGGAATTCTTTGGTGCGATGCTCCTTGTGATACTTCTCCAAATTGTGCTCCTCCTTGCCTTGCTAGCACAAGTTGTAAGATTTGCTGGTTTTGGGCTACCAGCTATTGCATGGTCTCCAACATCTGCTGAGGAGTGGGAGCAGGAGCATTCGAGGTATGGTCATTCGGTGGAGGAACATCCTCTCCCCGCCTGGGGGAGTCTGGGCCCCTGGAAGGGCCTGGACGCCCGGAAGGGCCTAGGCCTGTTGGGCGCCCATCTTGAGTGAGATTATCCTCCGGTCGTCTTGCTGATCTTGTGGTGATCACCATAATTTCTGAAGAAGATGTGTGAAGTGAGAACTTTAGCTTTGATTTTCGTTTCCCACAGACGGCGCCAAACTGATGATGCCAAAATAGGGTTTCGGACACCACCGGTCAAGTAATAAATGTAGTAAATGCAATAATTAAAGAAGAGAGAGAAGGGATTATAGTGGTTCGGTCAAGATGACCTACGTCCACTTCATAAAGGCAGAGATTGCCTGTGGTGTTTTACTTCCTCAATGATTATTACAAACTAGAGGAATACAAGCGTCGAAATGAATAGAGAGAGTTCCATCCTCCTTCAGATGCTGGTGGGGCTCCTCGATTTATAGTCCTCCCCTAACAGATGGGGACGACTCTTCAGCAACGTTCGTCCTTGGAGCCCTCGAACTGCCATCGCGCTGGAAGAGGCAGGTGAGGAACTGCCCTCGCGCTGGACGAGGCAGGTGCGATATTTCTCCGCAGGACCTGGTAGGAGCGAGACTGCTTGCAAAGCAACGTGGCTGCCCTGACTTGGTCTCTTCGTGGGCTTGGACCTGAGCTTCATCCTCTTGGGTTGGGTCATTTGGGCCTAACTCATCAGAAACAATTAAGCAGTACCATACTTAGCTGGAGATGTCAAGTGACATTGTCAGTCCTAACCACTTCAGTGGGTTAAATACTCATGTTTTAATGAATTTAAGTAGCTAGCTCAGCTGTTTATACATATGGTTGGATTCAAAATGGTTCCTGTGCAATAATCTTAACGTACCATCAATTAAGTTTTCCTCAGGGCTACCTGTTTTTTTTTTCTTCTTTTTACTGCTAGTGTGCTAACACCCCCTTGGATAGAATCCATATATTCTCATTCAGTTCACTCTTGTAAAACAGAAAATTTTACATTTTAACGCCTTCACCCCACATGAACCCCTCTTCACTGACTGGGGGAAAGATTCTCCTATAATGTCATTTGAATTAAAGAGAATTCGGATTCTGGACTCTGCACCTTAACGTATGGGACGTGGGCAACTATCACTATCCTTAGAGCCCTCGCAGCAGTAAACCCACAAGACTCAGCAAGACCAGACTCGAGCCATCTAATCGTGTCTAAAGGGCTTTTTATTTGGGCGTATGGGATGTGGAAGTTGTCGGTGGGAAACCACCACCTCTCTCCCTCGTGTAGTGCTTTTTATTTGGGCGATGAGAGATTCCTGTCTTGTGTTTATGTTCGTGTACTGTGTGTGTGGTTTTTGTTTTTTCAGTAAAATTGGTGATTTTTGTGAACTTCAAAGGCATCACTTACTGCGAAGATTAGAATAATAAGTCGCCAAATACATGTAATGAGTGGTGCTTCTGTGCACAGCCCCTATTCAACTGGATAGAATCATCTGTAGGTGCACAAGATTAATAAGGAATAAGATAGTGCTAGCCACATTTTCAATCACAAATTTAAGTTTCAGTACCATATGGTTGATATGAATTTGGGTCTTGAAAAATAATGCATCTTAATCTGTACAGTCTTCTTAAACGGGCCTATATATACGAGGCATTTCTGAAAAGTGGCTCCTGTATATGGGGAATTTCTTAAGCTAGTGCTGGATCATGTATTAATGAATTCTGGAATTGGAAATGCTTTTGGAATCCTTAGAATTGTAATTTCATGAATGGTGGATTGTATTTATAATTCTTCCAAGACAACAACTCTCAAAATTTCCCCAACTAAAAAGGAGCATTGGTAAATGCATCATCCACTTTTCCAAGTGACAAAAATATATACGAGTGAGAGAGAGAAGAAGAAGAAGAAGAAGAAGAGGAAGAAGAAACCAAATTAATTTGCATTTAGAACAGGACTCGGCCACACACAAGTATGATGGAAGAAATAGGAATCATGCACAATCAATTTGAGAGCTTGGACTCGGCCATTTTTCTAATTAAGACCATGGTCTATGATGACGATTGACGACAGTAAACACTAGTCATTCTATTGCGATGATTTATTGCTCATCTAGCCTACTACGCCCATTGGTCCTCTCTTTGTGGTTATAGTCGCCCACTATAGGAGTGGGCAGTTGATTTAGCCTTTTCTTCCTTATCTCTGCTGCAATGGAGCTCAGATCCTCTGAACCTACTACTCCCTAACTATCATGCATTTCCATGCGGCCGGCCCCTTGTCCTTGTCTTGTACAAAAACTCCTCTGCCAAACAATATTTCCACTCTTTTAAAATATTTTCTTGTTCAAAATCCAAATTAATCCACCGAATGAGAGAGGGATTCCGAGGAATCTGAATTTCAAAGGTACGCCCCACCGAATGATTTCTAGTGATGGACGCAAATATGCTACATGTTCTATTTAGGAACTCCCCTGTTTCAAATATCAAGATTACATTAAAATAGATCTCGTTCTTATAGTAATTTGGTCCCCACCCCACACAGAAATCTCACTCTTGAGGTAATTTGGTCCCCCATCAGAGATCTCACTCTCGTAGTAATTTGGGATTGCTCATTATAAAACAAAAGTTTTTATTGGTGGTTTACAAGTGGTTCAGCCAACTGTTGACATTATTTTACCATCACACATAATCATAGTAATGCATCGCAATGTCCTTGATACTTGCAGCGATTAAATCTTCTCTCAGAACCACTTACTATAAGGGCTCGATTGTTTCATGCAATTGAATTTTTAGAATTATTATTTTATAAGTGGTTAAAATGAAGAATAAGAAGTGAATATCCAAAACGACCATCAAATAATCTCTCTTTTAACTGCAATTGAATCGATTAGAAAGTAAAAAATGAACACCCAATCATCACCCTAGTAATTCAAGTACTAAAAAATTAAATTATTGTTGTTGCTTTGTAAATGAGTCCTAGAAAAATTAAAGGTCCCATCTACCTTGCTATTTTATATCATTCACTCACCACCTCTTTAATACTCTTTTGATGGAGCTAATTGGACAAAGAATTCCTAGGTATTCTATGCAAACAAATTGGCCCTAAATGTTTATCACTAGGGATGAGGTTTGGCATGCCAAAACATTTTTATAATATATTCTACAAAAGCGCTTTCTCCACTCATAAGCTCGACAATATTCCCATTCCCAGTCTTTCTCAAAGCCCAAAATGAAATTGTTGCACACATGTAGAGCATCTGGAATGGTTGGACACGACCACATATAACACCAGGCCCAAGAACCAGCCCAAGTCCATCAAATTGGTATCCCAAGTATTTCCTTTTACTAGGTTTGTTTACCCAACCCTCCGTTTCAACAAATGTAAGCAGTTTGCTTGTTGTGATGAGACCCGCTATAACTTGGGCACATAGAGCATCTGGAATGGGCGGACACCATCATGTAAAAGACCCGGTCCAAGAATCGAGCCCAAGCCCATCAAATTGGTATCCCCATCGATACAATCATGAACCAGCAAAATGGATTGATGGCCCGCTTATCTTGCAGGCTTTTAATGATGACCAGAAATCATCTGATCAAGCTGATACAAGGGTGGCCTAAAGGCCCAAAATGGAAGTCTCGTGATGCGTGAACAATCCACCTATTAAGGGGGCCTTCTATTTGTTTCTATAGAATACTTTGGAATACATGCATAAGTGGTTAAAAAAAAAAAAAGAAAGGAAAGAAGATGTGAATATACAACAATGACCATCAAATAACATTTTTTTTTATAGAAAGTGAACAAATGGAATATGAGAAAAGAATGAGCACTGATCACCCTAGTAATTAAATAATAGGTAGTCAAGATCCTATTTGCATCACCACCTTACTCCTTCACACATTGTCTCTTTAGTGGAGCTCATTTCACTGTGTATTATAATGCAAACAAATATGTCTTTTCTGAATGTATGGGTACCGTGTTCTGGAAAGAACAAAACCACAAATTAAATAAATAATTGCATTTTTTGGAACATGGTAATTGAGTGACAGGAAGATGGTACTATATGAAGGTCGGCCTTAGGATTTGTTCTCAACCTACATCTCTGTTTCTCATCCAACCAGAATAGATAAAGGTCGATTTTTTTCTCATGGGATTGATTCTTTGAACCCAATCAAGCTTTTTCATTCTACTTACAATCCTAGTCTCCGATCCAATTTCCGTAACACTGCTTTCAAGCAAGCAATTCAGCCCACGTTTAGCTCATGCTCTTCAATTGTCTGGCAAGTAAATGAAACAAAGGCCATAACTAGATTGTTACAGGTGGGGAGCCTTTCCACTGGTTTATCAAAGTATTTCTAAAAAATACAGAGAATGGGGTAGGGCTATATCACTGTCTCGAACTCCTGAGATTGACAATGAGATAAGTTCAGGAATCCAATTACAGGGTTGGGTACTAGATTAAAGGGGAATCTTGCTTCTAACAGAATTTTATTAATTTTTATCAAGAACACATGAGATACTACTGCCTCTGCTATAAATCTGCACCATACTAGCATGCAGGATGGTATTATTAGACTTGATAATTACATAATGTTCATAATGTCATGTGGTTTTTGTTTCAATTCAGAACACCGAGCAAACATGCAGCACAAGAAATTCTTATCAACTTAGCTATTTGCTATTTTCATTGTTCTAAGCTATACCTTGGCTTGTGTTTTCGAACAACTTCCACCACTTGGAATTTGCTCTCCTTCGGGTAGATCTTCAACCAATCTTGCCAACTTTTCGACAATCTCCTCTGCACTTGGTCTACAAGATGGATCTTCTTCGACACAGGCTCTCGCAATCTTGGCCAAACTCATTGCTTGGGAAAAGGAATATGCATCTCCGATGGCACTGTCCAACCAATCCCTCAGCTCTTCTTCCTTGTCTGAATGCAATATGGATCTGATCTGCTCCGTGAGGAAAATGCTTTCTCCCATCTTACTGTCTCTGTTTATAGGAGTTCGCCCTGACATGACTTCAAGCAAGACCACTCCATATGCATAGATATCAATGCTTGGAGAGACCCTTCCATGTTCAACAAACTCAGGTGCCATATAGCCTCTGCTCCAAGCTGGAGGCCTTGTCGAAAGAAGATGCGGGTTTTCTAAGGAATTGTCACAGCATTTCGCCATCCCAAAATTTGCAATCTTTGCATTGAATTCTTCATCTAGAAGAACGTTCCTGCTCTTAATGTTCCTGTGAACATAGCTTGGATTCATGGTATGGTGCATGTAATGTAAGCCAAGGGCGACCTGTAGACAGATCCTAAGCCTCTGATTCCATGTCAAGAAGCAGTAACAAGAAGCAATGAACTGGCTTTTCATTGCCAAGCCCCCATGAAGCCAGTCCTTCAAGGACCCGTTCTTCGCATACTCAAAAACAAGATACGAATCGCAAGCATCCCCTAAACATGTCCCCAGAAGCTGAAGGATGTTGGGGTGTTGATGGGTGCCATCGAAAAGCTCGTATTCTATTTTGGAGATGGTCTCTGCTTTCGTTTGTTTAATGGCCAAGTTCTTCCCATTGAGACGGCCATGAAACATGGAGCCCTCAATGAGGTTGCTTAAATTGAAGTCTTCAGTGGCTCTTCTCAGCTCATCTATAGTGAATGTGTCCAAATTCACCTTGTGTGGCATGTAATCTGGCTTTTGATCATTCAGAGGAAGATGGGGTTCCTCTAACTCATCTTTCAATTCAAGGGCATTTCTTATATTAAGTTGCTGCAGCTCTACATCTCCCTTATTGCACAAATTGGTGTTTCTCCTTGCTTGGATCACCAAAACTGCAGCAGTCACTGCAACAGCCTAGTCCTACTGCTACCCCAGCAAGAGCAATATAAATTCTAAGCATGGATGCCTTGAGTCTTCTTGATCTTTTCTTGGTTGCATCCATTAATGGGACACTAGTATTGTTGAAAGCCGAATCGGGTCCGTGGGCTTTCAACAGGGGACCAAGGTCTGGTATTTTGTCCAGTGGAATCAGAAGAGATGAAACTGTCATTAGACTCTCAGTAATAGGTGGTCCCGATCTGTTATTGGCAGAGATGATAGCGTCCACAGTATTATTGAAAACAGAAGCCAAGTTAGAAATTGTATCACCTTCATATATTGGGTAGGACATAAGGAGTTTTGTGCCTTGGCTGAGCAGAAACGCAGTTGGGCAGGCGCATATCAATGGAACCACCACTTGGGCCTTGTCATCCAGTCCCCATGGTGAGAGACCTGGGTTCTTCTCCTCAATGGCTTTGCAGGTGGTCAAGCCCTCCAAGGAAGCTGCTACCCCATCAAAGGTCTCTCCTTGGATTGCAGTCTTGATTACTTTGGCCTGAAAAAACCCTCCATTGCAGTTGCAGTTTATAGGTATAAGAAATGGTTGATTCTTCTGAAGAACCTCCATTCCAATAGGTAGTCCACTTGCTTCTGCAATTCCTGTTTGATTGAGTCCCAAGTAAAGGCTGAGATTGGATAGCGACGAGTAGTATGAATTGGCGTATAACAAGGCGAATGTTGTACAATGATTCTGCAAAGCATTCACATCGCAACGGTGTAAGGGAGCATCTGTCGAGGTTGAATTGCAGCTTATCAGGCTGTGTCTTTGAGAGAATACCAGCTCGATTGATCCCTGTTTCATGAATCTGAGAGACACCCAGAAGATAAAAATCAAAGTTCTAAAGCATAGCTTCCTGATCATAACTGCCATTGATGACTGCCTATGTTGATAGCTAGATTGTTGATCTTCCTAGCTGCTGAATCCTTTGAATCAGAACACGAAGTACCGGTAAAGGTGGTCTACTGCAGAAGTGGTTTTTAAAAAACAAGTTTCTTGGGATGTCGCAAAAGACATTGCAGTTTTCTTTTTTATCTGTTTCCAGCTGGTACTGTTCCCCGTCGTCTTGTGCTTGATTCCATCATTCCCAGTAGCAAAAGGAAGTTATCTTAATCCAAACTTTCAACTGCTCCTCAATGACCTCTGTTATACTAACTCAGCCTACTTTTAAGCCTTGCCACCTCAAAATGTTACACTTTTGGCCAAAACACACGAATCCGGACCATGTGAAATAGAAGTAAAGATCAAATAGTTTTAACCATATATGTATAGAATGGTTGTGAGCATGAAAGCTAGGTGATTTCTACCATATGCAATCGACGCCATGCTCTTCATTTTTAATTATCCACTGAGCTGCAATGAAGTTGATTTTCCTTGTAAAATAACTAGGTAACAGGCAACATAATGGGAGATTGAGGTAGGCCTGGCAATAAGATTGCTACTTGTGAATATAATAAGAGTCCAGGTACCCTGTCGCGTCTGTTCCGGGCTTTCTTGTTACATGTGCTTGAAACTCCACTTTGGCGCCCACATGATGGTATTTCATATCGTTTTTCTTGAATTTCATTTTCTCCTGTAGTATATCCCCAAATATTACTTAAATAGGAATTGGTCTCACTCACTGTTAGATTCTGCACGTGGCTGATATCACATTATGAGTCACGAGCACAATCTAACAGTGGGATAAATTCCTCTTTAAATGGAATTTGAAGATATATCACTTGAGAGGATAAATATCATGATGAACAGTCTGGATCATCACAATGTGGCTCCATAGTGGAGTTTCAGGCATTTGTAATATGGAAAGCTTTAACATGAGGCACCAGGGGATCAAACATGGTGTTTGCATAAATATTCTTACGCATAAAGTTTTGAGATGTGATAAGGTAAATGGACAAACGATTTGATAGACTCATGCAGGGGAAAGACTCAGCATAAACGGATAAGATATAGAGGGCGGGGCAATAGTCAAAACTAGGCATTGATACCCTAAGTTGAAAAACTAAAAAGAAAGCCTATGCATCCTTACAAACTGTAATTACCATTCGAGTATCGTTCTGCAAGCCATTGCTTTGCTTGAGGCATTCATTTTGGTGGGCTCCACTATGCACAAAGGCCAGGTGATGATCTATCCTGTGGCCCCCATGTTGATAGCCCACAATTGAAAAATCTTTTCGCATTGACTAAATGATCCTTGGCACCAGAATTAAATGGTCAATCGTCCAATGAAACGCAGTGAGTAATAAAAAAAAAGTTAATATACAATCAGCCATGTGGCCCCACACGGTAGGATGACCCATCTTGTCTGAATGGAAGGAGCCTGCCAGGATCAGCAGTGGGCAGAAGTAAAGTGCAGCACCTCATTACTCATTACACACACACACAGCGGGGGCCATCTTTGTAAAATTCAAACCGTCTACATGCCGTAAGACCCATTCAGATTCTATTGACTGTGTATTAATCCCTATAAAGTAATGCTCAAATTGGGAATCAGAGGGCTGACGCTGTAGGTACTGTGATAAGCCCCAGGGATCGTTCTCAAGTATTCTTAACATCTTTTGGCCCCTAGGGCGAGCGTAAAAAAAAAAAAAAAAAAAATTTTCAAATTATTAAGATGAACTACGTCATCATCATGAACGCATGATGAATTTTCCTTCATCTTTTTGATAAAGTAAGTCAATCCAGTGGATCACTCTTACTATTAAAATAAAAGTGATGTAAAGCATCCAATCAAGATAGAATAAGATATAAGAGGGTTATGATGATATTTTATTTTTAGTAGATTGATAGAAAGTATTTTTAGCTTTTTGAGTAAAAAATAATTTTTTTTTGTCATTTAGTGAAAAAAATATTATTTTTTTACTTTTTTTTTTGTCATTTAGTAAAAAAAGAATATTATTTTTTTACTTTTTTTAAAGAGGAAATTTTAAAAATATGTACTTTTGACACGACCACTTATCTGAAAAATGAAGATTTTACGTTAATTTTTACTAACCTAATAAATTTCTAAAAGGGCCTAGAGGACATATAGAAGATTTAGATTTTTTTAAAGATGAGCTCCCATGTATACTTGTATAAAAGGAAGGTGCTGCATAGATGGTTAGTATTTAGTGGTGTTCAATCAGCAGGAAGATCCGGTTGGTTGGTACAAGGACAAAACTATCCTCCATCGTTCCATTCTCTCTCTATCTCTTTCTTTCCTTCCTTGTTAGATTTGATCACCCATGGCCATGGGCCATGGCCATTCAACAAAATATATATACAATGGATTTGGCACCTGACCAGACCCGAGACAACATCCGAACCCGACGATCTAGGGCATTGCAGTTCTTCTGTTCATGGCATGGCCTCATTCGAGGAGAGCTTGTTTTGCGTGCCACAGCGTGCACGTGACGGCACGTGCCTTCAACTTATATGGGATGAAAATGAAATGTACTAATGTAGGTTAAAACCATCCTCTACCCAGAGCTAGAAAGTGATAAGTGAAGCGTTTAGCATTGGAAGGGAAGGGAACAACAACAACAAAAAAAAAAAGGCCTGAACTCGGCCTCAGCTTTCTGTCTAATTGGTTGGCTGTGGTGGTGCAGACTGTTGACCAATTCAGTTTGAAAATAATTGTATATCAGTCGATCCTCTTTTCCTGACTCATTTTTTGGGGTTGCCGTAACTGGGTCGATATGAAAATTGGGTTCATATTCATTACTCCTTTGAATTGGGGTTTGAACTGGACTGTCAATCAAAATTAAGGCAGTAAAAAGGTCATCAGGTAGTGCGCGATCCTTCCAAAGTAGGATTTTGGGAGGGTTTAGACCCCAGACACAAATCTAGTTTTTAGTAATTTTGTACAAAGTGGGTGCTCGCAGGTCTCGAACTAACATTATCACTCATGTCACGAAAACTTTTACCATTGTACTTAAAAACAATGACCCCAAAATTAAGACAGTATATCCCCTTAAGTTGGACATTGTCATGTCCAAAATCTAAGTTCCTGTAAAAATATCGATGGGCAAAGGTCCAAGTTCATTACAGACCCACCTGGAACCCTTTTTGCTTTCATCTTTACCATCATATGAATGAAATGATACCTAGAAAGAAAGAAGAAATAAAAAAGCATGCTTAAAATAAATGATCATATCAGATGGTTTCAGTCTCACGGCACCTCAACCATGATTATAAAAACAACAATCATGTAACATTTTCATTGTGGTTTTCAAACTCATCTGAAAGTGATTCGCATGGACCTCCTTTTTTTTTATTGCCTTGACATTAATTATGTTCTTTTATTACATGATAAATAAAAATGAAGACTTGTTTTCAAAATATTTTTCAATTTTTAGTGAAAAAGGGCTAAGACAAACCAGAAATCAGTAAAACAAAGACAGAGACCTAGCCAATGGATTTCTCGGCGTATTTGGATTCTGGACCGTAAGTAATTTCCTTCTCTGTCATTCTGAGAAACAGGATACATGATATCCATCATGTGGCACGGTACAAGCTCTCTTCTCTTTTCTTTTCTCTTGCACAGCTGCACCTGAAAGTTTAGAAAAATAAAATTCAAACACACACAACAATAACACCAAATATAAGGTGGAAAAGCCTAACTGGGTAAAAAATCACTGATCCAACTTGGATAAATAATCAAGCATTATGAATCTCGCAATTACAAGAAACTCAAATTTCCTCTCCAGATATCCCCTACCTAAGGACTGAAGTTATCTTGTTTCGCTTCACACTTCAACGACTTCACATCGCTGATTACAACAGACTCAATCTAGCACTTGACTCCTCAAATCTTCTACGCAGGAAGACAATCTTCTACAAAGGATGCAGAAGAAACTGGCTTTAGAGAACATGACAGCACAACTTCTTAAGAAATCTCTAGAGAATAATTCTTTCAATTAAAATCTCTAACTCAGAACTTTAAGAGGTAATGTGTATCTTTAGAATAGCCCTTGAGTCCTTTAAATAGCCATTAGGTTGTGCATAAAGTTACCTCACTTGATTAGGATTAAAACAAGCAGTTTATGCACAATTAGAAAAGTTGTTTCTAATTTTCCTGGGACTCTGGTGCCATGTCCGCTCGAGCGCTCTTCATTCGCTCGAGCGGATGAAGTTCTATTTCAGCACATTTACAACTCCGTCAGGCGACTGGGCATTATGTCTTATGTTTGCTCGAGCGGATGATCTGGTCGCTCGAGCGGACCCCATTCTGGTTGATCCAAAATTTTAGCACACTCTTCTTCCAACTTACTTCTTTCTTTTCAGACTTTCTCCTTAAGAGTCTTTCCTATCTTCTAACTTCAGAGTCCTTTTCTAAATAAGAGTTACAACTCAAAAGACCCAGAGTTTCGTCCAACCCACGAATTAGCCAATAAACAAAAACCTAACAATCTCCCCCTTTGGTAATTCACGGATAAAACTCCCTAAGACAATATAATTTGATCTACCCACAATGAAACCCAAAATACATGGAATTAAAAAAAATTGGCAATCAGCACTTGGCAATCAGCACTAGTAGATCTAGATCTGTAATGCCTTTGACTCTTCTGAACTTCTTGTTCTCCCCCTTGATCTTTCACTTTTCTCCCCCTTTTTGTCCATAACTGACAAAGCTAAAGATAATAACAGGCAGCTTTCTTGTCAATTAGGATCAATAGCTCCCCCTCAAAAGCAACTTCCCTTGAATGTGTCTTCGTAGCAGCACTGGGGGTGGGAGCTTGATCTCATTCATCAGGGCTTTTCATATGTAGTCACCCACACTTGTGTAGTTTGATCTTTCAGCGTAGTGTGAGCAAATGCATTAGGCAAATCAGACATTCTTACCAAAATATGAGACGTCCTGGGTGGAGAAAAATTCTTCCGCCATTGCTTGGTCTTTGGTAAACTATTCAGCTTATTGCAGTGGGGATGAATGTGTCCTTTTAATCCACAATGATGACAAGTGGATAGGCGTGCGGTGCGTGACACATTTTTTTTTCTTGAAACTACTCACCACATTATTAACATGTGCAGTATGTGGAGTAGTATGTGCAAAGCTTGAAATAAAAGTTATTTTACCTTTAGCATTTAAAGTGGATGCACCATGATCATAACCGAGACCTCTTCTGTCAAAATTAGACTTTTCACTGCACAAGATGTTAGTAAGAATTTTCGAACCGTTGTTCATCTTGTTTAGATAATCTTGTTTTACTTATAGCTAAGACAAAATGATCTTCAGTCTTCCTTGCAGGTCTTGATTTTGAGCTTTTATAAACACTATCTCATTCTTCAGATTCACTACTTCTTTTTCAGCCTTCTCCAGTTTTTGACCATCTGTAGTCAAATTTCCAGCCAAACAGTTTTTCTGACTTTTCAAAAGATGAACCTGTTTAAGCGCTTGCTCTAATTCAATCTTCACTGCAGAATTTTATTCTTGAACAACCTTGAACTTGATAGTGATCTTGTTACTAAACTTAGTCATCTTGACAAAATCAGCATAGGTAGCATGGTACAACTCTTCCCGATCTTTCTCTAAATCTGTCATTTCTTCATTTATATCTTCATCAGTATCATTGTTAGGTACAGATGCAACCATGAACGCCACAAACTTGCCTTTCCCTTTATCTGAAGGATCATCCTTAGGATCTCTTTCTTCTTCCAAAGATTCTTCATCCCAAGTTGTGTTGAGAACCTTTTGGTTTGTACCATTTTTCTTGTTGGCACATTCATTTGCATAATGACCATAGCCTTGGCATTCAAAACACTTTGTTCATTTTGTACGATCCTTCTTCCCAGATTTGGAATTCTTCCAATTTGCTTGTTTTGACTTCATGTATTTCTTGAAGCATTTCATAAAATCGGTCATATTAACTTCAGCGTCAGATTCGGAGTCAGACTCAGTTTTCTTTTGAGGTTCCTTTTTGTTTCTGCGATGGCTTTTAAAGCAATACCCTTCTCTTCTGTTTTACCTTTATTCAAACGGTTTACTTTAAATGTCTGAAGATTTCCAACCAGCTAATTTACCTTGAGGGTATCCAGATTCTTATTTTTTTCAATAGCATCAACTTTAGAATCGATTCTTTAGCCAACCTTTACAATTTTGCTTGCTTCACCGTGTCTGTACCCTCATATACTGTCTGCAAGACTTCCCATGCTTCTTTTGCAGTTTTGCAAGTAGAAATCCTACAAAACTCATCAGCAGACACTCCATTGTATATGCTATTCACAGCCTTATTATTACAATTGGAGGTATGCTTCTCATCCTTAGTCCATTGAGCTTTAGGTTTAGGGATAGTTTGCCCATTAACCACAATTGTTGGTATGGAGTAGCCATTCTCAACAATATCCCACACATCATCATCAATGGACTTAAGGAATCCAATCATCATTTGCTTCCAATATGCATAATTAGAACCATCAAATAAAGGAGGCTTGAAAGTTGACGTCCCTTCTCTATTGAGCACCATTCTAAAAATCTCTTATGATCAAACACAGCAAATTAGTGTAACCTGCTCTGATACCAATTGAAAGTTTAGGGTCTGCGATCTCTAGATTAGTCTACTCAAATAATCAGACAAAAGTGTGCAAAAATAACTATGCAACAGAAATAAAACTCAAGCACACACCACAATAACACCAAATATAAGGTGGAAAACCCTAACCGGGTAAAAAATCACCGATCCAACCTGGATTAATAATCAAGAACTATGAATCTCGCAATTACAAGAAACTCGGATTTCCTCCTCAGATATCCCCTACCTAAGGACTGAAGTTACCTTGTGTCGCTTCACGCTTCAACTACTTCACACCGCTGATTGCAACAAACTCAATGCAGCACTCGACTCCTCAAGTCTTCTACGCAGGAAGACAATCTTTCACAAAGGATGCAGAAGAAATTGGCTCTTGAGAACTTGGTAGCATAACTTCATAAGAAATCTCTAGAGAATAATTCTCTCAATTAAAACATCTAACTCAGAACTTTGAAAAGTGAGGTGTATTTTTAGAATAGCCCTTAAGTCCTTTAAATAGCTCTTAGGTCGTGCTTAAAGTTACCTAACTTGATTAGGATTAAAACAAGCAGTTTGTGCACAATTAGAAAAGTTGTTTCTAATTTTCCTGGGACTCTGCCGCCATGTCCGCTCGAGCGGATGAGGTTCTGTTTCAGCACATTTTCAACTCTGTCAAGTGACTGGGCATTCTGTCTCATGTTCGCTCGAGCGGACCCCATTCTGGTTGATCCAGAATTTCAACACACTCTTCTTCCGGCTTTCTTCTTCTAATCCTTTCAGACTTTCTCCTTAGAGTCTTTCATATCTTCTAACTTCAGAGTCATTTTCTAAATAAGAGTTACAACTCAAAAGACCCAGAATTTTGTCCAACCCATGAATTAGCTAATAAACAAAAATCTAACAGCACCTCTTGATCTAATAATTAGGATAAAAGGTCAACAAAAGCAATCCATGTTTGGCCCTCCATTTGCACGCATAATCAAAGAAATCGTATGCCCGGGCTTATAAATCAAATAGGGATCAGGTCATAATCTCTACGATACCACTCAAAATACCCCAGCCTAAGCTTGTGCCAATTTTCACTCCAATAACCGTTGGAGTGATTACTTTTGTAAAACATGTGACTTCACTAAACTTCTTATTTGTACATTCATATATGTGATTTATATAGATTGCAGGCTCAATCTTATAGTAAAGTAAGATTTTGGCCAAAACTAGACACTGGGGGACATTCTTTTGACTGGTTTGAATTTTATAAGTGTGGTAGTCATAGCATTCATGTAAAACTCCGACCCCCAATTTTCGGGTTTAGTGTTTTCTTTATTGTGGTTTTGCTTTTTGAGTGAGATCAGTAGTGATTTGACTTTGTAGTGATTTGACTTTGTTTGAGAGTTTGAATAGATTTTATATACCTTTGGGGAATTTTGAGATCCGTTGGACCCAGTCTGGCAGCTTAAAGACGCCTTGGATTGCGCGTGTAAGCATGTGAGGATAATCTTATTTTTCTGATTTAATCGTGATTTTGATTTCAATCAAATGATTTTATTATTTATCACAACTTTTGTTTTCGGCCCGTCTGCATTTGAAGCCCAAAAATTCAAGTTTTGGCCCAAAAGGGGTAAATCTGACTTTTCATGCTAATCTGGACACAAATTTCAAAATCCCAAAACTAAGTCAAAATTATACTTTTTGGAAACTAGATATTTCAAGGATCATTTTAGTCTTTTTCGTCGATTTCGTCCGGGGCCCGCAAGACCATGTTTTGGCCACTTTAAGTTTCAGTTGTAATGGGCCCCATTTTCAAATTACTTAAGTCATCTCCTTCCTCTCTCTCTTCCATTATTCATTTTCCTGCAACTTTTTTGACCTAGAGCTGAGAGGAGAAAACCTCTTTTCTCCTTGACCCATGAATGATCTAGCTAGAGAGCTCGGTTTTCAAATCTAAGACCGTCATTCTCTTCCTCTCACCTCAAGCTTCAGTTGGGCATTTTTGTGGACAAATCCATGCAACTTTTCATCTCTTTCTAGTGGTCTTCTTCTTGTTTGGCTAGCTACAAGTAAGAGCTTGAACCCATTTCTTTTATGAAGTTTATATAGCTCGTAAAGAGCTTGTTTTTCATACTTTCAAACCCATTTTCGAAATGGGGATTTGTGATGACCAAAATGTGATTTTTTGTGTGTTATATTTTTGGGGCTTTTGTGTAGATTTCATAGATCTTCTCTTTGATTTGGATTTGTGAAAGTTTTGTATGGCATTTGGACAAAGGCAAGTAATCACCTTGGGATTTATGTTGCATTTGTGTTTTAGGACTTTTGTTTTATGAAAATATTGCTCTTGATGTTAAACTTTCATTTCACGTTATATTTAGATCTTCATAGTTTGTTTCTTTATTTCAAGCATGGTTGCTATTTACCTCTCAAACTCTACAAGTTCTATTTTGGATGGAAGTTCATATTTTGCCTAATGTTTAGATATCATTTGATGATATGACTTGTTAGTGAATGAGATTGTTTTTGATGATTTGAAGGTTTAAATTGAAATGTGAATGGTTTAAATGTTTTAATTTATCCCTTGGAAAGCATGGTGGCTTATAGGGAGTGCAGGTGGTTCAAAAATGAGAATGGAGAAGGGAATAAAAATATTGAAATCTGACTTGAAACGCATCGTCCGTGCATTGTCGGTCAGGCGTCAGTCAGCTGTCGGCTGACCCAACTGCCAAGTTTCGTCAATTGACAGCCAACCGAAGTCTGTCGATTCCATTTCCCGAGAGCTGCATCGCGTCAGGAGTTTGTCAAACAGCTTGCGGCTAACCGAACTATCCATTTCGGCTAGCCGACAGCCAATCGAACTTCTGTCGGTTCCTTTTCCCGAGAGCTGTAGAATTTGGGCTGAGATCTGTCGGTTAGCCTTCGGTCAGCTGTCAACTAGCCGACATACCCCATTACGGCTAACCGATAAGTGATCGAGAGACTGACCGAAATTATAAATTTACCTGTTTTTGAAGGATTTCGGTGGGATTGAAAACTAGAATATGCTAAAGACTTTTTAACTTGACATTGTGCATATGAAATCCGAATTAATTTCTTAACTTCGGGGGCACCAATCCATTTTATTTTTTCGGTATTTGGATTTCAATTACACAAGGGTCAACGAATGGTCTTAACATATGCTTGATAGACTTTGTTTTCGAACCTCATTTTGATACAAGAAATACCATCGTGCACTTGTTTTGGATTTCAAGTATAAGCTCGTTCAAGATTTGTTTCAAGAACCAAAAAGGGGATCACTTCATAAGTACGTTATGCATATAATTTTATGCTAGCTTTGTCGTGCTCGTGTGACAAGTGATTTTCCCCTTGATTTCGACATGTTTAGTATGTGTATCGTCGTGTTTTGTACATTCATGAATTTAAGTAAATACCACTGAGCTTGGACTGCCCCTTCAGTCTGATCTACTGTCCGGGGGTCATTAAACATGTGGACTATCTGCAGATTAGTTGTGTATTTTATACACATCGTGTGCGTTCCGATTCCGCGGCCGGCCTCCCTGTCTACCTTGTGTGGCGTGGGATCGTGTTTTGCGTGCCGTGCTTGTCGTGCGTGCTTATTCTTATCATCATATATGATGGAGAAAGGATGGGCTCGTTGTGGATTTAATTATTCATGATATTATATGTATTCATGTTAGTTTCGTTTCGTATATCGTTTATAGACTCTTGTTTTCTTGATAAGCATCTTGTTCATGCATTGTTTTAAACCTTGTAAATATGTTTCAAGTTCAGTAAAATATTTTAAATATTATTTTTTTAAAGCTTTGATTTTTACTTATGTTCTTGCCTAAATTGATCACTTGCCAGACCGTCGTGTCTAATATTCTACACGTTGGTGCTCTAGGTAGCAAGTCCTCGTCGTGAGCCAGCTCGTGTGCAGTTGGCTTTTGAGTCACGAGTTTTGTAGGCTTGTTGTGTCAGCGATGTCATGTAGACGTCATGCTTGACTCCGGAGTTACGTTACACACTTGGGTAATATTTGTTTAGCTTGTTATTCTGTATGGCATTTGTTAGCCTTTTTTTTAGGAATGTAATTAATGTACTGGTTAAAATTATAACTTGAATATGTTCGGGTAATGATTAGCCTGCTACTGTCAGCTCTGTATATTTTAATATCATGATTTGTTCCAGTCTAAGTTTGAATATTGCTATGACAGTAGGTTGAGTATGACACGGAATCCGATGGCCACGGACTCTGGGTCGCAACGTCACGTAAGATTCCGCGAAATATTCAAATTGTGTGGAATTTTGTAATCCTCACACACGCGGATCCTGAGGAGAAATATAATTTTTAATTAACCCCAAATCACACTCTCTAAGATCGGATTGCTGCAGGATTCCGGTTTTGGGGCGTGACAATTCCTATATTCCTTGCACCAGCAAATCTGGATCTATTAGTAATGGATAATCTAGTCTGTTTTTGCCTTTGTGCATTCTGATAATTGTTATTACTTTTGCATGAATTTATTCTCAATTTCCAAAAAGATGGATTTTTTGAGAAATACTTAAATAAAGATTGCAAATTAATATTTTTAGTTACTTATAGATCAGTGATTTCTAATATGATGCAAATTCATTTTGAGGAGTGGTCCAGCTAGCCTGTTGGGCCAATAGAAAAGCAATACTAGTCATAGTTTAAGGGTTCCAAATTTCGCCCTATGAACAACATTTAGAAAATGGGTACTATCTGAGGGAGACACTACCTTTTCAGGGCTTCATATTTAATTATCTCAATCCTACCCATTAGATAATGTGGAATGAGTGTCATTATTTGCATGATGAATTAGCTAGAGGGCCTATATCAATTAGGACGCGTGTCAAATTTCAATCGATGTTGATAAAAGTGTAAGGTGGACTGATAAACATGAAGGCTTAGATTTGGGGGGCTCTATTGGCACCACAAAAATATCTCTTCACACCCCAAAGAAAAATAAATAAATTTCCTAAACTACGTACCCCTCCCCCCCTCCCTTTCCCTCTTCCTCTCCCTCCACCCCACCCAACCCCACCCCACCCCACCCAGTATCCGGCGGGGAGGGATCCCCGGCCGGCAGCTCCAGCCAGCCAAGCGGCGGCCTCCCTCCCCACTCCTCTATTCCCCCCCTCTCCCTCTTTCTTCCTCTCTCCCCCTCCTCTATTTTCTCTCCCTCTCTCCCTTCCTCTTCTTCTCTCTCCTTCCCTCCCCCTCCCTCCCCTCTTCCTCTCCCTCCCCCTCCCAGCCGCCGACGGGGAGGGAGTTGCCGCCCGATCTCCCTCCCCGTCGGCGGCTGGGAGGGGGAGGGGGGGGGGGGGGGGGGGGGGTGGAAGGAGAGAGAAGAAGAGGAAGGGAGAAAAGGAGATAAAATAGAGGAGGGGGGAGAGAGGCCGGCCGGCCAGATCCCTCTCCGCCAGTGACTGGTGGGGTGGGGGAAAGGAAGAGGGAAAGGGATCGAGGAGGGGAGGGGTAGTTTAGAAAATGAAAAAAAAAATTTAAATGTGGTGTGGAGAGATACTTTTGTGGTGCCAATAGAATTCCCCCTTAGATTTATCTTAGGGGCTGCATAGGTTGTGTTGGAGCTAGAGGTGGCAAAATATGACCCGACTCGCCAACCCGACCCGCGTATTACCCGCTTAACCCGACCCGTTTAATAGGCGGGTCGGTCACGGGTTAAGTATTCATGACCCGCCATTAAGCGGGTCAGATTAAGGTTGACCCGCATAACCCGCTTATTTAAGCCAAAATTGAATTTGATTATTTTAATGCATAGGCTAAAAAAAAAAATGGACCTTAACCAATTCAACCCCACGCTTTTTATTAATGGAAAGCAAGGTAATGCGCATCAAATGATTGTTGAAATGAGATTAGACCAAATTTGATCTTAAAAGTCAGTTTTGGTCAACCATGGAACTATAGTTGAGTCGATTTATTTACTAGATGGATGTGGGTTATACGGATCAACCTGACCCGTATAACCCGCAATGGTTATGCGGGTTAAGCGGGTGGGGTCGGGTTGACCCGTGGTGGGTGCGGGTTAGGGGTTTCTGACCCGTTTAATAAACGGGTCGGATGTGGGTTAGACTTGTGTAACCCGTTTAATAAACGGATCCGACCCGTTTAGTACAACCCGACCCGATTGCCACCTCTAGCCCATGTGAAATGAATTCCAATTGTGTATCAAATTCCATGGAAATAAAATGAGCACTTAAAAAGGAAAATCTATCATTTTATTGGAATTGATAATGAAATAAAATAAGAAGGTAACAAGAGTTGCAAGTTCCAACAATGTATGTGGTCATAACCGACACATTTTGTCAAATCCTAATGCGAACTGGTTTCTACTTTCCACTGAATATTTTAATACGATGCGCATCAATGTTCGTGACTTGCGCGGGTCTAATTCGGCATTCGCTGTTGCATACCTTGTTCATTGCTTCACCTTGGAATCTTCATCCTTTCGAGGGAGGAATTTTGCACACTAGCCCTGGAGGATTGGCCACTTACCTTATTTGTTAAGAGCACGTTTGATAAACGTCCTAAGAGAGGATTTCTCCCGTTTTTCTGTGATCCCGTGAAAAACCCACGTTTGGATCAGCGTGGAAAAGCTCTTCAAGGAAGAGAGAAATCTTCATTTGCTAATATTTTGGAAGTCAGACAACCCCCCCTCGGATTGGCGGAATCCGCGCGCGCGGAATTTAGGAGCTACAGTGTTCCGGACGTTAATATTGGGGTGACCGGTTTTTGCATTTTTTTGGTTTCTATGGGCCCCACAATCAAGATCTGAACCGGTAAGAGTGTTAACAAGGTCCAAAACGGCTACCATACCAAAAATCAGCCGTTGATTCCATCTATAACTTGAGATATTTGCAAAACAATTCTGACCGTTGATATGCCCCAGAGGAAAAAAAAAAGGGTGATTATTTGGCAGTACGTTTTTTTTTTTTTTCATTTTTTTGATTTTTGTGGGCCTCAAAATCATCATCTGAACCGTGAATAATTTAGAGAAGACCAAATACAACTAGGGGCCCAAATTTCAACCGTAGATCTATCATATATTTTTAGATATTTGTGAAATCTGAACCGTTCAGAATATCTGAAGAGACAAAACTGGTTATAGGGTGAAAGATCAGCCCTTGATATTTCATGGATTATGAGAAATTGATTAAGAACTTATGATTGTTGGATTACACAATGCATGGACTCCATGATTCCTCTTTGCTGCCAAACTTGGATCTGTTTTTAGGAAATCCGCCTTGAGGATGGCTTCATTCCAACGGATCAAAGAAAACCTCTGATCAGGGGATTCCTGTCAATTTGCCAAACGTGCCCTAAGTGTCTGGTGAATGTCTTTCTATGAATGTCTTTCTATGACCAAAATGTCTTTCTAAGTGTCTGGTGAATGTCTGTTTGTTTACCAAGTATTGCTGACTAGTATTCAGGTGGTCGGGTATTTTGGTCATTTCTGACAGAAATGTTGTGTTTGGTTGGACTGGTATTTAAAAAGGGAGAAATCCTGGCATTTGAAAAGTAAAAAAGCAAGCATTTGGAATGCCAGGAGCTCATCGAGCATTTGGAATTTCAGAGAAGAGAAGCATTCCGGTGGGAGTTCAGTCATCTTCAACGGTCATCTTCCATTTGAGATTTAAACCCAAAAATTATTGGTAAAAGGTAATTTTTCAGTTCTTCTCTCTTCTACCTTCTCCATTTTCTTGTTTTTATTACATTTTCTCTATCTATTACTGTGTTCTTCTCTGTTGAAGACCATCTTCTTCGCCATCAGAAGAAATGTCAAGTGGTAAATGGATACACTGATTTGGGGTATTTGAATAGACAAATATGGGTTCTGGAGGGGTTTTTTTTATTTGGGGGTATCTACATTGACAGAGATGGGTTCTCGTGGGGGGTTTTGATTTGGGGGTATTTGTGTACAGATATATATATAAAGATTGATGGGCTGGTCTTACATTCTTGTTTATCCTTTTATGGGTGTGGACCTGTTTGCTTCTCTTTGCATGGATGAGGTTGGTAATTTTTTTTTCACCCTTTCATAGGGTCTTATATAGGCAGAAGATATATATCATGTCTGGTTTGTCTGGTTTGGGTGTAGACCTGTTGTGGACTTTTGTATTTGATTTGGGTGAGACCGGGAGAGCCTGGCAACTTGGGTGGATGGATGATAGATTGATGATGCTCAGTGTATTTGGCCTGTGATGGACACATCTGGATGTACACAATGATTTCGACATATATTTGGAGCCTGCTTTTGTTAGACACAACTAACTGCTGCATTTATTGAAGATTCTGTAGAAGGTTTGGAATATGCATGTCAATCCATTTAACCTGCTATTCATTGACCATCTTCTGTTTGCTATACACCAGCATTCCAAATGAGGGACGTTTGAGTGAAAAGTATGCAAGTGCAATGCAGAATATCTTTAGTGATGATATAAAGTGAGCTCATCTAGTTTCTCGTTTCTGTTATCATAGAAAGTTCTCATATTCTACATGTTCTTGGCTAAATGCTGCTATATGTTGTAGATATGTGCACTTTGATTTTCATCAGATATGTGGCCATATTCATTTTGATCGCCGAGATGAAATAGTTGTTGAAATCTCTTTTGTTTTGCTCTTTCTCTGTGTGATGGGTAGACCTCACATACCTTGTTTATCATTCTATTTTTAATAATTGCTTCTTCAAATCTCTGTATTTTGAATAGAAGATTCTGATGTTCTGTTTTGTAGGAGGGTGTACCTTTTTGGATGAGTGATAATACATGGGAGATGTGGGGGAATCATGATTAAATTAGATGCTTGAAGTCATGTGATTTAAGACCTTGTAAACATACAACTAGATTAGTTTGACTCAACCCTTTATTATTCTATAAGGGCTTCCATGATTTGATCCATGGTGAAAATGGATAAGTGCCATGAAGAAGGTAGAGAATTCATTATGATTGTTGACGTTTTTCTTGTGTTATATCAGTTGCAAAAGTCATAGAAAAATCCCAATCATCATAAGGTTAAGTGAAGATTAAGAACAATCTTCAAATTTCATCATACTAAGACCTCATTTCTAGTAGAAAATGTTATTTGTGCCTGTATAGCTGATTTTGACTATATGATTAATGTAATTTGTGCTTGTATAGGTGATTTGGATCATTTTTTTCATCTGTGGCGACAGTGTTCAATGGAAGGTATTAATTCGTCGCAACTATTACCTGAAATTTATTGTGATATTATTGAAAATAAAATCTGTAGAATCATTATTGTTTTTTACATCCTAACTTTTATTTTCACTAAGTTCATTTTTTAATGGCTCCTATAGTCACATAATACTTACAAAAAAAATCTTTTAACTTGGTGCAACACAACAGAGTTGGACACAAGTATTTTAGTATCTGCGTTAGTTGCTATGGTAGCTGTATGTTGTGAGTTAGCTACATTATGGTTAGCCTTAAATGAGGAAAGACCAAGAAAAAAGCGACGCATTTCATCATTGTCAGGTGACATATGGGTGAAGGAACTCTTGTCCAGTGCAGGGCCTCAGTGCCACGAGAACCTTCGTGTGGATCCACAATGTTTCTCCATACTGAGTGACACTTTTATGCGGCGCAATCTTCTTCGAAGAAGACGTGTTTTGTCAATTGATGAGCAATTAGCGATGTTTCTACATACATTGGCACACAATGTTACAAATCGAGTAACGGCAAATAGATTTAACCATTCGGGTGAAACTGTTAGTCGCTATTTTCATGAAGTCTTGAATGCAGTTTGCAAGATTTATCCAGAATACATTTTTATTCCAGAAAATCCTTCAGTTCCACAACAGATCCAGATGAATAACCGATTTTATCCATACTTTAAGGTTATCCCCTTAAATATTTACACATTTTTACTTTCATCAACTAATATATATGTCTATGTTAACCCATTTGCTAAACATTTTCATTCACTCAATAGGATTGCATAGGCGCCATTGATGGGACACATATACCAGCTCATGTTCCATTTTCAATGCAAGCCATGTATCGAAATAGGAAAGGAGTTCTATCTCAAAATTGCCTTATGGCTAGTGGATTTGATATGAAATTTCATTATGTACTTGCGGGATGGGAAGGTTCTGCATCAGATGCCACTGTGCTTTGGTCTGCAATGAACAGGGGAGATATGCTAAGAATACCGGATGGTAATCAAGTCGCATAAATAATATAAATTTGTATTGGTATAACTTAAATGCTCATTAACTATACCCTTCATTTAATAATGATTATTTTGATTCATAACTGTAGGTAAGTTTTATCTAGTGGACGCTGGATACGGTAATGCACCGGGTTTTTTGACACCATATAGAGGCGTTCGATATCATCTTAAAGAGTTTAACATCACTTGTCCTCCAACAAATGCAAAAGAGCTTTATAATTTGCGTCACTCCTCATTACGTACCACAATAGAGCGGGTCTTCGCAGTGTTAAAAAATCGCTTTCCAATATTGAAATTGCCACGTGATTATTCATTAACAACCCAACGAGATATTGTAATTGCATGTTGTGTTCTTCACAACCATATTGCTATGTATGGTGTTGGAGATGAATTACTTGAGAAAATTCGAATGGCTCCATCTAATGCACCAGGAATTGATCCTCAGTTGAGAATGGCAAGAGATGAGATGACGGTTCCAAGGTGGACTAGAGATACGTGGACTGCATTTCGAGACTCTATAGCTGAGCAAATGTGGGCAGACTATGAGTTCCAAGTACAAGGGGATCAACAACCATAAAAGAGGAAATGACAAAAATATATATAATCACTTTTTGGCAAGGTTTGTAAATGGTCATATTTTGTGCAAAGAGATGTTCTCATCCTGGTGGAGGATAGTTAAGTTTCATCTTTTGATATCAACACATGATTTCTCTTGTATATGTAATAGGTTGTATTTTGTGACAGTGGATTTATATATACTCATACATCACATGTTGTAGTAGTTTTGAAGAATCATTATATTTTCATTCAATTTATATTTTGTCATACTATATTTGTGGTGTACTTTAAATGCTTGGAATTCTAATAGGACGGGGACGAAGAGAAAATTATCTTTGGGACCAAAAAGAAGAAAGGGTCCTAATGGATATGCTTCTACTGATGAAGCAAAGAGGTAGGAAGGTTGAAAAAAACTTCACAAAAGCTTGTTGGGATGAAGTAATCGCAAAGATCAAAGAAGAGACCGGACGAGAACCAGACATATATAATGCAAAAAATAAGTTGAAGACTTGGAGGGCTCGATATAAAGAGGTTAGGCAACTCCTAAATATGTCTGGGTTTGGATGGGATGATACAAAGAAGATGGTAACGGCTTCAAATGATGTATGGCAAGATTTAATACAGGTATATCAAAATATTACTTTCATTCACTTTATTATTGCTTAAGGTGTTTTAGTAAATGAATTTCTAATCCTTTTGACTTTTTACAGGCAAAGAACAAATTGAGTAAGTATCGGACTATTCACGTCAATTTCTTTGATGAAATACATGACCTTGTTGCTGATGATGTTGCCGAAGGAAACATTGCAATGACTGGCACTGAACGCAGCACTATCGATGTCGAGGCTATGATGACAGATGAAGAATTTGTCAATATAACCTTTGGGTCAACATCCAGAGGCTTGGATGATATGGATGATGGTAGCTTGCCTCAAATGGATGAAGGAACAAATGGGGCAAGTAGACCTCCACTAACTCCGACGAATAACAGGAATGCTGCTAAAAAAACGTAAGACGGTGGTAGGTGATGAAATAAGGGACACATTGGCAAGTGTTGCAACTGCTGTTAATGCACTTGCAGAGAGGATAAACACACCCGAACCCGTTCATATATTGATGAACAAGGTTACAACCGCAGTGACATCGTGCCCATTTATACCTCCGCAAGCATATGTGCATGTAACTGAATATCTTGCCAAGGACATTTCTATGGCCAACTTATTTTTCACCTACAATGACCAGATGAAGCAGCAATGGTATGAGATACATTTCCTTCATCGCTCATCTAGTAGTGGTCATTGAGTTTCTAAGAACATACTATGGAGATGAAAGTTAGACGGTTAATATTTTGGTAATTGTGTTATAACTTGTTATTTTGAGGAGTAAGGTGTAACATTGAAATACTTTATCATTTGATATTTTGAACTTAACTACTAGGACCCAACCCTATAGTGAAAGGATCTAATGGATGACTTATGTACAACTTTCTATTGATGACTTTGCCAACAGATCTTTTGGAGCTGCTAAACTTTATTGTCACTTAAATTTATTTTGGAAATTATGATATCTTTTTATCACCGTTGACTCTTTTTTTTTTTAATCTATGATCTATATATCATTGTTAGATTCATTATAGAAGTGGTATGTATGGTGGATAGTATGAAATGTTGATATTGGAGTTCTGAGGGGGCACCGGTTTGATATATGAAGTTGTTTATTTAGAAGTGACAGGATTTGTGTACCCGAGAAATTTCTTGGGGTCCAAAATACAGAGGAGACTCTGCCAAAAATTTCCTAGGAAGTTACCAAGTCATAAACTGTGGAAGTGAATTTAGAAGTTAATTTTTCTACTCCAATAATCAGTTTCAGTACCGTGGATTGATTAGATGTTCATTTCTTAGAAATAACTTAGATAAACAAGGGGTAGAATCATAACTTTCAATGCCCATTTCTACTACTTTCTTGCATGATTTTTTTGAATACATTATTTCGAATTTCAGTCTTCAAAATGTAAAAGAAAGATAAATCCTTCGGCCAACACGGATGGACTTTTTAAGAATACATTATTTTTAGACATGCAGCTATATGCCATTAAAAACAATTCTGATTTTCCAACACATTAACAAAAAACAAAAACACTTCTGATTTCCTTTTATTGAAGTGAATTAATGTTTCAAAAAACACTTATGATTTCCTCTCACATACCTTTTTTTTTTTTCATAATTCCTTGTAAATTACCAAACAGAGAATTTCAGGAATTCAAGGTATATTGAATTCTCAGGCTTGAATTCCTGAACGAATCAAACAGAGAATTAGAATTCAGGATGAATTTAGTAGCATTTTGAATTCCAGCATTCCAAATTCTCCAAATTCCACCAGACATGAATTCTCCAAATTCCTGCAACCAAACGGGCCCTTAGGTCTTAGCCCTTTGGCTGCATCGGAAAAAAAAAAAAAACCACCGAAAGTGCCTTGACTTGTCAACCATCGAACTGTGTGAATCACAGGGAGTAGCACACACTTGGACTGGGCTGCACTTGCGACATGAGGCTGTTTACACCAGGGCTCAGTGTATATATATTTTCTGTAGACAGCTGAATCGCTGATATCATTGATGGGAGTAAATACTGCTCGGACCGTGATCCTCAGTCTCTCTCTCTGCAAAACAAAGCAGCCCAAACTCTAAGTAGCTTTAGGTTCAACAAAAAATTTGGTTTGCTTTAGAAAATTATGTTCATTTTGCGCGCTTGGGATGAGAGGCGTATAATTTCATTTTGAAACCAACCCCATATTGTAATTTTTGGAGCTTTTGCCTCTGAACTGTTTGTTACTGAAAGGCCGGGCACAAACATGTTCATCTGGGAAAATCCATCAACGGCCCTAAACAGAGAAGGGTTGTCGCTGGCAGCAAGTTGAGGCTGTGGAAAGCAAACATCCAAAAGTGCAAGGTTTGACAAGATTTGAATTGTTGAACGTATGGATTTGAAGGACTCTCCATCGCTAGGCAGGAGCATCTCATTTGAATTTAACCTTGGACAGAATCTTGTCCCGACTTTCAGTTTCAGCGAATGAATTACAAAGTCACCTTATCCTATACAAGGAATCCTCTTTCTTAGGTTGCAAAGAGAATGGATTGGAATCTGGTGTCGTTGGCATACAGGAGATTCTCACCATTTCTGAAAATCTCAGGTTAGCAGTCTTCTCAGTTGCTTTGTAAAGGGGCCCCTGAATTGTGCAGACCTCATTTTGAATAGAAGAGGATGCATCCCCACCGGCCACCACCATATTTATGAAAAAACAATCCAATTGACGTTCTCCTGTCTCTCTTTCTCTGGAGACATATCGGGCCACTCCCTCATCTTCCACTCTACTTAGATGTGGACCTCACCTGAATCCACTAAATTCACTGAGCAAGAAGGCCTCATCATGGATTAGTGGATGAGCCCGAGATGATGGGAACCATCTGTAATTATAACTATCTAATTAAGGGCCTCAAAATTTAATTGATGGTTCTAAAAGTATATTAATTTAACTGTTAAATTCTTTGGCCCTTTATTAGATGATTGTGATTATAGATCATGTTTAAGAAACACTTATCTGAATATTTACAATGAGACTTTCCAGTACGGTAATTTGCATGCATTTAAGTGGGACCATACATCCTAAGTTAAAACACCAAAATATTACTGACATGAAATGAAACTGCCATAACTACCATCGTCACAAATATAGTTCTGATCAACAGCCCATCTACCGATGGAATATTGGTGGCAAGACATAATGGGATAATCTGATTTTCCGCACCCTTAATTTAATGGGATAAAAGTTTAACAACCCTTTTTTTTTTCTTTCTTTTTGGAGAAGCAATTAAAAGGTGTGTAAAGGTGATATGAGTGTCAAATTGGCCTTGTGCCAATTCAGCTAGGGAGGGAAGAAATCAATCAAGGAGTCTTCAAAAATTGAAGGGCTAAGATCTTTTGACCTGTCATTAGGCATCGTGTAATCCATGAATCGACTCATTTTGCAAAAAAAGGAAAAAAAAAATGTACACGAGGAGGGTTCATGCTTGATGTGTGATTTGTACATGAGGAGAGGTTTCGTACCTTAATTTGGATAGTTTGAGTTAGCTAGCTGTAATTATTGATGACTTCTTTCTTTGCAATCAAAATAGGGTAAAAACATATGTACTTACAGCTGGTTATTACAAAGTGGATACAGGATAACCGAATTCTAAAGATCCTGATAGTGATCGAGTGACTAGGATTAAAATAAAAACACCTGAACTAAAAAAAGGGTCGTACATTTCTCTAGACAACATGGGAGGTGCTTAGAGTTAGGGTAGAGAGAGAGAGAGAGAGAGAGAGAGAGAGAGAGAGAGAGAGAGAGAGAGAGAGAGAGAGAGAGTTTGATTATTTGACTACCTTGACTCAATTCAGTCATTCTCCTGTTTATCACCAATTTACATGTTTAGTCATGAAATTATATTTAGATTTTGAATTATTTCAATATTTAAGATTGGCGAGTGGGGGAAGTTAGGTTTGAGTCTGGGTGGGTATGGGTTTAGAATAATCTTTACCAAACTCGACCGATTGGCATCTTTCTCATTATGCCAGCACTACCACACAAATGAAACCAAGAAGAGGCCGTTGATACCATCGAAGAGGTAGAAAATATAAATAAAAACGCCAATATAGCCAAAAGAATACAAGCCAAAGATCCATCCCCAAGGCCAATCCATTCGTATTAGCCTAAATGGTGAGGCATCACACTCCAAGGATGCAACTGATGATATTGGATTGGGACTTGGGCAGCGTGAGCATATACTTAGAGCATCATAATAATAATAATAATAATAATAGTAATAATAATAATAATAATAAGTCACGAGCATAAAAAAAAAAAAAAGTACTGCAAATTAACTTGTACAGATAAATAACATTTTAAAGGAAAGAACGAACAATAATCGTTCCAAATCCATAGATTGCTTGTTCATCGAACACCTTTTAATTTGCATATTCATATATTTTCAGCGAGTGAAAAAAGTATGTTTCCAAATCCATCAACCCACTAATCGACCCATCAAAGGGAGGAAAATGAAGCCCAAGTATTTACTAGGTTCTAGGCCAAAAGGTCAAAATATGAAAAATGTAACAAACAATAATCATCAACCCATTTATGAAAAATGGTTCCACACTTCATAACATATAAATCATAATTAAAAAAGAAAAATAAAAGAATGATAAAGACACGCACACGGCTGAAAAAGATGGAGAAACAAAGAAAAAACCCAATTACATCATAGAACATAGCTAGGGATCATCATATCGACAAGGGCAAAGTAAAATACACCCACTAAAGATCTTACATAAAATTGACACGAACCATATGAACCTTTAGATTTCTCCATATTAAACCCATCAAACACTAGGATAGTAAACAAAAACGAAAGAAAAGTAAACGGCCTGAAGCCATTAAACAGAGAGCAAGGAAGTGGTGGATTTGAAACCAAAAGGGTGGCAAGCAACCAGATAGTAGGCCACCTTGTGCTTGATCTTCCTCAGCAGCAAGACCTTCCCACCACTCCACTGAAATACAGAGAGAAAGATGCCTTTGACGGCACCTCTCGTTCCTACCTTTGAGCTTTTCACCATGGCCTCCTCCTCCTCATCTTCTTCTCCTTCCCAATTAAGAGGGTAACTCCTCAAGAACGCCCTCCTGTTGTTGTAATCTTCATACCTAAAGCTCCTCACTCTCACTCCATCTTCTAGTTCTTCCTCCATAGCTTGCTTAAACAGCGTTGGTTTCTTTCTCCTTTGATGAAAGGAAAGAGATCTTATGTAACTGTGAGAGAGAGAGAGAGAGAGAGAGAGAGAGATTATTTTCGAAGGCGGGCCTTTCCCGGCAATCTGATAGAAGAGGGTAGAGAGTGGAGCCAAAAACACAGAGGATAACGCCGACTATTTTAAGACGAGGAAACGAACTAGAGATGGTCCATTTGGTGGGCCTTCACCAATTAAAATCATGAAAATCCTAGCCGTTGGATCTCTATTAGAAATTTGTCTTTCTTTCCCGCCCAGAACGAGAATCAGAAGGCGAAGAAAGAAAAAGAGAAAGACAATGACAGAAAACATATTCTTATTCCTTGTGCCTGCCCGGCATGGCGACGTTTCGCCTGTTGGGAACTTGGGAAAGCTGCTAACATTTGAAAACAGAGACAAGAAAAAGGACCAGACAGATTCTCAAATTTTCTGATGCACCACGCCCATAACATCTTTCCTTTGACTGGCGACCAGATGGATGGTTCAGATTATAAGACATTTCATGCCATCAACGGTACCATGTATATAGGAGAGTTACATGTATCATGTATGTAAAAAGTTATATCATGTCCATTATATAGAGAATTGAAACCCACTGGCGAAATTCAGCTGATCATGATCCTTTGTTATAATGATTGCCTACCCATCAATAATTTATATTTACACGGCCTCGACTTATGCTTAGAGGTTTTAGCCTAATTGATTAGACAAATAAATTTAATATGAAATCAAAGCCCAACGGGTTTCGAGTTCAAATCTATTCGATTTGAAATGTGCCAACCGATTTTCACTCAATGGAGAGTATTGAAAAGTATTTATACTGTGTCTACTAACATGTGGTTATGGTAAATATAAGTTAGCGGAGGAATTTTAATATATACCAGTAGAAAACATACATTATGTCTATATATAATTCATTCTTTATACATATCACTTGAGTATATGGGTTTTTGGGTTAGGCCGAACCAATTCAGGCCCAATTATAAATTGGATTCACAAGGAGGTGAGTACTCATTATGTAATCCGATAATTGAACGTCCATTCACTTTCATACCCCAAAGCGAATAGCCTATTTTGGATAAGATTAATTTGTATCAAAGATATTAGGACAATGAGGAGCAAGAAGTGCTGGGCCCATATTTGTGTGGACATCGTAAGAACTACTCGCATGTCGATTACTTGTCCAATGTAAATGTCTTAAAAAAAAGTGGTGGTTAACAAGTCAATATTAGGCCAGAATCACATGAATAGCATCCATATCATCTATGTAAAACTTTACGTGCACAAAGCATAAGAGTAGAGAAAAATTAAATGGGGAATTTTTAAATAAGGCCTTGGGTTTTTATCTTATTTTCAAAAAAGGACACAAGTTTTAAAACTTTTTAAATTAATCCCTAAGTTTTTCAATAAAACTTCAATTAAGGCCATGGTCATTTAAATGCATTTTCTCTCGATTTTTTAAAAATACCTAAAGTACCTTCATTTAAAGCTACGACATGGTTTTGGCAGCCACGATATTTAGCTAATCTCTGTGGAAATTCTAGTTTTTCTCAATCACTATAAGGCTGCTAGTGAAAAAAAGAAAGAAAATATAGATGAAGTGAAAAGGAATTTTATTTCATTGAAGGATAATTTGGGTAGTTTAAAAAATTGAAGAAAAAAGTTGCCGAAAAATAGCTTTAAATGAATAAATGTCCTTAATTGAGAACTTCATGGAAAACTTAGGGACTAATTTGAAAAGTTTTAAAATTTGTGTCTTTTTTTTGAAATAAGTCAAAAACTTAAAGACTTATTTGAAAGATTTTCAAATTAAATAGACAGATTACCTTACTAGTGAATGTAGGGCATAAAAGAACTATTTTGGTTAAACGTCTGCTTTGAAGATACTTGACTGAATACTTTAGTCAAATGTATATAATTATTTACACTATTTGACTTGAATGACAAGATAATTACTCAGTTACTGGGACTAAGGAACAACAAGATACGTACCTCAAACCGACACAAGTGGTTTGAACCTTAGTGCCCGGAACCTTCTCTTAGCCATCTCATCCCGCTTCGAAAACGCGGATCGGCGCTTTCGGAGCGGATCCGTCTTCGGAGCGCGGTTCGATAATTTTCAGAGTGCGGTTCGACCATCCTTGGAACGCGGTTCGACTAAATATAAAGCGAACCGTGTAGAATTTTGATTTTTTGTGCATTTTTTTTTCCTGTAAGCTTGATATTTATCTTTTGAATGAAGAAAATTCTTTTGACTTATTAATTATTTTCTATTTTATATGATCAAATTGCAAAGTTATTTTTTTTTCCTATTTTTGATACTTGAATATATGGATAAGATATATTTGTGCCCATTAGTTAAGCACTCTGGAGGCGCTTCGGATATATAATTATTTAAAAACTTAGCGTTTTGCCGCTTCCACTCCCACTTCCGCTCTCGCTCCGGGCTCTGGACACTTAGGTTTGAACATTGACAAATCTTATCATTTCTAAAAGAAACTGTATACTAATATCTTCGTGACCTCGAACCCATCATCCATTGATATCCGTTGTTGCAATCTCTTGTCATTTCAAACCTCCTAGATCTCTTTGTTTTTTTACTCTCTTTTCCCCAATTTCTCTCTTTTTCCCGTTTCATTGACACAAAGGATTCCATTTTCTCTCTGTCTTCTTATTGTATAATTCTTAAATTTGACATCATTTTTGTTTTAGTGACATTTTCATTGTTACTCTTATTTATATCTTTTCTTATTATAATAAATTAAGTTGGATGGTTTTGGATCAAATTTTGACTTTAATTTGACCAAAAGTTATTTTCGATTTCTACAATCGCTAACATACTCTTCCTCCACTTTCCACTAATATATTTTTCCTATTTATGTACTCTCATCTTCCCCCCACTTTCTGACACATATAGAATCTTATCTCTTCATGCACACCCGTGCTATTGTGCCAGTCATGGATTATAGATCTCTCTCTCTCCACCTTCTTTATGTTAGTACAGTGGACCAACACAAACTCCACATTGATATGATATTGTCCACTTTGGGTATAAGTCCTCATGGATTTGTTCTTGGGTTCTACCCAAAAGGCCTCATACCAATGGAGTATATGCCCATGATCTTTCCCAATTCTAGCCGATGTGGGACTTTGGTTGCACATCCCCAACAATCCTCCCCTCAAACAAAGGACCATATATCTTTGGATATTTTTACCGGGCCTCCCCTCAAACGATCATCCATCCGTCCGCTCCATCGAGAAAAGCCAACTCGAGAGCTTCACCACTGATCCACCAATTGTGAGTACTGCGCTTTTCCTGCGCATCACTGGGCCCACCACCTTTTGTTTCGCAATCTAAGGATTCTTCGGGCTAAGTTTGGGCCTGGGCTCTGATACCACTTTTTAGGACAGTGACCACCACAAACTCCACAGTTGATATGATATTGTCCACTTTGGGCCTAAGCCCTCATGGATTTGTTCTTGGGTTCTACCCAAAAGGCCTCATTTCAATGGAGTACCTAGTCCAACTTATATGCCCATGATCTTTCCCAATTCTAGCCGAGGTGGGACTTTGGTTGCACATCCCCAACAATTGGTTGCACATCCCCAATAATCCTCCCCTCAAACAAAGGACCATATCTTATCAATGTGGAGTTTGTGGTGGTCCACTGTCCCAACAAGTGGTATCTAAATGCAGAGTCTGATAAGTGATAATTCATTGAAGGAATAATTGGATAATTTTGCAGTGTCTTTTTTTTTTTCTTTCATATTTTTTTTGTGTGGGCCTTTTGGGTTTCTAGAATCAAAATTATCACTTTTATTGAATGATTAAAATTAGAGGGTACACTTTTATCTAGCATCGGGTGCACTTATCTCAAGTTAGGCCACTGGATCAAACCTCCCGAAAATGGGATTGATATTTAGCCAATGCAACTCAAGCGGGGAACGTTCTGATCCAATGGTCCAACTACAAGCGAGGGCCCCACCAGCTCTGCATATTAAACTTGATGGTTTCTTTCTCATTATTTCTCTATCTTCCCTTGTTTTCGTTGTTGTTGGGGATTTGGTTTAGTTTGTCAGCATCTATGAGTAAAGAAAAGCGTTTCCTTTATTCTATTTCATTTACTTTATTGGTTAAGGGCCTGTTTGCATATAATACACTGGGCAAGTTTGATAACCGGAGAGGAATCCTTCTCTGACGAATTTCTTAGCGCCGCAAATTTGGCTGGCAGAGTGGAATCAAAGATGATTTCTTCAAACCTACATTTGATAAGAAGATCAAAATCCAAAAAAAAAAAAAAAAACTAATGACATTACTTAATGGAAAATTTAAAAAATAATGACAAACAAATACTTTTCTAACTTCGAAAAACTTTATGAAATTTTGACTGAGTCTATCCTTAATGGAAGGGCATTTCAAGATTATTATTTTTTAGTACATGTACATGGTCAAACACTTCATATCAACAATCTAGTGTCCCACCGAACTTCAATAAATCAACTCCATACATAAAGCACATAAATAGCATAATATATCACACATTAGATCACAACTAGTCCATTAATCATTGTTAACTATTCTCAAAAGATCATCAATAATAGACAACATAAATATAAACACTACAAACATTGATGTAAGTAAAACCATATCAAGCACTCCCTCTCGCTAGCTAATTTCTTTAGCCAATTGTTCTCTCAAATTGGTCATGAATTGCCTATCCGCATCATTAGGACCAACACATTGTCCTCTCCTTCATTGTGATCTTGTTCATCAACCAAAGCATACTCTTCCATTATCTCATTCAATGCCTCTCGGAATAATTCGTCCTCAGGATTCCAATGTTGGATAAAGTTGTGTAGCAAGTTGAATAGTTCGTCTCTAGTTCTAGGCACCCCCGTTGTTGACCATTCTTTTCTGTGATAGAGAACACAGCAGGGACCAAAAACCAGGCGTGTTCTCATAACCGGCATCTACGAGATAATATTTTCCCACTGAACAATTTTAGGACATTCTTGTTAGGCCTTCAATGTACTAAGCTTTATGCATTCGATAACAAAGGGCTTAGAGTATCGTAAGGGTTAGAACACGTAACCCGTTACGGGGCCATCACCAAATTGAATCCTGAAGAACCCTAGAATCCGTGGCTGATCCCACTCATCTAGCAAAACAATATTAGAAATGCATATCAAATGATACAATGGCCATCACGTTTTGTGATAATCAACCATCTCTATTGCGACAACAGACTTGATCTTCATGTCTAACCCATGCGGGGATACGTGCCTCGTCTATTGCTCCGACACAATCCTATAAACAAATGTGACATGCATCAAAACACAGTGCATGGTTGGCTAAAAAAAGCATAGTATATGGTATCATATTTGATGCATTTTCAAAATGTTACCTTGAAAAATGGTAGAACAAAGGATTATTCACAACCTCAGATGGACACTCTCCTTCTAATTGCTTCACATAATACGAAGCGAGTTTTATTATTGCATCCAATGTTGAGTCGAAGTATCAGTTGGTTGTTTTCCTTGAATGTTGAAACTAGTTCTCCATTGTTCGATTTCTTTCACTGTGGCCAACAATTAATAAAAATATAGACAAGTGCTCTTCCACACTCACCGTACGGCAGTCTCTTAGAAGGTCCCTACACCTTAGCTCACTAGCTAATACAATGAAACAACCAGTGCTCATTCTAAATACATTAAGACATTTACGGGGGTGTCCGATCAATATCTCCTTGATATAAATCATGAACTTCATCTTCGATGAGATACTGGTAACAATACCCACTGTTGTAACAGCAGAAGTTAATAGTATCAAAAGATCTTGCCTGTCCATGTTGTGAGTGAAGAAAACAACCATATAAGATAAAAAACAACCCAATGTGTATAACTCATTCCAAAACAATATGAATATAAGTCATTCCAAAAACATCCTAGTGAACACCACAAATTAATATGTGTGACTCAGGGTCCAAAATCAAATATGGGTTTGTCTATATGTCCCCCCCGACTAATATGGACTTAAAATGATGACGGAAACCATGATAAACTCATGTTACTGTCTACTGATCAAAGGCATAAAAGTGCTTCCCAGTGCCTACACTGCCAGATACAGATACAGACATGGAAATGTGACATGAGGATAAGGAGTTCACATAAATATCCTACTATCCTTTAAATACCACGAGAAAAAATTCCATGAGAAAACAAGGAGTTCACATGACTCAAACCTCATGTAATTGTGACCATAGGTTGCAACATGCAAGTTGAGCAGTATTTGGTAATATTATCAATATTGACACTATTAGTTTGTTAATTTTAAAACATATAACCAAATATCCAAAGATCAACGATCATCAAACAACCTTCCGGTCCCTTTAGTGGAAATGGAATCAAGGGAGGATGAAAAATAAATACCCAGCCATCACCCTAGTAATGTGGAAAGTGGAGGTCCCATCTATACCGTTACCTTATATCCTTTATCTCTCTCCTCGTATCATTCTCATGCACCTCCATCATTTAAACACATGTAACATAATTTATCGATCCAACATAGAATGGGTTGTCAAACCAAAGTCAGATGTCAGCGGTTAAAATTCAGAGATTCACAAACGATAGAAACACAAGCCATGGTAATATTGGAATACCGCAATAATGAGTAAATGACCACACAGCCAAACCACTGATGCTTCAATGGCAAGGCACTTTGGTATCACAAGAGAAAGACCATGGATCGATCCCTGCTCATCACATACATTAAGAGTATCACTCCCCTGCCACTGTTCCAACCTAGGGGAGAGAAAAAGACCACATAATGAGCATGCAGAGCTAAACAACATGCAACACTAGCATATTCAAATCCTTCCTTTTGGCCTATTTATTTCGTGTAATCGGATTTGTAGGATCATATTTATATAAGTGGTTAAAAATGAACAATCAAATGTGTATATCCAAAAATGACCATCAAATAATCTCGCCTTCAATGGAAGTTGAATCAAGGGAAGATGGAAAATAAATACCCAGCCATTACTACCCAGCCATTACTGTAGTAATTCAAATTCTAGCAAAGACATGGTCCCATCTACATCGTTACCTCATATCCTTTATCCCTCACCTCATATCCTTTGCCTCTCACCTCTTTAATAATCGTTTGACAAAACTAATTTGACCATGAATTCCTATGTATTCTATATGCAAGTAAAATGGCCCTTTGCGTTGTGCTTTCAAGAATTAGCTGATGCAGCAAATGAATGTGGCTGAGACATACAACTGAGTGGTGGATAAATGGCACATTGCGTCAACAATAAAAGCTCATTCCAAGGACAACTTAATTAAATGACAAGGATGTGCTGCAATTGGCAACCCGAAAGTGATAACCATGTTCGGTAATTTAATCTATCACACAATGCAATGCAGATTTTCAAAAGAAAGAGCAAAATAACAAAAGTCTATTTCAAATTGCTCATGGGAACAAATAATCCAAACAGGAAAAAAAAAAAATGAAATAGGTGCATTTGCTGTAGAAATGAACTATAATCACATGTTTTCAAATCTGAGAATTTTCTGAGTGGCATGTCCTTGTAGCATAGTTGAGAGAGAGAGAGAGAGAGAGAGAGAGAGAGAGAGAGAGAGAGGCCATTGGCTTTGTTCAGCTAGTTAGGACAATATATGGTCTGTGGGGGGTGCGTGAGTTGCTCTATTGTCAAAGACAAGCCTATTTCATCAAACACCTTGTCTACAATATTCAACCTGCTTTCCAAAACCCTCTGCAAAATACAGCAAAACCCAGAATGCATTAATTTACTTCTAATTTCAAGTCTCCACGAATCCATGCATAGGGAGCGTAACAACTACGTACCAAATGAATGGGAGATAGATAGGTAGATTTGCAGAAAGACGGATTCACACGAGTTGAAGGTGAGAAATAGGGATCTAGCAGATGAGACAGAGACAGAGAGGTGAAAGGGCGTACCTGAGATCGAGATGAAGAGAGAAAGAGAAAGAGAGGCTCTACTCAAATGGAGATGACGAGAGATGGAGAGAAGCTCTAAGCTCTGCAAACTCGTTCCAAGGGTTCCTACTTCGGACATCGGACGGACTCGTTCCAAGGCAGTTAAATTTAAATTTAACAATGCTTTTATTGTAGGATTATGCACATGGTGGCATACTGGCATGGTTACTACAGCAAAGGCCAAAGGGCTGTGTGTGTGTGTGACTGTGTTGTTCTCACTAATTTAATTATTTATCGATAATTATATTATTATGGAAGAAGTGAAAGGGGTGATGCAAATGCAAATGCAATTGCAAATGGGAACATGTTACCTCGGTACTTTAATTTGAAAGGAATTAAATTTACCATTTCAGGGAGTGCATCAGCATGTGCATCGGTCTAAGTCTAAGTCTAAGTCGCGAACCCCCTCCCCTGTAACTGTAACTATAACTGGTACCTGACTTACTTCTTGTTAAAGGACAAAGGACTTTCATACCTTAAAATATGTTCTAATAAAGAAATTTGCAAATCTTTTCTTAAATTAATTAGCTTTAGGGGGTTGCTGCTGCATTATCATCATCAAAAGCCTATACTACTACTGTATCTCCCTTCCAACAATCCATATATCCAAAGTAAGTTTGATCTCTTTCGGTTCTCCATTTCAAATTTCTCTTTCTATCAAAATAAAAAATTTATCTCCGCCCTGTACATTCTACATATTATCAAGGGTGCCACGTCAACATCGAATGAGTTCTCCTTCTAAATAAATATACACTAATCTTACTCTAAATGTGCTCTCATTTAAAATCTCTTTCAACTAGGGGCACAAGGAGAGCCGTTAAATGGGTTCATTGACATCATCTAAAATGGAATATTCTGTCTTATGTGGGCCACGTTTAATGGCTAAGAAAGACACACCAATGCAAAATGCAAGTATGGTGAGAATCTCCAATCAACCAACGAGGACATCAGCTCTGTGGTTCATTGGAATCTTGATAGAGCCGGCCATTTGTTCAGTGGGCCATTACTTAGCAACGCAATGGACCAAGGTCATGGTTAATTAGATACAAATATCAGTTGATCCGGCCCCATCAAAATGTGGGCCTAGCTTCCCATACATGTCTAAATTTGTCACATCACTTTTGGGCCCATCCCTAGACTGCTAAACTAGAAAGTTATTCAAAAACTCAAACAAAATCATTTGAATCCACTAAATTACTTTTATAAAAACCAATCACACCCCATGCAGAAATATCTTCCTACAAATCTGCATCATTTCTTAATATCTATCCATCCACCTTACTACAAAAAGAATTTCCATTCAAGTAATCTCTTCAACGATTTTGTGGATCAAATCCAAACCTTTAAATTCAAAAAATTCCGATCAATCTTATCTAATAAAAATGAATCTGAGCAATCTCATCTAGTTGACAGGAATGAGATTAAAATCAAATCTCTCCCATTAATACCTATAATCTCTTTATTGCAAATAAAATCAAATCTTCCCTACAATCTCTCTCCCTCAATACAAATATTTTCCCTAAAGTTTCACACATGCCATTTCTCTACTCATCACAAATATGTGTTCTTCAAAGACACTCGACATAGTATTTAGATTTGATATTTCAATATATTATCCATGTCAAACTTATTGCACATGCTTGCAATGGGGTTAGTTCTGATGCTTCAACATTCATGTAAAATCCAGAGCCTCAACATTGATGAAAGCAATTAAATTGCTCTCTCTATCATTATCTTGCACCAGGTATAGATCCCATGCGAGGGACCTTTATCTCAGTTGATATTATCATCAAACAATTCAATTTGATTTTTTTTTACAACCAATTATTATCTTTGCGCTATTAGTTTTTATTTTTATTTTTCATTTCTTTCTTTCTCCTTGGATCTATTATATATATATATTAAATAAATATAGGACATTGATGTAGAATAAAAGGATTTTACACGTCTCTTTCTCATAAGTGTTTGGTTGGATGTGGATTTTATTTGCAGGTTCAAGCAGGTGTGTTCTAATGATAAGTAGGCTCAAAACGAGTGGGTAGTGTTTTGGAGCATTGGTGTGGGTCTAGTGAGTGGGAAAGGAGCCTACAAGTTAGTATTGACAAGATTTTATGATGGAATTGATTAGGCTTTTTTGTGGAAGTTTGTTTACTGGTACGTAAGTTACCTTGTGTTCAAGATTCATGGTTCAAATGTACACGAGAATGGTAATACATTTTTCTTTTTCTTAATTTCTGAATCGATTCATCTACATTGAGATGCTCCAAAGAATGATGGCATTTTGGTTTAATTCGTACCTTTATATATATTAAAGCAAAGGGGGAGATGGGCTGTGAGGGGTGCCACCTCACCCCTAAAAAGTCTTTGTTTTCTTTTCCTTAGATCTTCAATCATCAATGAGTCCCATGTTAAATATGTTTTGTGGGCCCTACCGATGAATGAAATCCAAACTGTTGCTCCTTTACTTTCCTTTCAGTTTTTTTTTCCAAATGTATGGTTCCAGTAGTGGGCACCAATTCGTATTAAATATATTTCAAGATTGGACTCCCGTATTGGATGAAATCCCAATGGCCTTCTCTTAACCCCTTTTTTCTAAGAGTGGGCCCCACTGATGGAGGGAGGCAAGCCTGTTGGCCGTTGTTTGGTTTCTTAATGGATGCAAATCAATTAGTGGGCCCCGCACATTTAACTTATTTCTGCAGTGGGACCCACTCATGGATTATGCATAGATATTAGTTTTCTAGGTCAATATGTATCCGTAGTGGGCAATCAGACTGGGTTGGTATCATACACGAGCTTAATTTCTTTGATAATTGTTAGGATGTCATTTGTGTGCACATGAGTTAGAACTATTAGAAACATTTTATGATGACTCATATCTATATCCAAGTACGCTCATCCCATGCAATGTACATCTTTTCTGTTTTTTTTTTCTTCTCTTACACTTGTTCGGCCCCCTCTCTTTCAATTTTTTTTTCTTATGCTATCAATCATCTGTGTGGGCCAATTGTTTCATCACCATAAATTTAGATGTGGTGTGTGGCCCATTGAGGATGAAATCATTTGATTTCCATTTCCTTTCTTCTTAATTATCTTTCCTTTTTTCTTCTTTGGATGCAGAGCCATCAGTGGGTCCCACACGTTAAAAACATTTCAAGGCTAGCCCCCATTGATTGATCAAACACGTTAATTTTTTTTATCCCTTTCTTTTAGTTCTTTTTAGTAGATATAGATCCATCCGGTTTGTTTTATTTTCTTATATTTTCAATCATCAATGGTATAATATAACCATAAATGAGATGGTCGTAATGGTCAATGCCTTTAAATTCAAGGGATCATCGTGTTATGTAAATTTACTTTATTTTATATTTATTTTCATACATAGAAATCTTTTTAATATTCAAAGATAATAAAAAAACTTATTTTATATTATTTTATCTTAACAATATTTTTAAAAGAATTCTTAAATGTTAACATATTTTAACACAAAAGATTTAAAGGTTGTGCTGGACCACGGTTTGCACCCGGAGGGTTAGCTCAACTGGCCTAGGACCATGGTTTGCCTAGGCACCCCGAGGGTTAGCTTAGTTGGCCTAGGACCACGGTTTGCACTCAGAGGTTGTGGGTTCAAAACTGCACTATCACACTGGGGCCACAGGAGAATTTTACCCGCCTTTTTCTCCTAAGCCCGTAGAAATTATTCTGGCCCAAAGGGCTGGGAACCTACGTTATAAAAAAAAAAAGTCGTGGAGAGGGAAGGAGGAAAAGTAGGCAGATCTACAATGCAGGGTCCTTATAGTACAGTGCAACACTCTTATGCACAAAGTAGGGCTCAGTCTCTAGTCTATCTTAGAGGATATAAAATCTTTAATTTTACAAACACCCACATGTTTTTTCGTTTTTTTTTACCCCACATATTACCAACACGACCAACGGCGTGGGCTGTGCTGGACCAGGGTGCCTAGGCGGTGGAAAGGCCCAACAGGCCCGATATGACATTTTATATAAAAAACACATGTATTTTTTATTTGTAAATTAGCATCAATATTTGTGCATTTATTTTAATAGTTTCAACTTTATTTCAAGATGAGACCCTAAGGCCATAAAAGCTCTTTTGATTTATATAAAAAATAAAAAAGGCATATGGGCTGGGTACAACATGGCCTAGACACAACTGGGCCAGCCTCAAAGGGGGCCATGTCAGCACGTCACGGCCCGATTACACCCCTACCTCAAAGCAGTCTCCCGCATGTAAGTAGAATTTGTGGAACTCCACTGTCTAGCCCACCTTTTGATAATCCAAAATTTAAAACTTAATGTCACCTCCTCCATTGTAAATAACTGATAATTTGATTAGCATACTCTTGTACACTAATTATATTTTTAATTATATGTTTAATCTTTCGGTAGGATCGACTCCTATTAAAGTAAAATGAGAGAATATACCACCGACTAAATAACATTCAATTTTACTGGTTCTGATAATAAGGGCCCGTTTGGCATTGTTCTTTTGTTGTTCCTAATTTTGTGCTCGAATCATGTTGTGCCGAGACTATACTATGCGGAACTTGTTTGCCATCATTATATTAAATTAATCATGTTTGTTAATGTTATAAAAGTTTTGATCTAAAGAGCGGACGTATGATTTATAATTTGAGACCCACCTTTTATTATTTATGCCGCTCTATTATTATCGTATATGGGACCCAACTGTAGTAATTACAATGTGTTACCCACCTTTAAAATTTAAAACATAGAACCCATTTTCATAGGATTTACAATGTGGGCCCACCTTTATAGGAATGTTAACGTGGAGCCACCTTTTGTGAATGTAAATATGTGACCCACCTTTTAAAATTACAACATGGTACCACATTTAGAAATTAGAATATGGGCCCCACATTAATAGGATTTATAATGTGGGTCCACCTTTTTGTGGTCGTGACCATGTGACCAACATTTATGCACGACAAAGTGGAGCCACACTTTTTGTGATTGTAGACACATGGCCCACCTTTATAAATTACAATGCGGTGCCCACTTTTATAAATTTGAACATGGGGGCAGTACTTTCATAGGATTTACAACGTGGGCCCACCTTATAGGAATTATAATGTGAGGACCATCTTTTTTGTAATTATAAACACGGGACCCACCTTAAAAAAATTACAATGTGGTACACACCTTTAGAAATCTAAAAATGAGGCTACATTCATATGATTCACAATGTGGGCCCACATTCATAGGATTTACAATGTGGTTCCACCGTTTCTGATTACGACCATATGACCCACCTTAAAGAATTATAAAGTGGGGCCACTTTTTATGTCATTGTAAACATTGGACACACCTTTAGAAATTATAACGTGATGCCCACCTTTGTAAATTAGAAGATATGGCCCACATTCATAGGACTTTTAATGCGGTCCAGCAATTATAAAATTATAATATGGGCCCACCTTTTATGATTGTAACCACATGACCATCTTTTAAGAATTATAAAGTGGGGCTACCTTCTTTGAGATTGTGAACATGGGGCCTATCTTTAGGACAATGAAAAGATTTAGAGTATTTAAATAACATTCTTTAAAAAGGTAAGAGATAAGTAAGAAATAATTGTACTAGCAAATTATTTCTTAAAAAAATAAAATTTTTTCGTTCCCACTTTCCATCTTATGTCAGTGGTGGCATAAAATTTTGAGAATCTTTTCGGAGATTTACATATATCAAATATGTTTCCTACGATCTTATCTCATGGGAACATCTCACTTACAACAATGGTAAATACGGACTAAGTCGTGGAGTTACACGCATTCCACACGCAAATGTGGTAGATAGCTAGACTTTAATGAGAGGATGCGAACAATAAACACATGCCAACCTCATGAGGAGGAACATCTCACTTACAACAATGGTAAATACGGACAAAGTCGTGGAGTTACACGCATTCCACACGCAAATGTGGTTGATAGCTAGACTTTAATGAGAGGATGCGAACAATAAACACATGCCAACCTCACGTCCTCATGAGACGTTGCTTTCTTTTCCATTTGTTCAACATGATGGACGGTGCATGGACCACCATCGTGGATGAGTTAGGTAGGCCCATCATTCTATCAGCCGTCGACGACCTGCTTAATTGCTTTCTATTTTTATCACTAATCACTTCATGTCACTTGCAAACATTTCTTATAGAGCTCGTGTAGCACGGGTTAATAGATTAATGACCCCTTGCAACAATTTTCGATAGAAGCGGGTCATGAAAATCTGAGTAGGAATGGACATTGGTAGGTCATAATCCCAGGAAATGATTTTACTTTCTAATTGTTGAATACGTACAAAAAATCCCTTAAATATTAGCAATGATCCAAGCAGACAAGGACATTTTAACTTCTTTAGTAACCTTCTACCAAAAAAACAAAGAGAAAGAATTAATTATATTTGTCAACATGGTTAATTTAATTCAGTTGGTGACTTATCAACCTAGTTAGTAGGATATTTCGGTAAACTATATAAATAATGACGTTAGGGGCTCAGGAGTCAGGGCCCCCTTTAATAAAAATAAGTTTAGGTTGAGTGAATGTATCCTGTCCACACATGTATTATATATACCACATGGACCATATCAACTGCATCCACATTATTTTATTATATAAAAAGTGGGGTGGGGTGGGGTGGGGTCCCATAACGAATATGTAATCCAAGGACAATTATAATTAAAATATGTATGAACGATTGTGGATACCTCTAAAAATCTAAATGGACAAAACTGTCAAAAGTTTGGGATAATTAGTGTACGGACGGCTCAAAACCCGATATTTATCCAATAAAAGATGAAAGAATGTAATTTACCGGATCAAAGATCGTATACAAAAAAATGCCCAAAATGAGACGGTTTTATCCTTTTTCCAGCGATATTCTAAGGTTGTAGGATATCTAAGGATTCGATATCTCAGGCTCTTAGGATATTGCACAGTTAGATATCCTAGGCCTGTAGGATATCGCACAGTTATCTACTCCCATCTAAAGCTTTTCATCTTCCCGCTCAACTTTTCCAGCAATGAAAAAACTTTGCTCTTCTCTGTCTCTTCCGGTCTTTTTTCCCCGTAACTTTCATTAAGTCTCATCTCTCTCAAACTCTCTTGTCCCTCCAACCCTCTTTTTCTCCTGGTTTTATCTTGTACTAAACCTCACAAACCCCATGGATTCAATAGAGCCATGGTTTCAACTTCTACTCCAGCTCCAGCCCCATTGCAGTTGCCGATTCCATCACAGCACGACCCATCTCAGCTCCACGCCACATCGCAGCTGACGGTGTCCATCCCTCTCTCTTTTCCATCGTGGAAATGAAAAGGGAGACAATGACTCTTTAACAGGATAGAGTTCTAAAATTATGTTAATTAAGATTATTTTAAAGTTTTTTATTGTGTTTTTTAAAGGATTTCTATTGTGTTTGTTTAAGGATTTCTGAAATTCCAATTAGGATTCTTGGCAACCAATGCATATATATGTTTATTATATTTTTATTAAACAATTTTTTTTTAAATTCCAGATCGTTAATAAAGCATAAATAGTGCAACCTCGAAAGAACATTACCCATTGAGGAAATGGGATAGTGAGCACAAAGATGATCAAATTACTGCAATCCAACAAGTATATTAAAAAAAATGGGGAAGGACCCACACCGAAAAGAGAGGGGTGCTGGAAATTTATTCTCGCTATAGCGAGATCAGGTTTCGCTATAGCGAGACCTAGTGAGACCTGATCTCGCTATAGCTAGAATAGTCCCTGCCTCCCGCTCATGCTCTTGCTCTATTTTTATTTTATTTTCCTCGCTACATCCTTGCCACAGTGATAATATGTCTCGCTATAGCGAGACCACTAGCTCACTGGAAGCTAGTGAAAATATGTCTCGCTATAGCGAGAGACACTCTGTGGAAAAAAACTCACTATAACGAGACCACTCTCTGGAAAAGGGGGTGTATGTGAACGAAAAAGAGGGGGGGGGGGGGGGGGGGGATCTGTGAACGAGGTGTTGAGCAAAAAAGATTTTTTTAATTTTTTTTAAAATATTTTTAACAAACATATAGGAAAAAAGCCTTGTGCAATTTAATGAAAATACCCTCGTCATTTCGAGGCCAGCGAGAAAAGTCTAGCTATAGCGAGACCTCCTAAAGCGAGGACTATAGCGAGGCCAAAGTACATGTCTAGAATGGAGCGTCACATACATCCATCATTTGAGCTTTTCTCTGGAGGGGAATTGGATCCCATCCCACCACCTGCACTCATTCAAGTGCTAGGGCACTGGATTGTTGATGAGTGGAAGGTACTGGGCCAAAGCTTCATCTCTCCCGAGTGTATCTGATTAGTGCTGCAAGCAGCCTACCGCTGATCATCACTTCCCGTAATGACCTCAGGTCCTCTGCTCACATGGTTTTGGGCCATAACTGTTAAAATCCTTGAACACAGCTCAGCTTCGAAGGTAATCTGATGACTCATTTGACCCACCTGTCTAAGATAGAAGGGCTCATTATTATTATTATTATTATTATTTCTTACAACAAAGGGCTGATTAATTAAGGGGAGAAAAAACCTGTGAAATGGGCCCCTTCTCCATTTTTATTCCACTATTTTTTGTAAAAACTTACCCATTTTAGTCCAATTGTCCAATGTAAAATTACCATTCAATATATTGCATCACACTCATGGTTGAATGGTGTTGGCATGTCAGTACCACTCACTTGCCTAGGAATTAATCCATGGTCTTCAAGTTTAAAGTCTCACTCCAAACCACTAGTCTAACTTAGCTACAACAAAAAAAAAAAAAAAAAAAAAAAAAACTAAAATTAAATTAAAAAAAAAAAACAAACAAACCACAAGATAATCTACAGGAGATACAAATTACAATGCACTCAAGATAATATAGACAATGACAGGACACAGAGAATCTTACCCAAGATAATATAGACAATGACAGGACACAGAGAATCTTACCTTTCATTCATGCCAAGCTATCTGTACAATTAAGGCAAGTCTTTAAATTGATCCAGATCACTAATTTTGGGCCATACATTGGACACATAGGTATGGAACATAAATCTTAGCCTCCAAGGCTCCAACCATTTGAATGGTAACTTTTCCACAGTTGAATAGGGAGCCATTCAAATTCAACCAAATTTTACATAAGGCATGTAGGGAACCATTCAAATTCAACCAAATGGCATTGATTTTCAGTGGAGACACTACTTTCTGCATCATCAATGCATGTTCTGTCCAGCACATGAACAATCTATAAAATGACTGCACCTTTGGGGCCACTACTGTAATTGCATTCTCCTTCCAATTGCAACCTGCACCCCGTCACCTCTGTCATCAAACACAATGAGGGGTAACTACACAATTCACGTGAGCAGTGCAGGTTAGTGGAAAGCACCACCACACACACCACTCAGTTGAGAAGTTCCTCCTCTGTACAAACATGTGGATCAGATGCATTGCTGCTCGTCATCTTAAGATTCTGTTGATGATAGACTTGTCTTAGCCTCTCTATTTCCTTCTTCAGAGCTTCTTGGTGAGCTGCATTTTACAGACAAAAACAGACCCATCAATCACTACTACGGCAACACATATTTACCTCAAGATTAATTTCCACAGTGTCCAAAGTCCAAATAATGCGCCTGTACGTTAAACAACCCCACTACTACTAATTCCTAAAGGCATGGAAAGGCTGGTGATAGTGACCAAGCTTTTTCATTTTTTGCTTATTCTACTGCAGTCGGTTCTTATGTGCTTTCTTTAGTAAATGAGAATTCAAGCACACACTTTTAAACTTTCAAGTGAATGCTGATTCTTTTTTGTGAAAATGGAATGGAGCTTTAGCCCCATATGAGCTATAAAGTATAGCAGCCATGTTTACTACACATTTTCATCCAGACTATTGAGGCATTGATGAAAAACAAAGACACATACACCATAATAAGCAATTAACGAGCAATCTAACATAAAAAAAACAGAATTTAGTCCAGCTCTCATTATCTTGACAAAATTGTCGTAGAAAAGTTAATACAATAGATTTCCATTTTTTGGATATTTCACTGCCTAAGAAATAGATTTTCATAAATTCAAATAAAATCAAATAGAGCTATTAAAAAAAGAGATATAAAAAAAGAGGCTAAAATTTAAAAAAAAAATGTTTGGTACTGCACGAATCTATTTTAAACAGACCATGCCCTTTGTTTGCCTCTTTACTATTTACTTAGTTGAATTTGATCTCTACATAATCAGACACATCAAAAGAATAACATTAAAGAATCAGTTTTTGGGTTTGCTGAACTCTACCAGTAACATTACACAACAGCTCATCAACAAAAACATCAAAATATATGAAAGAAATATAGATCCATGAAAGAAATTCTACACATATATTTATGAAAACTCTATCTGAGCAGGATCTGCAAAAATGCAAAGTGAAGAATATACAATTCTGCAGGCACATCAAAATGAGGAATTATTTGACAATTTTGAAGTAACATGAACGTGGAAATGTAGCTGAAAGTAGTTGAACTACAATAGATAAATCTGTGTCTGTTGCAAATTGTAGACAAAAACCTCTGATCACCTCTCTACTAGTAATCTTTTGCATTATTTATTTATATTGTCATATATGCAATCTGCCATACTAGAGTAGATTACCTATGTTTCAAATCAGTAGCATTCCTCTGTTTTTCCTTTGCTACTTTTTTTTTTCTTTTGGCTCTAATGAGCTTGTACAATGTAATCATTTTCTTTCTTACAATCAATTTGCCCTTAGCATAAAGAAAAGTTGTTTAGATGGAAAACATACAAACACCCTCACCAGAAACTACAAGAATATTGGGGTGATATGTTAGTATTATAGTTGCCACCAGAACTTTATACATAATGGGGTTCATTTTTCACACACGTTCAATTGGTTACAGTTGAATTGTGTATTTTTCAGTATTCTCTGTGGTAAATTTTTTTATTTATACATACTCATCTCATTCACTGTCACCCCATAAATAAACCCTATCCATGATTGATGACTTTTGAGTTGTTTAGGCCCTTGGATGAGTAGTGTGAATCAACAGCTAAGGAATATACCAAGTTTAGTGTTGGGTCAGAAAATGCCACCACTAGTTTATTCAAAAAAAATTCCCAAATCACCCTAACCCTTATCCTTTCACTGCGTTTCCAGAATGGTCTCGCTATCTTTTGAGGTTTTTTGGAAAATGGTCGCTATAGCGAGACACATCCAAAGGATCTAGCGAGGATGTGGCGAGGAAAGTATGAAAATGGAGGATATAGCGAGGAAAATAGGAAATTAGGAAAATATAATAATAATGGGGGAGATGGTGGAGTACCTGAAAATTAGGAAAATATAATAATAATGAGGGAGATGTGGAGTGCGTCAGGGCAGGTCTCGCTATAGCAAGAATACAAAACCATGAAAACATTAAAAACCCATGGCTACAAAACCCATGGCTTTTTTCGAAAGAGGAAGTATTGGGATTTGAGTTTTTTTACCTGCAGCTGAGAATGGGCGAGAGGGTTTGGATCTTTCGAAAGCCATAGCTGAGAGTGCTGAAAAGTATAGCCTCGGAGTGAAGGATCTAAGGCCGAAGGAGAATCGAAGATCCAAAACGTTACACAGTAGAAGATGATGATGATGACAGTAAAAGGGGGTTCCTGTAATATCCATAGCAAGACGATGACAATAACACAAAGGAAAAATTAATGGAAAATCGAAGAAGATGATGATGACAGTAAAAGGGGGTTTTTACCGAGTTGAAGCTCCATGCTGTTTAACCTAGGTTGAAAGGAGACAATAATTTTTTTTTAGAGATATCCTACATATATTTAACTATGCGATATCCTACACTAAGTCCTTGGGATATCGAACGATTCGATATCTTATTGCCATAGGATATCGCTCCAAAAAGGATATTTTGGTCCTATTTTGTGTCTTTTTTTTTGTGTAGATATTCCTTTAAGTAAATCCTAATGTTTGAACTTTAATAGTACGCTAAATTTTCCTAAAAACAATTAGCACGTTCTATAATTTTATTCCCTTGATAATGTGCTGGCCATCATGTCCTCTGATAACCTCCTTCGACGTTTCTATCTATCGATGTCTGAAAGGAATCCACCGTTCTCTATTTTATTTTTTGTTGGACACGTTGGGAGTTTAAATTATTGATGGTTGGGACTTGGGCCGCCGCATTTAATGCGCACTGAATGGTGTGGGTTGGTATGAATCTGATATTAACTGATATATAAGAGAGAGAGAGAGAGATCAGAGAGACAGAGAGAGCAAGTTGGATTAGGGCGTGGAAAGTGTGAGCAGGGGCAGAGGAGCAAGAGAGCAATGGATCCTTTGCTACCAAAACCAAAACCAAAACCAAACAAAGGAGGAGGAGGAGAAGAGGAAGAGGAGGAGATTCTGAGGAAGACATGGACGGAGGTGAAGGTGCTTTGGTACATTGCGGGACCAGCAATCCTGACAACAGTCTTTCAGTACTCAATGATGTCTGTCACTCAGACCTTTGCGGGTCACATTGGCACTCTTGCTCTCGCTGCCGTTGGCATCCAAAACCTAGTCATTTCTGGAATCGGCTTCGGAATCACGGTTTCCATTTCCATTTCCATCCCTTTCTCTCTCTTTTTCTTTCCTTCTTCTTCTATTTCATCTACGCGTGGATTGGATTTGAAATCATTTAAGATTATTAGTGCAGCATGCATCTTTGTTCTCTATTGAGCTATTAATTCTCTATAACTTGCTAATGGTAACCGAATGTACGAATAGATAGATGGTGAAGAGATTTAAAAAATAAAAAATAAAATAAAGATTTACAAAAGCAAAGGGAGTGAAATTGATATTAAAATTAATATGATTTTAAGGGGCCCAACTTTTGAATGATTGGAATCTTCAAATCCTTTAAAAAGTTGCGCCGCCACCAACACTTGTTTAATTTCTGGAGATGCAGAAGCCTCTTCAACTTCTTTGACCTCTTGAGCCACAACAGCATATGCAACTTCTGTATTGATTGCTTTCTTCTTTGAACTTAAGCATAGCATCTATTAAGTCCTTCGGAGCATTGGCCTTCTTTTATGAGTTCTTCTTTCTGAACTATTGGTTTCTTTGACAACGGTGTAGAGGGCTTTTGTGAAAACCAGCTGTATGCAACTTCCCTCATACTTCAATGTAATGGATGTTTGTTCTTCTATCTTTCCTTAGCCAATCATAAAGCCCAGGCCGCTCTAGTAATGTATGTATGGATGGTATTAGGATCCCTGTCTCTTATTGATGCCTCACTAACCCAAGGAACTTTAGAGAGTCGAGCATGTCTCTCCGCGGGCAATTGTAATTTCTGCTAGGTTCTAACATTCATCATACTTCCCCATCAATAATGAAGTTGATGTAACTGTATTGCCATCACACTTCCCCTTCAATAATTCCTCCATTTCCATTGTGAAATATATATAACTGTAGTGCTAGTGCCAATCTTTTTTTCTTCCTCCATGATGATGGGTAATTGTCAAACCACCAATGTAAGCTCCTCACATTCACCATCCATGGCATGTCCACAAAAAATATGGAGGCATTTTATACTCTTGATCAACTGGTTCCATGTCATTTCCCTCTTGGTCCTCATTGTTGTTATAATTGAGGTCTTTTTCTGTGGGACATGCTGCAGCATATTGTCCTTTTCCCCACGGTTGTTTCAATTGATTTCTTTATCCAACTTCATGTGTTGCACATTATGAATCTTATTTTGGCCACCTATGTCCATGGTTGATTGTTAGAGTGGAAGGGTACTGATATTATGGGCCAATCTCTGTGCATGGTTTATTATTTGATTGTATGGGCTTCGTATTAATTTTCTTAGTTGGAGGAGCTTTTTGTTGCTTGCATATAAACTCCATTCTTCGTCCAGATTAAATAATAATAACAATTGAAGAGGGGCTTCTTGATGACTAGAACAATTTTATCCAACTTTCTGATTTGCAAGAACTTGCAAAGCATTTGAGTGATCTATGGATCCCAAATTTGATTGCTTCAGGCCTCTAGCAACCATGTTGTGGACCCAATGACACTAGTTTATTAACCAACTTGAGATATCACCATTCACCATTGTGCATGTTGCGCTAATTGTATCATGATCTATATCTTCATCCTTGGTTTTAAGAATAAGCCCTAGACAAAGCCAGACAATATCAAGGTGGGAATTTATGAAGGAGATGGGAATGTGATGCTACCCATCCAGATTTAATTCATTACAGAATTCTGTGTTGGGACGGATGTTAACACATGTCTCATTGTTTTTTCTTGGCTAGGTTGGCCCACTGGCCAGGAGTGATACTATCAACCTGAAGACCTAGGGACCCATCCTTGGGCATGTGTGATACCAAGGTGCCAACACCACTCAACCATGAGTGTGTGGGCCACTCCATGTCTCGCTTGCACTGGTTCAGCTAGACACAAGATATTTATTGAGATCCTCCCTCAATTAACCTTGTCACTATGGAGGTTTCCTGGTGCAAGTAAATTGCGACCCTTTTGCCCCACTAGCAACTATGCCATCGCCATTGGTTTCCTGCCGACTTAGCTGGGCTGATACTTAAAAGTAAATCTTGCTCTTTGACTCAGAGTCATGGCATTTTAAAACTTATTCAAAACTGATGTGGATGTGGAAAGAGATAAAATGATATGGAGAAACAGCAACACAAATAAATTTTGACTTTCCAAGTCATAAAATTCTAACATCAGTTCACACTGCATTTTCTTTGGTCTGATTTGATTAAATTGATCATTTTTCATGATATCACAGTGTTTAGAAACATATTTAAATAATGGTATGGACAGTTGCATAAACCGAATCTTGAATGTGAATTTGCTAATCAGTTCACACTGCCTTTTCTTTGGTCTGATTTGATTAAATTGATCATTTTTCATGATATCACATAGTGTTTAGAAACATATTTACATAAATGGTATGGACAGTTGCATAAACTGAATCTTGAACGTGAGTTTGCTTTCAAGCTAAGAGAACATTAGTAAGTTCTTGAAATTTTTTGGGTTCTTTTGTGCTGTTCATTTGCATTTATGATTTCAGTTGAGTTCATTTTAGGTTCATTTATATGAATTCTCTGCATAGGTATTTGTTAGCAAGCTTAGGTTTTGCCCTTTTTCATGGAGTCCTTTTTGCAGATGGGCATGGGAAGTGCCTTGGAAACTCTATGTGGGCAGGCCTTTGGTGCAGGGAAACTTAGTATGCTTGGCATCTACTTGCAAAGATCATGGATAATTCTTGTGTTTACTGCTCTACTACTGAGCCCTCTCTACATTTTTGCGACGCCTATCCTCAAGCTACTGGGTCAAAGTGATGAAATCGCAGATTTGGCCGGAAAGTTCTCTATATGGATGCTTCCGGAGCTGTTTGCCTTTGCATTGAATTTCCCCATACAAAAATTCCTCCAGGCACAGAGCAAGGTCATGGCCATGGCATGGATTTCTTTTGGTGCTTTGGTTGTTCATGTGTTGTTGAGTTGGTTCTTCATCATAAAGCTAGATATGGGTTTGGTGGGTGCTGCAGTTACTCTCAACTTCTCTTGGTTGGTTCTGGTACTTGGGCAATTGGGTTATATTCTCGCAGGCAACTGCAAGGAAGCTTGGACTGGGTTTTCATGGCTGGCTCTTACTGATTTGGCTGGCTTTGTAGGTTTGTCTGTGGCCTCTGCTGTTATGATATGGTTAGTATTCACTTTCATTACCTTTTGCTTCTTTAGAGTCAAGTTTTGGTGGTTTTTGTTTCTTTTAGGGCACATTTGTGTAGCGCTGTGGAAAACCATTTCCACGATTTTTTTTTCCATTTCCCACAAACTCCCTCATTAGAAATGGTTTTCCTTGTAATCACCGAAAAGTTAGTTCATTTTTTAGGTTTCCCTAGAGGAAAAGTGGCCTCACCAAATGTGGAATTTTAAATGCCACAGAGAAGCATTTCCTCTTTCCATGCATTTTCCGTGGAAGAGCTGCTAGACAAACGTGCTCTTATTGTTTATTTTGTGTAGCATTAAGCTTTTGCTTTCTAAAACTAGTGATAAATGTTAAAAGAAAGGTGATGGATGACAAGTGTCGAGTGCTGACCCTTTGTCTTCTCAGTGTTAATATATGAATTTTGTTAGATGCAATAGAAAAGCCAAATTTTATATATCACATGCTTTAAAATTTGAAGCCTATAAAGGTTCATAATCATTAGGATACAAATCATCAACTTTTTTTTTCTTTATGAATATGTCAGTTGTGTATCTTTCAATATTTTTCTGTTGATATATATATATAGGTTTCTATAAATGTTTTACAAATCAGGTTGAACAGTTTGGTTGGACTGGATTTGACTCAAACTGTTGCCCAGTCGGTCATACTTTAGTTAAAACGAAAAGGGGAAAAAAAAAAAAAAGGTTCAGACTAGTGATTTTTGGGATATATTTCTGGCTCAACTGGTTTAGATAGGTAGATTTAACTATTTAAACAATCAAGTTGAGTTTTTCCACCCTAGAGTTCTCTTTTTCTGCAGGTCAAGTCTCAAATTTTGGATTTCTTTTTTCCTAAAATAAATGCACCAAAAATCAAGTTAAGCACAATATGGAATTCTAACCCTAGTACTCTTCTCAAATCCCGAATATTTTATCAATAAAAAAAAACATAGGCATTAATCGGAAGAAATCTCTAACCCTGACCCAAAACATTCAATCAAACCTCAATGCAAGCCAAGAAAAACCCAAATTCTAATCTGAACCACGCATCAAAACCCCAACTAAACCATAACCCAATTCAAAAGCGAATTCAAGCCTCAATCAAACCCCCAACGAAAATCCTAGGCATACACAATTAGTTCGATCCACAGAAAGAAAGGGGTGGGTAGGTGGTGAAAGACAAAAACCCTGGAGTTGCAATATGCTTATAATATCAAATCAAATAACATAGTAGAATTCTCACGTTTCTCTTCATGAGAACTTCTCTTTGAGATTATAGAAATCATGTGATCCTTTCTTGGATTATTTTTTGACTTCTTGCTTATCTTATTGAACCTTTGCTACACTTGTACTTGAATCTTGATCTACTAAATGGAACAAGATCCTTCACTTATCCCTTTAGTTTATGAACTTATCCTTCACTTCTCTATGTAGTTTTGAACTTTTGCCCTTTCCTTGATTTATAAAGGGAATGGGTAGAGTTGGACGCAATTTCTAAAACTGGAAACTTTTTCCCTCCTTTTGATTTACAAAGGGAACAAGTAGAGGTGGATGCAATTTCTATAACTGCTAACTTTTTCTCTCTTGTTGATTTTATAAAGGAAATGAGCAGGGTTGAACACAACTTCAAGTTTCTTGAATTCTGTTTAAATTTGAATAAGTTTGTTTATAAGGAAAGGATCTGAAAGTGTGGTGGAAAGGTCTCGTTGTGGATATGACTTTTGGCAAAATTATGGGAGTTATTTCCACTTGGAATTTACAATGAGGTGCATCATAAGTGAGGTGCGGGGACTCATGCTGTCTTTGTACAAGGTGAGGAGTGGACTCAATTTGAGCCGTTGGATCCAACTGACAGGAGAGGATGATGTTTTCTCTCCACTTCCATCCCCACCATCTCATATCCTCCACCTCTTATCTCCTCATCATCTTCAGCACCCTAGTAGCATCACTAAATCCATTTCCCTCTTCTCTGGAAACCCACACCATTTCTTTTCCAACTCTCTCTTCTCTATCTCATCTCATCTCTCCCCTGCTTCACCAATCAAGGATGAGTTGGGGGATGGAAATATCCAAATGAGACCAGCCCATATATGAAATTTCAAGTCAATCACATTATCCTAATCCCTTAATCTATGGCCCAGAAGTTAAAGGTTTTAAAAAATATATATATATATATTTTATTTCAATTCAATGGTCCAGTCCATTCAGATCTATGTAAAACCCATGCGATCTGTGACATATAGGGGAAGGGTTTGGGTTTTGGATGATAGGCTCGGATTGATCAGGTGGGGCCCCAGGTGTGCCCTATGGGCCGTCTCCCACAGCACTTCATGTAAGTCTGTCAGCTGACAGCTATGCATCATAATACTTCTTTACTTCTTGAAACTGAAATGATACTTTCAGTCTGGATCTATTTGTGCAACAGATGACCACTTAGTCTCTGTTTAATGCTCTCTCTTCTTATTTTTCTTCCCTGGATTCTTGCAGCTTGGAGTACTGGTGTTTAATGGCGATTATTTTATTAGCTGGGCTTTTAAGAAACCCCAAAATAGCCGTTGATGCTGCCTCCATCTGGTGAGTAAAATCTTGGAAATAGTTTATTTATTTTCTGTTTTTAACCATGATTATTTCAATTTTGGGATATGTTCTGAATTTGCCCTGTAGATTGACATCGAAATGTTTCTCGCATGTTATTTATGTTACAATCCCCAACATGGTTTTACCTTTTTTTAATTCGTTGCATATGTTGAAAGAACAAGAGGGAAGAAGAGAATTCTGAACCATGACATGTCCCTCATACTCTTTGTATCTCTGTTATTCGGCTCTCGCATAATCTTTTTGAAGTGGAGCTCAAATTTTTTTCTTTTTTTATTTATTTGGGAGTTTTGTTTTGTGTAAAATTGTCTTCTTAATAAACTTACAGTTATCAGTGAAAGGAAAGTTCATCATTTATCAAAATTTCTATTGAGATGTTAATGTTTCTTTTGGTAATGTTGAAATGGTAATGGTGTACATGCATACATAATTCATAGGCATCAAAAGAAACGTGGGTGAGAAAAGATGCATGAAATGAGGATACGGAACACTCTAAAGTTTACTTTTTGTTTAGTTTTATGAATTGAGCCACAGTTATTGTAAATTGGGCTCTGTTACATCATCATCAAAACCTTGTCCCAACTATGTTGGGGTCGGCCACATGAATTCTGTTTCTCCATTCCGATGGGCTCTGTCACATCTATGTCTCTAAATGGGGAATGGCTGGTGACAAAGCATATTTTGTTTTGTTCAAAGCACAATTACAAAGAATGAGCATGTTATTGTGGTGATAAAGGAAATGGAGGATCTTCTGTCCTTTGAGTGTAAATTAACTTTAACTATTTTTTTATACAATTATATGAAGATAAATTCTTGCCTTATGTTTGAACCAACGTGGAAAAGATGAATATGTTGATTGAAGAACTGAGTGTTTTACAAATGATGTAGATATGTTTTTGAGTGAATGATCATAGATTGTCTGACATCTGCCATGGCTGGTATTTTCTCATTCGCTAGAACTAGTACATTCGTATAGTTGGGAGATATAATATCAATGACAATGACTAATTTTCTGTGCTTTCTATAAATTTGTGCTAGCAGTGTCAAGGATTTAAAATTTTCATTTTCATCAAAGCCTTGTCCCAACAAAGGCTACATGAATTATGTTTTTCCATCCGATCTGTCTTGAGCCAAATTCTTGGGTAGGTTGCATTTCTTAAGTAGCATCAATAGGTGGGAAATTAAGAGAGACTCATTTGAGATGGTTTGGGCATGTCCGACGTGACAACTTAGGCCATAAAAGACGTTATTGAGAAGTTTTTCTATGCAAGTTGATGGCCCACTGAGGAGAAGGGGTTGGATGGAATTATTCTTTTTACTGATCATTTTATTTATTGTTAGGTTTAATAATTCATTCATACTCTCACCCACAGCAGCAGAAATTTTTATAGATGCTATAAATATTGTCTTCTTTTCTATTTAGATTTATATAATTTTGTTTCTATTCAGTGGAAATGATTGGTGAATTCTATTTTACTTACCTGCAGCATGAATGTGGAAGGGTGGTGTATGATGATTCCATTTGGGTTCACTGCAGCTGTCAGGTGTGCTATATCCTTTTATCAAAATATATTTGATCCCCTTTATCATGGTATCAATTAATTATAACTGTTGCCTCTTATCGTGAATTTGCTGAATATCATCTTAATCTTTTTTGTTACTGAAAATTGGAAATTATTTGTCTCCCAAATGTGAACAGAGGATGTGTTGATAATTTAGAAAAAGAGTAGCCCACCTTCCATTTAGTTGAAGTCATCGTCATCGTCATCATCGTCATCGTCATCGTCATCATCGTCATCGTCCTCCTCATCATCATAATCTTGTCCCATCATCATTTGCCTTCAAATCAAATAACTGTTAATTTTCTTGATCACACACTGCCTTTAAGACATCTGAGTCTGTTCTACTTTATTGTTGCCAAGTATTTCCTGACTTTGATATGGTTGAAAGAAAACTATTTTCATAACACTAGTTTCACACATTTAGAAACAATGTCTAGTTAAGAAAAATGTAAATTTATATTGGAATGGACGATCATATCTAAGATCTTAAATGTATCATCACCTTCTGCATTGTCTAAGTTGTTTTCTTCAGAAATTTTAGTTTCTTACCATCAGTTATGGTTCATTTTTTTAAATAATTTTGAACCAACTTTGATGGATTCTTCAGAGTTACATTATACTTGTTATATCTTTCTTGTTCTTTTCCTTTTTCTTTTTTCTTCTCTCTTTTCTAAACCAAAACAATCTTCTACTTGTTGACACGGATGTTTTCTTTAGATCTGAGGAGCTCCAATACATGTCTATTGTTGCAGCCAATATTGAAAATTTAAAATTACAATTGAAATCAAGAGGATTCAATTTTAGTTATATGGGAAAAAAATGCCTAATTCACTGGAAATCTTGGCAAGATTAAATGTAAATCGCGCGAATAAAACAATTTGAAATCATTTGTTGTGTTTTCTTGATTGTTATGGCCTTAAAGGATTACCAATTATGTTGATGTGTTTATCATCAAGTGTTTGCTTTATTACATATAAAATATTCTCATATAACACATCAAGTAAGATCAGAACTGGAAGAACAAATTGACACAGTTTTCGACTGTCGAGGTACACCATATATGCTTTACACTCTGTATGTTAAGGATAGAGGAGGTGAGATTATGTGGCCTGATTTGAGAAACCCTATTTTCTATGTTTTTAAACATGTAATCTGTTTTGTGATTTCATGAGATCCAGTTTCTGATGATTCAATTTTATTTCCAGAACATCGGTTGCAGAAACAAAATTCTCTGTATTGCCTTGTGATGGATGACTCATGTTGCTATCCCCCTCTTTTTTAAATTTGCCAGTGTGAGAGTCTCAAATGAGCTTGGAGCCGGGCGCCCAAAAGCTGCAAAATTTTCTGTGCTGGTTGTCGTGATGATGTCAGTGATTATACAATCAATTATTGTTGCCATATTACTCATAACAAGGAATGATTTTCCGGCCATCTTTACTGAGAGTAAATTGGTTATGAAAGAAGTTAGTAGAGTTGCACTTTTTCTGTCTGGCACAATTTTCCTCAGCAGCATACAACCAGTTCTATCAGGTAGGTCCCATAAGAAACTATAAAAGAAAAAAAATCACCATCATCATATATAGAAAATGGCATCAGTTTGAAGTCATCACTAGTAATATTGCACATTGTTCAAATAAATTTTCATGTCAGATACATTGACATAGTTACTTTTAGTTTGTTCTATTTGGCTTTCTTATACAGAAAACAGTAGCATAAGTTGTAATGTTGGTTTAAAAACTGTAATGTTTCTTACCTTGTGAACTTTTATTATCTGAACTAGTCCTTGATGTATGAGTTTGCAGGGGTAGCCATTGGAGCTGGTTGGCAAGCTGTTTTCGCTTTTATAAATCTTGGGTGTTATTATATTGTGGGGTTGGCTAGTTCAGTTCTTTTGGCATTCAAATTCAATATGGGTTTGGAGGTTAGTTGAAATAACTGACACACTTCTATGGAATTTTATTATGGTTAATTTAATACATTAGGATTGGAATTTGGATACTTGAGTAACTTTTGCATACATAAATTCTACAATAGACAGCCCTCCATTGGCATAGAACATTTGCTTGCTGTATCTAAAACTCTATATGGTTGACTTTGGTACCAAGGGAATTTGGACTGGATTAATTGCGGGAATTGCTCTACAAACCATCATTCTTGTAGTAATCACATGGCGTACTGACTGGGAGAAAGAGGTAAGTGTAGCTATAGTTTGCATGCCTGCTTGAGTTGTAAGCCTGTTGCTTTTTTCCCCATCTTCTGTTATTTTTCCTAGATGATGATTTCTGGGTCGATTGACATTTGACAAAAAAATACAATGCTACAGGTAGAATTATCAAGAGAAAGGATGTCGATTTGGGGAGGTTCAGCAGTTGTCTCTGCAATTGAGAGCCAATGACACTCTCTCTCTCTCTCACAAATTTTCTGTGTTTTACTGAAGGTAATAGTTAAATGTGACGTCTGACCATGATGTGGTGCTACAACCATTTCCACCCATCTCCATGCCAAATTGCCAATCATAATCATACACATATAGGTGGATATTAAAGGGCATTAATGTTTGGGGATGTATGAAATTTCACCTTAGTTAGATGACTAGTGGTGATAGGTGGCCATCCAAAATGGACCCTTGAAGTAAACTTTTCTAAACTATTTGTCAGAGGTGTTGTTAGCTTCTCCCTGTGTCTGTCTCTTTCTGTGTGTGAGAGGTGATCTATGCTGGTTAAAAGTTAAAACTGATTTCTATTCATTTTTCATTGAACTTTGAAACTTCTGTTGCAGATTATTTTAGCTTACATTAGTTATAAAGAAAAGAACTCCTGTGAACTATTTTGTGAGCCTCATGTTTGGTTTTTCATGCTATTGAAATAAAATACCATTGATTTTATAAGAGAGATCAGAAGGATGATTTTTTTGCACCTTTCAACATATTACCTATTTGAATGTTTTAACATTTTGTTTCACAAATTCAAACTTCAGAGTCATCCTAATCATCAAAAAAGCTTGTCCCCATTATGTTGAACTTAGGACTTCAGAATTAAAAAAAAAAAAAAATGAAACATGTTTGGAACAATTGTCAAGCCTCGACAAAAAGTGGTTGAGATGAAAATTGCTTTTCTTCTTTGGTAAGGGTGTGCTTGTGCAATGGGAGAATTATGCACTTCACATATTTCCGTTTGTGCAGCAGAGGAATCCTCTATTCTTACATCTCCCATAGGAAATTAAAATCCTTTTATCAAGGAAAATTAATTCATTTTTTTCCCTTTCTTGCACCAAACATTGGAAGAGTGGGTTGCACGAAAAATGAAAATTTAGGCCAATTCTCCTCTACCACAGAATTATCTTTTCACAGCAAAAATGTAAGGGTGGTATTTCTCGGCAAGGGATTATCCATCCTTGCATCCATTTGGATGCAGAGAAAATGAGATGCAAGAGCATTAGGTGGAGAAATGAGGAAAAACAAGGAGTAGAGAATCCCTCGGGTGAATTACCTCTCTAGCAATACTGATTCTCCATTGTATTTAGACTTTTAAAGGAGAAAACTGTGTTGGAAAAATCATTTAAGACAATTTTAAAAGAGGATTTTACCAAAAAAATGACCCTAGTTGGCCCCTAACCGAAAGAGGTACCCATAGTATATATGCTATGGAACAGGTATTTCCGCCAGAAAATATATATTTTTTGCTTATTTTCTATAAGCGACGACGTCGTCACATATTAACACAGTAATTTTCGCATTAGATTCTGTGAAGCAACGACGTCGTCATATATGAAGCACATTGTCTTTCACTAGCTTCTGTGAAGCAACGACGTCGTCATATATTAAAGCACATTGTCTTTCACTAGTTTCTGTGAAGCAACGATGTCTTCAGATATTAAAGCACATTTTTTCCCACTAGCTTCTGTGAAGCAACGACGTCGTCAGATATTAGAGTACACTTCCTTCCAAATTCTATCTTCAGTGAGGCAACGACGTCGTCACTGACCATTGCAATAAAAAATAATGATGCGTGTATTGGTTTTATGTGCAAGCGCACTACAAGATATGGATATACAAGCTTCGTTTCTTGCCATAAAAAAGCACATAACTTGGCAGCATTCAAAAATTCATATTAAAGATTCATTGTAGGTTGATTAAGGTTGGATTTCACTTTGATTTATGTTGGCAATTCGCTCATCTCTATGTATGCCAAGACTGGGTGTATTGACTTTGTAGAGAAAGTGTTTGATGAAATGCCGATGAGGGATTCTGTTTCTTAGAATTCGATGATTGGTGGGTATGCTTTAGATGGGGATGGGTGGAAGTCGCTGTCGTGTTTCCAAGAAATAATGGAGTGTGGTATCAAAGCTGATCGGTTCAGTGTAATCAGTGCACTTACTGCTTGTTCTTTGGTGAAATCAGTGAAACATGGGATGAGAATTCACTGCCATGTAATAAGATGTGGGTTGCTATCTGATGTCATGGTCCAAACAACACTTGTAGACATGTACTGCAAATGTGGAAATGTGACTTTTGCAGAGCATTTGTTTAATAGTATGTTCCAGAGGAATATGGTGGCTTGGAATTCGCTGATAGGTGAGTATTCTTTGAATGATCATCCCCATGAGGCATTGCTTACTTCTGTCGAAATGCAAGAGAGAGATAAGATAAATCCCGATGCAATTACATTGGTGAACTTTCTTTCTGCTTATGCTCAGTTAAAAGGTCCTTCACAAGGAAAATTAATTCATGCAACTGCAATTAGAAGAGGTTTCTTCCCTTTTTGGGTGCAAGAAGTCAGAATCTCCCTCATGGCCGTGGAGGAAGAATTGCATGGATTTGTCGTCTCCCCCTATCACAATTTCTCTCACACAGATCATAGAAATCGCCTTGTATACCCAAATCCCGTTGTTGCACAGGCATGAAGTGGCCCAAATCCCCTGCCCAGATCTCTTCGATATGTAAACACAGCACGAGGTCAACCATTTTCCAGTCGTCTTCTGCAACGACGAAACCCGTGCGTGCTCGACAGAGTCTAGCCCTATTCGTCTCTCTGTTCTTTTTGTTTCTACAACAAGGTCTGCAACGGATCTGCACTGCAACCACAGAAACCAGATGCTCAAGGGATTTGCTTCATCTTCTCTAGGTGTTTGGGAGAGAGGAGCCTCTGGTCTCGAAGCTTGTAATAATCTCTAAGTACATAATATTTCCAGGCGTTATGTTTGTAGCCCTCATCTACTCCTTAGAAAACGATCCCATCAAGCGCAAGGCAACCACACCTTGGCAGGAAGGGGGAAAACGATGGGAGGAAGATGAAGAAAATGGGGAAAATAGTGTTTCAAGAGCGACGACGTCGTCACAAGTTTCAATCATTAATAAAAAAAAATGGAAGTGATCCCCTGGGACCACTTCCATGCCATATTTACTAGTGGCCTATTTTTTGGTTGTAGGCCATCTTAGGGCCCTTTTTAGGTAAAATTCTCATTTTAAAATATCAACTTTTATTATTAAAAAAAACCAACAATTGTAGAATTGAGTATTTTTTCCACCTGCTTGGGACAATCTTTTTTTTGTAATTCCAGTAAAAGATAGTTAAGAGAAGAATTACTTTTTATCCTAAAGGTAAATTTAAATGAAGAAAACCTATTTCACTAGACAAATTTGTTGTTTTCCTCATTATTTTTCACTAGAGAAAAATGTATTTTATGAGAGATCCTAAAAGTAAATAAAAATGAAGAAAATGTATATCACTAGTGAAAATGTAATTCCTCTTGAGCGTATTTTGCTTTCTTTATTTAATGTATGTTTTCAGGCAATTGTGCTTTATTTAATATTATAAATGAGTTTTACCCGATTTTCTTCTGAATTCAGAGGGATTAGTCAAGTCTAAAGAATTTAAAACCTATCAATGATAAATAAAATATATATGCACGCCGTAAATGAGTTTTATGTAAGTCTACCCTCTCAGTAGGGTTGCCTTAATTGTTATAAGTGATTCAAAAATTGGGTGGCACTGATCCAAACTGCAGGTGCATTCTCTGTGGATCACTATCAATTTAACGAGATAACGACATTAAACCGACAACCCATTTCCCCAGATACTCATTTTATTATGCTATATATATTCTGAGGTAAAGAAAGGTTCCTTGCCAGTAATGATATTTGGGTGGGTGATGACTGATGAGTGATGAGATGACACATTTGCTTTTCCATTTCCGGTGGGCCCTCCTTTTTGGTTTGTCTGTCTAATTGTTCTTGTGCATGCCCACACTCAAACAAAGCTTTCGCTTTAACTTTTAGGTGGGACCAAGACAATTACAGATGTCCCTTGTAAGGGAGGAAGTGGGTCCATCCAATCCCTCGAATAGGAGACAAGACAGCAGACACCATGTCAAGCTGGAATGCACAACCAGTCAGTCAGGCAAGCCGTGGCTGTGCCCATCTCAAATTATTAGAGAGAAAAACAAAAAAAAGGTCAATGCTCATCAAAAATAGTCAAGTGAGGACGTGGGCATCTTCCAATTCTATTAGTATAGTATACTACAAACAAACAACTTTTCTGTTCAAAATTTCAAGCATACCCCTGTATTTTTTTTTTTTTACTTTATTAAAAAGAATGTTCATTGTATCGATGTTTAGGCCCTATTAAGCTGCAAGTATTTTCAACAAAGATTTTAAGGGCTTATTTTTTTAATAGATTTTTTGACTAGAATTCTAGATGTTGGAGTTTTCTTAGACATTTAACATTTATAAATTTTATGTTTCTTTTCTAGCGTACAAGAATTTTAGTCACATGAAAATGTCTGAAATAATTTTGAACTTGAGCATGCAGGGATTCTACCAAAATGTAAAGAAAGTAAGATTTCTGTATTTCCAAAAGTTATTTGTGACTTTTCATGTGGCTAGAATTCTTGAATGCTAGGTAAGAAATAAGACATCCTCAAATGCTAGGGGACAGGATGACATGCTATGTCCCCAAAATCCCATTATCCCAAATTCTATCGGGATTTCTAAGAAAGAGACATGAAATTTAGAATTACGAGGATATATATATATATCTCATTACAAAAAGTGACTGTTTTACGTACCATTCAAACTTGAACTTGAATATATAAAAAAAGAAAATTTGGGATTTACAGGGATAGCCCATCTGGAATTCCAATCTTCAACCGTTCATCTGCTTTTGTAGGTGGGCCCCATGTGACCCAACAAACAAACTACTCGTTAAACTCTCCATTTTCAGCGGATGGATGACTTTTCCGAGCTAATGTGATGTTTGTCTTCTATGTGCCCCATTGAAAAAGATACTGAAGGTAGGCCACGCTGCATGGTGATGGCTAGATAATTAGATGAATTTTTTATTTCTTCTTTGTAAAGTTGGGTTACTCTGTGAGATCGAAAGTGATATTTTCAACTTGAAGACTCCAGACATTATTAATCCAATCCGCAGGCATAAGTGTGGAACTAAAGTGCCATGGCCATGATTGTGTTGGGCAGTTTTTCCATTTTTATTTTTCTCTTATTAAACATAAACAATAGATATAAGTTCTGAATGATACTCGATTATTCATTCATCCATCCATCCATCCATCTACTATCTTTACATGGGCAAATAAACTATGCATTTTCAATGACATATACGTACAAGGCAGAAAGGGTTTCATTCCAAAATATTCAGAGTAGAATGAGAACTACACTATCTTTCATCTTTCATCTTTCGACCACGAATATGATTATCAGGATCTCAAGAAGAAGATACTCAGTTCCTGACCAGAAGACCCAACTGGGTTAATCATATGAAACGACTCCGAGTCAACTGACCCAGTAACTCGCTCGAATTTCGCCCTCAGATACATGAGATCTCCATCGTCCATCCCCGTCCTCGACTCACGTGGCAGCACCCCAGCACCAACAGACACCGACTGCATGAGCTTGAGGACTTGTACATCAGTCTTGGTCATCTGCCGTCGAACAGCGAACCCCACCTTGCGGCCGTTGCAGTACATGGACCAGACAGGAACAGAGAAGAGAGAAGGCGGGGAGGGCCGAGTACGATTGCGGTCGCACTCGAGCGCGATGCGGAGGAGCCCGTGCTGCATCTCTCGAGCGAGGTAGGAAGTAGGAACTGCGAATTCAAGGAGGAGGAGAGGGGACCCTCTGGAATCATCCTGCAGGCAGAACCTCACGCGACCCTTTCGATATCCGAAGAAGGTCCCAGTCACGGTCGAAGTAGTAGTAGTGTTGTAAGTAGCAGCAGCAGCAGCACTAGTAAAAGTAGTAGAGGAAGTAGTAGTAAAGTCAGTGTCTTCCTCCTCAGAAGTGGAATCGGAAGAGGTAGGTTGGAAGCCGCAGCAAGGGACCACGCACTCCACCAGAGATCGAAAAGAGCGACGGAACCTAACGTCTTTGGTGCAGTCCACTGAAGTGGGTGTGTCGATTATGTAGAGAGGACCCCCTCTTTGGTTACCAAAATCGATCATGGTCCTCATGATTATTATTATTTTTTTTCTTTTTTCAGAATACTACTATCTGATCTCTAGTCTCTGAAGACGAAAGGCTAAGGCTAAGGCTAAGGAAGGAGAAGGAGAAGGAGAAGGAGAGATTGAGAGAGAAGGAGAGGAATAGTTGTAGGGAGGGATGGACGTGGGTTTAAATAGGCCCGGCAAGGAAGGAAAGATGAGTGAGTGGGGACTTTATAAATCAGAGACTATGGTATATTGCTAATGCTAATGAAAATAACACAAATAATAAATGGGAAGGGATTTTGTGAGTGGGCCGAGGAATCACGCGCAATAATTCTGCCCACGAGGAATGTGGGGTCCGGGATTGGCACCATTGAGAGGGATGGAAATTAGAATACAGAGAGGCTCCGTGAATGGAGAGATCTCAAGTACACGTGTAGAATCTAGATTCGTCTTTTAAATTCTGTGCTCTTTTTCGATATTTTTTTTTTTGGGGGTGGAAATTGTACGTTGCTGCCTTTTAGAGCAAATGAGAAAGAGACTAGTCCTTCCTGATTGTGCAACTTGGGCCTGAGCCATATGGATTTCAATCTATCTGTTTATCTGATGGTCCCTGCATTGCTAGCTGATGTTTGGGGGCGTGGCACATTGGTCTGGTTACTGGAGAACACTATTTTTGGCAGCTTTGATCACATGAATAACAGCGTCCTTGTTCCTTTGGCAAAAGAGAGTGCTTTCAGTGAACATGTCTGATACCGGCCATATCGTTCTGTTAATTCAGTGGGACCCGTGCACTAGGGCACTGCAGATAGAGTTTTGACGCCAATGGGCCAGCAGTGGGTCCTCTTGGATATTAGCATGTATAAGAAAGAAAGGGGTCTTTTAGTTTCAATGCTGCTTCCTGGATGGTTTCATTAAAAAAACCATCTTAATTTGGCTTAAGACTTTTGTACGTATGTGTCAATATATTTTCTTTGAAACCATTAGTTTTAAAGCTGCTTACGGATGGTCTTTTGCTTTGTGTCTAATATAATTTGCTGTTACTGGTAGAATAAAAAAAAAAAAAAAAACCATCTTCATCTAATCCAATGATCTTTCTTTTATACATTTAAGTCTAGATCCATTTGTGACCGGAAAGGCTCTTGGCATGAGTTTACAAATGAAAAACCAGTTAGGAAAATTGTGTGGCCCGACTGCCAATGGGCCCACGCCAGATCGAGCCCGGCGGTGTGCCGCAGATGAACTCCCAACAAGTCTTGATTTAGTTGAGTCAGATAAGGATCAAACTCTTGGTGATAGAGTTTTGATCAAGTTCAGACTCTTGGTTACGCTGGTCAAGAGATGTGGGATGTGGGATTCCAGTTCCAGGAGAGGTAGAGTCCGGATAGAGTTGTAACTCCTAGGGATTGCTCTATATAAGGGAGATGAGAACTCTTGGTTGATTATCCAAATCAGAGAGAATTCGCAGCGAGTTCGTAGGTCTACCTCACACCGCAACACACAAAGTTTTCGGCTCGGCGAGTTCGATTCCGACACCCATCTGGGACCAGCAACTTCTTTAACCTAAACTGCTCAAACTAAATAGCCATTGATCTCTCTGTAGAATTTTACTCTAATTAAGAACTGAAACTAAAATAGGCATATATAGGTAATAACTTATATTTCTCAACATTCTTTTCATACAAACCTCTTGGATATGAAGACACAACTAAATGTACATGTGGATACATTTTTTTTAAAATTTCAAACAAGTTCTTTTTATATCTGTAGCAGCTGAGAAAGAGGTTTTTAATATTGGAGTTGAAAATTTGAACTGTTAACAAGGACGATCATAAGATCGAAAGCTAATTAAACAATGTTTTTTTTTTCCTTACTAAGGGGCTATGTTTAGGTTCTTGAAGCTCAGTAGGCCTATAATAAGTTTACTTGTAAATCTAATTTCATGAAACTCTTTACACCAATATATATATATATATATAATCGATCAATTAATTATGACAGAGAAGAAAGCAATTATGGTCACTTAGGTGGAAATCACTCGTCCAAACGCATGCAGCATGTTACTTTAGTATATATATTCACCTTAAAAATAATCAAACGATTCTCACCAGTTTAAGTTTAAGAATATGATTGCACGATTGGAAATATGGGTGCAAGTATGGAAGGAAATGAGAAGGAAATGTGAAGAAATGTCTTTAAAAACAGGGAAACCGGCAAAGACCTAAAAGGGGGAATGAATTGAATGAATAAAGAGGCATCTTTGCTTTAGCCCATCCGTGCATGGGAAAATGATGGGCCCGATTGAAACGTGGCATTCCAAGCTGCGACAATAGCAGTGGTACAGTCAATGTTGGAAATATCCCTTTGTTTTGTGCTCCATTGCGCGGACAAGGGAAAAAGCAGCGTGGCCCTCTCTCTCCCTCTCATTTTCTCTCTTAGAAAAACTCATCTCATAGTTTTTTTTTTTTTTTTTTTTTTTTTCATCTTTGGGTTTTTACTGAAACATCTTGGATCCTCCACAGCTCAATATATCATATATATATATATATATATAAAGCCTCGGTTGGTGCTCTGATCAAACTGAATTAAGAACCTAGATAAATACTATAAACAACAATTAAGCGTCTGCTTTGTTTGCAGTAAACTATATAGAAATTGATTACATAAGAATTCATGGTCAAATGTTCTCCATTGAGTGATTATATTAAAGTGATTAAATGGTGAATTATGGGAGATGAGGAGTATAAAATATGTGGTATATGTATAAATCAATGTGATTGTCACTTCCTTGGGATATTTGAATTACTAGGGTCATGGCTGTTATTCATTTGCCACCGTTTTTCGATTTATTTTAATTAAAGCAGAGATCATTTTTTTAATTTTAACCATTTTCAGAGATGAAGTTTGACACTTCCTATGTATTGAATTACACGAAACAAACAAGAATTTCTCGGTAATTCTGCCCCTGATTGGTGCAAAGGAGTAACAGAAGGGACAGCTTTGTTTGTATGGATAGGCCTAAGGGCACACCTGTGTTGCCGCTTTCACGGCACTAAAGAAGCAAAACCCTTTGTTGACTGCTCATCTTCAAGGAGGAAGCCAGCCAGCTCCATCCATGTCGTGTCTGAACATCTGGCCAAATTCCATTGATAATGGTCTGGTAAGGTCCTGTGGTCACCACCTTATCACCTTCAGTCTCACATTTCTCGCGTCTCTTGTGGGAACCACTTGAATGCGAGAGTTTCAAGATCAGAAGTAGGAGGATGGTTAGGTTCGGAGAGGTACAATATCCTGACTCTTAATTTCAGGTTCTAAAAGTTTAATGCTAAATACCACCTCAATTTATTGTGATAATTAAAATTCATCTGCTGTAATTAGCAAAACTCTCGTACGTGTTTGTCAACGCAAACAAAGGACACGCATTCACTCTCATAGAGAAGATATTATTTTGAACTCGAGTTCTCTTTATCTTGTTTTAACCGCATCATTTACTTTTAATCAGTTTGATGATGAGACCAACTCCCGTGCCTACATTAGTTCTGGTGGTAAAACATCTATTTTGAGTGGCTCTAGGTTCATGTAGGAGGGCCCTACGGCACAGTACTATATCATGGTCATCAATCTGGGTTCATAGACAAGTCTAAGGAACCAAGTGATAAGTGCTATTTGCTGACCACAAAATACAAGGTTTAATGCCAAAAGCATGCCAAAAAGCATTCAATCAAGTGGCATCTTGCAGTACTGCAACCTTACAACTGTATATGAAATGATATCTGAATATATGATGGACTTGGATATTAGGCACATATTATCTCTAATGGCATGAATTAAACAATATTATCCAGCCTAATGACCTTCTAATGGAACCACTGGCGTATGATTTGCACACCTTGTTAATAAATAATGATCGTTTATGTAAGATAATGACCATAAAAGGATAGATTAAGTTGAGAATTTAGCATGTAGACTTCACCCAACTTGGTCTTTCAAAAAAGTTACCGGTTTGGGCTTTTTGAAGACATAGGGCTCACCTACATGCATGAATATGAAATGAAAGAGAGGGATGGATAGATGAGCACATGCTTTAGGAGTGCTTTTTGTATTAAGCTAATTAAATTATCCAAGCTCTTAATTTTAGCATCTCAAAGTTTAATAGCTACTTATTGTGTAAATTTGTAGTGATAAAAAGATGGTCACTAAACTCTAAAATACTGTCAGACCAGGACTATTGCTAGTTAGTTCAAAGGAAATGGGTATAGGAAATTGAATTGATCATAGGTGTAGAGTATTGTTCCGACAAATGGACTACTACATGCATGGTGGCCCCTGGCCAGCACATGAGCTCAGTAGTCGGGACGAGTGGGCTAACTCAAAGAGTCAAGCTACGAAGTTGAAAGCTTACCGAGTTTTGAGTCCTATCATTTGCCTAGTGGGTGATGTGAAAACAAGGTTAGGTTTGCAGTGGAAGGCCAAAACTCATCATCACACTTACACAGAGCATCACATAAAATAATATATATATATATATATAAAAGTAAGAATTAAAACTAAAAAGGCCTCCCATCTAATCATATCAAATTCTTGTTGGGGTGGGCCCAACTACTGAATATCAAAACTAGGTTCCCCCACGCTCACTCCGTGGTCAGTGATTTAATAATTCATGCCACCCACTTGGGTTTGTTCCTCGTTCTGGTGGTCCCATAAATGTGCTTTCCGTCTAAGGTGACCCAGGCCCCTCCGCTACTTTAATTTTGTCTGCTCATTCAGAAAGAAAACAAAATATGAGCTAGGAAAGAAGAAAGATCCTTCTCTCCATCCACTCACTTGAGATATAGAAAGAAAGAAATGAAGTTCATTATATTCTATTGTTTCTCTTCCCCTGGATACAACAATAATAATATTTACATGAATTCCGTCCCAATTCCACTCCATACACTTTTCTTTTTAATGGGCGCAATCATGTCATGTTCCAAAGTAATTCCTGGACACGAGCACACGAGAATAGAAGAGTGCTGATCGGTATTGAGTAAGTTATCATGATTGTAGGGCATGTGCAATGAGTACTTCTTTCATTGATATCACATCCAATTCACTGAGTAAAAAGAAAAAGAAGGGTTGAAATTTGAAAATGGAAAGCCCCGATCTTTGTGCATTGGATTCAACAAGAAAGGCAGAAACAAACTATTTTCTATCCTTGCTTTGATGCTTTTATGATGGGGTTAGCACTTAAAGAAGAAAAGTGCGGGCCGTGTCCCAGCGTCCAGTTGGGATCAGACACACGGCTCGGCCTTTCGTAGCACGGTTGCTTAAAGAAATGCCTTTTAAGAGAAAGTGGGAGTGGTGGTAGACTTCTATCATTCTATAACTCTACTACTTTGATAGGTAATAGGTATAATAATAGTAGATTTGTTGACCAATTACCATTGCTTTTAGTATGCATGATTGAGGACAGGATCCCTTCTTAGTTAAATAAAATCTCTTCAATTGAGCTGTTCTAATCATTGTGGGGTTTTCATATGATTACTGTGAGATATTTTGGGCAGGGTGAGTTATTAGATGGTGTCTCCTGAATGAAGCATGGATGGCTTTCAATCATGAGGCCAATGCTCTACTAGTGTTAGAGGCTTAGAGCACACATTTATTAGAGTAGGGTTATACAGCTCCTATCAAATCAAAGCTTAAATAATATATTGTTTCAGAGGCAATTAGTAGATTAATTGATCATTGGGTGAAACCATATACTAGTCCAGAAGTTCTATAAGCTGATAGGTGGAAAGCCCATACATATATATTAATACATGTCAAATCTATTACTTAGACGATGTGGGATATAAAACTTTCTTATACAAATTACTGCATGCAGACACATATTATTATATCAAAGGAATAGGTGGATTTGGTGCTACGGCATGAAATGGGAACAGCCTAAATATGTTTTGTTTTGCATTCGAATAAGGACATGGGGACAAGGAGTAGAGTTGGACATTAGTGAAGGGAAGGCAATCAGGCATGCGCCATGTTGAGTATATTGTTTGTTTTCTTGTGGCATGTTTCATGTGTAGTTCATGACAAGTTGTAGTTAAATGTGTGATGATCCATGCATGTGTTGTACTATTGACCCAAATGGCCGGAATCCATCCCTTCTTGCTGAAGTTAATTGACAACAGCAAAAAAGTAATTTAAGCTTCCAATGGATAACAAATAAACCGTACGTACCCACTAATTGTTGTTATATTCAACAATTCAGCGTACAGTGATAAGTGATAGCTAATAAAAAGAAATGAATATAATTTCAAGGGGTAACTCGGTTGGTTTAGGACTATGGTTTACACTCGGATGTTGTATGTTCGAAACTGCACTATCACATTAGGGCTACAGGAGAGTTTATCCGACTTCCTTCTAGGCCCGGAGGGATTAGTCTAGTCCAAAGGGTTGGGAACCCTCCAATAGCAAAAATAAAAGGAAAGGAATATGGGATTTTTTTAGTGAAACTAGGTAGGTATATATGACACCTGGTTGGACAAATAAAAAGAAAAGAAAAGAAATTTAGGGTGACGCTTCCAATAAAAAATGGCCAGTGGCCACATCAACAAAGGCAGCTTTGCAAATAAAAGAGAAGTTTCTTTTAGATTTGATATCCAAGAGTGCAAAAAACATAGGAATATAGTGAGAGACAACCGTGCGGCCCTCCTCACACTTACTACAATCCATGAATTGACACAAGCCCAAATTTAACATTTAGAAAATGATTACTTCTAAAACCATTAAATCTAAGGGCTATAAATCAAATGGTTAAATATAATCTAACATAGTTGAAAAGTTGACCCATGCGGGTCTCATTTCATTTCCGATCTTTCAATCCTCTACGTAACTTCTCCATAATTGGCATATCCTTATGTGGGTCCCATAAGGTGGTCTGCATGGAGGGTCGGCACCTCATGAGCATGCACATTAACCCTAATATAAATGACTTATATGAAACAGATAAATCTTTCAAAAAAAAGAAAAAAAAAACCCAAATATAAAAATGACTTATATGAAACCTTGATATTAACAAATGACTTGAATACATTTTTACTTTTGGGTTTTTTGGTTTTCTCCGTCTCTTGTGGTCTGGGCTCTTTGAGCCTTTTTAATCCTTTCTTTCTCTTTTAATACATTATATATATATACCCTTTAAGAAAAAAGATATGAAACAGATATAATACAAAAACCAAATGAGCTAAACCGAGCTCAAGTACACCATATTGACTATTGAGCTCGGATTTTAAGTAAATCGAATCATCTAGAGCTTCACTTGATTAGCACATGAGTTGAGCTCAAGCCCGAGCGCAGCCAAGCTACCCACTATTCCTTTTTACTTGTAGTTGTATATATGGGCATGTGGCCCCCATCAGAATTTTAGTTGGGAGTGCTCCTGGGCTAGGCCAGCCCAGGCCCAACTGGAGCCCGGCCTCTAATTGGCTGTGGTCCAAGGCGTAATAGTTAAAACAGGCAAGAGTTGTGTTTGTGGCATATGCTTAAAGACCCTAATAAACTCAAAGCTGGACCAATAATCTGTGTGAAACAAGTTCACAGGTTACTATTGGTAGCTGGTGTTATGCTACAGTACCATTAAGGTAAGTTTTTTTTTTTTTTTTTTTTTAATTCGATAAGCCCAAAAGTAGCCCACTATTATTATTATTATTATTATTATTATTATTATTATTATTATTATTATTATTTTGGTAAACAAAGTAGTCTACTATTTTTACGGTAAAAGAGTAGTCCACTATTAACCATTATTACAATTTGCTGCTTCGTAAGAAACTATAGAGTCCAAGACTTCGTGCCACGAGTGTTTGTGCAACTATCTCCAGCCTCCTTCAATTGAAAAGATGCGACTGCAATTTACTAACATGGGACCTTGATTTTATCTGATTTCGTATCCAGATAACAACTAGACTTGGTGTATGATGTTGCTGCTGGGCCTTTACCAAGAGGCCCAGAGAAGTATGAAATTCACATACAAACAAGTGCATTGAGAAGGTGAGAACCATCAGATAGTCTGGTGGTAAAGGGCATCCCATTCGCAGCTCACCTTTAAGTGTCAGGGATTGACCCTTGGCACCAGCCGGACACTGTTTGGATGTATCCATTGGCGGAGCCGTGGAGCACAGAGCAGCGAGCACTCGAATATAGCATTCCAGGGATGACCCCTGGGCCTAGATTAGGCTATGCTTGGACTAGAATAGTTTACAATTCCTCCTATGTAGTAGGAAAAAAAAAAAAAAAACAAGAGTTTTCAAATTACTAATTTCAAAAGGTGCCTACGACCATGAATGTTATACTCTTCACCATAGATAATCCTATTTACTTGGCAAATATTGGTAAATGACCGAAGATGATGAATAAGATCCCGTCTACTCATCAGGTAGGCACTACCTTTGAAGCTATAACTCGGATGATTCAGACATTTAGAATCCAACTCTCTCTCTCTCTCTCTCTGAAGTCTCAAATCCAACAACACTGGCCCTATCTTTTATTTTATTTTTGTCCTACAACCAGTGGCCAGCCCCTTCCTCTATATATTTTTAAAATTTCTGGCTGAAACTCTGGATTTTGGACAGTTCTGGCAAATTTTGGAATATCTGCTCGAAATTCAAGATTTCGGATGAATTGGTCCGAGATTTGGCTGAATATTTCTCAAAGGGCAGGCCCTCGGAAGAGGAAAGGAGGCCTCGGGTGACATAAAGAGGCCCTTGGATGAAGGAAGGAGCCATCGGGTGAAGGAAGGTGGCATGAACGGTAAGAGGTCCCTTGTCTGTATAAATGGGCTGCTAGGAACTTCATATGCACAGGTTAGTTACAAGTACTTCAGGCCAGACCAAGTTTCTCCGCACCCACCGATTTAATTAAAAAATTAAGGCCATGGCCCATTATATGGACTTTAATGGAGGCCCAAGCCCATCCCAGAAGCAGATTCCTTTTCAACAAATGAACCGGGTCAGATTGAGTAATCTACCCAGGCCTAATGACCGAGTCCTAACGTGGCAAGAAAGAAGTCCTAAAATGATTCATATCCAGGTAGCCCCGGCCCGGCCTTATTGAAACATAGATTGACAAGTTACTACTTACTAAGGCTTGATTGGGGTTGGATCCAATGTAACAGCAGAACCCATTAGTGATCTCTGATGTTGGTCAATATGGTTTACAAATGTCATGGATTCCAATCGGTGGGTGTCAATCAAAGGATTAAGATTTTCTTATAGATAGGATTTATGATCACAAGGCTCACCATAGTCCAATGGCTATGAACAGCAAAAAATCACTAATGATCATGTGCGCCACCTGTTAGAGATTGATGATATATATCTTAGAAGATAAGATAGGATTACGTTGGTTTTTGTCATTAGAGATAAAAGTCACATTAGTTAGAGAATTTAGATTTGAGTTTGAATTTGAACTAATCTTATTATTGCCATGTATAAATTGAGAGCATTTTCTTTCATGACATTTATGGTGATTTTATAAGAATAAATTGATTTATTTAAAAGTTGTGGCCACCCACAAACTGAAGGTTGATCGCACAAAAATCAAAACTTTTTGAGTTTAAGGTCATATAATTTCTGACTTTTTTCCTTTTAGTTTTTTCTCATCACTGGGGATACAAACTTCCCCACTCTATTCACACACCCATTATCCACAATCGAGGGACATATACTTTCTTTGCCTTGGGGGCATGTTTGTGCCATACGTTTCCTCTGAAAAAAAAAAAAAAGTTTGCAAAGTCCTTTGTTCCATTTGGACAATCTTGCACAGTTTTGATTTCTCATGGTTTAGGTTTTCATTCACACAAATGTGGAGAAATACAGATTCCAGGGGAGGAGCCAGGGAAGTGGCTTCCTCAGTGCGACAGATGCATTTCATCACAAAAGATGCATTATGTCGTCAAATTAGGGGTGTTAAAAAAAATCAAAAAATCGTCTGACTGATCGAACTGAACAGAAGGTTAATAACCGTATTTCATAGTTTCAGTTACGATTATTAAAATTGAAAAACCATGCTTCACGGTTTGGTTTCGATTTTCAATCTTGACTCAAGATTATTAATCAAACCGAATCGCAAAATATAATTCGGTTAACCGTTTTTCCAAAACACACGGTTAACTGAACCGTTGTACCCCAATTTAAAAGAAAAAAGAAGAAGAAATAGAGTATTGTGTAATTTTATAACTTAAATAACTCCTTTTAACTTTTGAGCCCTAATCGTTAGAACAAAAACGAAAGAGGAAAAAGTGAAGGTTTAATGATGTGTATGTTGGAAAAACGCACTTTATTATTTCATTTGTCTATGTGAACATTTTAATGCTACCGTAATACTTTGGAATTATGTAATTTGTTATCTAGGATATTTGGTTTTGACTTTTGAACATGTGTTTTTCATTTTGAAAAAAAATAATATGTATTTTAAGTGATAATTAACCGTAACTGAACCGTCTAATACGGTTAACCGCAGTTCAGTTTTTAACGATTTTTTTAGGGTACGATTTTGATTATTGTTTTTATAAACCGAAAACTGTAAAATGCGGTTCAGTTAATGATTTTTTCAAAACACACGGTTAACCGAACTGTTGCACCACTTATATGCCAATCAATGAAAACTGGAACCATGGAAAGTGAAGTCGATTTTTCAGTTTAGCTTTTGCATGAAAATGGATACATCTACAAAACTAAAACAGTGAAAATGGCTATGCACCCAAATGGCCTTTGCTTCACACCACCAAAAAACAAAAAAAAAAAAAAAAAAAAAAAAAAAAACCTTTAAAAATGGTATGACTTGGGAACGTTTGACAATAGCCCATGTGCATAATGATGTGTTTAGCTGAGAAAAATTGGTATAAGTCTATAAATCATCAGAAATGATTATTTTCTAACCTTGTAAGATTTTCTAATTTTCTAAGACTTTGTGAAAACCAGTGAGCAATCCTAAAAGAGGATTTGATTGCTTGCACATTAGTTTATACAATAGTATCATGTTTATATGCTCTTTTTCCCCGGAAAGGTAGTATTATTGTCTGGTTGCTTGACTTTCTACATACATCATGACTGCTACATGTATATATCTTATCAATGGTAGTTTCATCTTTTTCTTCACGGCTTCTGTAAGATTCTATTTGGTGAATCTTTGACTCGATCTGTGAACTGACCAATTCTTCTTCAAAAAGTATACATGGACTAATTCATGGAGTTAGTCGAGTCGATGGACAGACCCCATGATTTTAGGGGGAAAATCACCTCACCCCCAAAACCATGGAGTTTGTCTATGGATCAGTCCATGTGTTAGTCCATGTAGCAGTGCTCATTCTTCTTGGGGTAATGCTTACCTAAGCGCCATATTAAATAAACCTTTATGACCAATCTGAATTCTCTACAGTTGGAGAAAGCTCTCCAAACTACTTAATACAGAACATTACGAAGGTTTTGGGATACACCCGCCCTCTCTTTGAAAATTAGCTTGCTATCCATTGAGAAAAAAGAAAAAAAAAAGTCTCAAGTTGTTAATTCTGAAACATGAATCATTTTATTAAAATCTCCTTAAACTCAACAGTTGGCTAGTCATACTAGCAGAGCCACTAAATGACCAATAATTTTTAACTTTAAGGGAAATACTGGAAAGCCAAAAAAAAGAAAAAGAAAAGAAAAGACAAACACAAACCAACACTACCAAAATTAAACTCACAGCTACAAGAGCCAGAGAGAGAAAGAAAGAAACAATACCAACTGTAGCAACAAGAAACATTAAAGGAAGACCACCTTCCTCCAATTCATAAAAATGATATATCAATAGAAATCCCATGAAATTGAAGAAAAATTGCAAAGATGATTATAAATTCTTTCCAATACAGGAAGATCTATTTTGACATATAAGAGATCTTGGAGGTTTACATAATTGAAGAATTTCAACACCTCTAAAATCTCAGATGGAAGAAGTTATAAACCTCCAAAATTTCAGTTGTAATTGGAATTCTCAAATCTAAAGAGCTTAATTCAGCCTTCAAATGCTATTTTTATTACTTCACTTTCTATTTGGATACAGAATTTGTTCCCTCACACGCGTCCAAGCACCCGTGTCAATGGATGAGTAAATGGCGTAGGGTTGGGCCAAAGTCACGCACGTGACGCCCCTTTAATAGGGTAGGTAACCACGTCCAATCGCAATCGCAATGGCATTAACATAAATGACAACGGTGGCCAATCTAATCTACTGCTTCAGCGGTCCATTAATCGCTGGGGGTTGGACTTTTGGGTCCGGCAAGTGGCAACTAGCTTATCCACAGCGGGACCCGCTTTAGCTATATATAGTTCTTGATGGAAGACGAATCAGTACCATATATCCATACAATACTCGGGTGCTGTTGATAATTTTGATTAATTAACATGGACCACAAAAATATAGGAACCGTCTTATATTTTGCTTTGATCTGACCAAGAACTACTATTAGTCAATGGAAAGACTCCCAAGAGAAAACTTCTCTCTCTCCTTTTTTTTTTTTTTTTTGGTGTTAACATATTGTAGCCTGCATCATTTAATGACAACCGCAACACCTATAAATTTTATCACCACTAAGATTTAAAAATCTAAAACTAAGGGTTTGGATCATTTTATGCATAACTTTAATCCATGTATGCACTTATTCATTTATAGTAGCCCAAAGCCGAGCAAGGGAACTTTATTCCACATCAAAACAAATGACTCGGTAGGCTTTCTCATCCTTTTTTTTTTCCTGATGCACCCACTCACGCACAGGGCTGACTTAAGCATAAGGCAATAAAAGCCCTTGTTTTAAAGCCCAAAAATTTTAGCCCCCAATGTTCTCAACTTCTAAAAAAAAAAAGTTAGCTTGTTTCTCCCAAAAAAGAAGGTATCATAAGAAATCCCAAAAAATAAAGCCTCATTTTAAACCGTTGACATTCCAAAATGCCTCATAGCAGATCCCAAAAAATAAGGCCCCATTTTAAATGGTTCACATTCCAAAAGAATTAAACTTTTCACATTCCAAAACATGAGAAAAGTTGTAGACCGTTCCGTAACCCAAAAAAAACCCAACGAACTACTCCTTCATGGCTTCACACGGTTTATACCTTTTCAGATTCCAAAAACATGAGAAAAGTTGTAGCCAATAAAAACATAAAAAAGAAAACCTTGCAATTACAACAAGTAATGGATTCATTTTGAGTTCTAAAATTCTTCTTCTTTATAGATTTTTTTCTACATCTGCTTGCAATCAAAAGAGAATAATCTCCTCTGTGTTCTTATTGAATCCCTTCAATTTAAGAGGTTTTTTTTTTCTCCAGACTCTATTCTCCTTCTATCACTGCAACTAGGACTCCAAAAGGAACTTGTTTTGTTCTGATTGAAGCCAAAAGGTATGCATTTAACATGATGAAATTCATAATCATTACCTTAGACATAATATACAAAATGAATTGATAAATTTAATAGCAAATGAAATTAGAAGTAAAATTATTAAAAGAGTTAAAGAAGCAAAATATTTTTCAATTATATTCGATTGCACTCCGTGTAACGCCCCAATTCCGGATACCGAGAAAATCGTCAAAGTACCGAAATTGGCGCGCTACTTCCCGGAAAATCCGAGAACTTCCAAGATCGTAGGTCCGCAGTGAGGTCCAATTTAAAACTTTTTCATCAACATAGTAACAACGGTTAATTGCGGAAGCATGATAGTATAGCGGAAGCCATACAAAGATAGCGGAAGCATAAGGTATCATCGTATATATGTCAAATGTAGATGGGCTGATGTCCAGCCTAAATGTATAGAGATAACAAGTCAAAGTTTAATTACATATTTTTCATTACTACCCAACTCACAACAAATGTCTCTCAAAACCCAGACAAAAGAACACTCAAACCCCTGCAGCTAGTGTCGGCTCTCCACCTTCCGGCTCGACCTCATGGTCGGCCGGCCCCCATCCGTAGTCGCCTACTACGGGCACCTCAACGAGTGCGAACGCATCGCCCTCGAACTCGGGGTCAAGACCTAAGCACCAAGAGTGGGTCAGATCTAAAGATCTGGCAAGTCACAATATGCAGATAATATAGAATGTATGCATCAAATGAGTAGAGACATGTATAAGGTTAAGAGAGTAACAAAGGTACATATGCTATGCAGTCGTGCAAGATAACCATGTAGAATCATAATAAACATAACAGTAATAAACCTACACAATATGGCACATCCACATAAGCTGGTCACCGCGGGATATTATGCCGCGGCCCTCCCATACTGAACACAGTCGCGGTAGGGATCCTAAGCTAATGCTAGGGATTACTAACCCTGCAAAATATCATCAACATCATCCACAACGACCGGAACCGGCATCACACCGTCCGTCCCAACAGTGCTCATCATGATAGCCACACAACAAATCTCAATAGCTCCTACCAGTGATGATCAGTCCAACTGGCTGAGCTTAAATCAACTCAGTGAATGTCTATGCCGACTCGGAAACAATAAAGGTCTGTGTCTGTCTAGGCCTTTACCTTGCGTGAACAAGGTCCTAACAAAAGTCCCTAAGAGGTCCAAGTACTCAATATAAACTGTGGATCATAGTCCAAGTCCAATTCCATCATTGGATCCATACCAAGGCCCACCAAATACATGGCCGGATCTATAACAGTCCATATGATATATAAGTCCATGTTCAATGACATATGATCCATTTACAACCTTAATGGGTCACAAGCCCATACAATCTAACCTCTCCATTCTAGGGTAATTCACATCCAACTTAGGCCATAAAAAGGGCCCGCCTAGCCACAGACACGGGTCAATGATCCACCAAATCAGATTACCGGGTCACCTCTACGTATTCCTAGGTTTAGGTCCTCCATTTTCCATTTAATTAACAGGTATGAGCAATAATAAGGACAATAGAGTGATAATCGTAGTATGAGGAAGATGAATCTCCAAGTACACGAATCATAGGGAGATAGCAACAGTCTAACCTAGGTAAATGGTCCACTTTCGGATACAGGTTCATCTCAGGTAATTCGATCTTTAAGCGAAACCACAGATACTAAGGAATATTGTGTTTGGTGCTTAGAAGTTATGTGCATCATTTGGTAACGTATAAAGGTCGAATCATCTAAGATTACATAACCTGGACTTTAATTAGTGGGCCCCACGAGTCAAGGTTGAGCCGTACCATTGACTCGTGGCTGGCACAGTGATGGAAGTCTATTTGAATGGTCAATGGGCCCTACATATGATTACAACAATAGAAATTAGAATCTGGGGATCGTCACTGTACACAGTGTGCTCAGCCGACCTCCTGGCCTGGGCGGTCAGCTCGGCACACTGGGACCAGAGAAGGAAAAACACCCTACAGGTAAAGCCTGTTTGTCCAGAACTTCCTGTGAGTTCGGCTAACTCCCTGACCTGGGTAGTTGGCCGTGCACACTAAGAATTCTGGCTAAAGGGAATGTCCCAGGTTCTAGTCTCCTTTGTTGAAATCCCACCTTTTTGGAAATCCATCTCGGAGTTCGGCTAAGCAATGGAGCCCAATTGATACTCAGTTCGGCCACCCAGCTCAGCTCGGCAAAGGGCCTAGCTCAGTTGGATCACCCAGCTGAGTTCGGGGAAATGCATTGGGCTTGTCAGGACAGAGGTTGGTTTAGCTCTCAGCTCGGTTAAGCACTGAGTTCGGCTAAGCTCGAAGTCCGGTCTGGCACGGAACCCGGTCTGGCGCTGAGCTCAGTAAAACACTGAGTTCGGCCATAACACTGAGTTCGGCCGTAACACTGAACTCGGCTTTGGGCACTGAGCTCGGCCTATACACTTAGCTCGGCTAAACGCAAATCTCATCCTAATCATCATGCTCGGCAGAACTCTGAGTTCGTCTAGTGTTGAATCCAGCGCTGAGTCCGGCCAGTACTGAGCTCGGCAGTTGCTGAGCTGCGCTAACGCTGAGCTCGGCAACCGCTGGGCTCTGCAAGTGCTGAGTTCGGCAGTTGCTGAGCTGCACTAATGCTGAGCTCGGCAACCGCTGGGCTCTGCAGGTGCGGAGCTCGGCCATCGCTGGACTCTGTCCATCTCTCCTATCAGTGTTGTGTTCTGTTACAGAACCCAGTTCTGCGACAGGACACAACTTCTCTTCATTAAAGCACAGGAATGGTGGTCCACCTCTGATCAGAATCCAGATCAAGTAGCACCCCATGGTCGCACAGGCCCCCCTCACATAGACGTAGGGTCCTGATCTACCAAGGGTGGTCCTACTTCGATTCCGATCACAACACAACGAGGTGGGTTCTCGTCATTCCATCTTCGGAAAACCCATCACTGTAACCCAATTCTCCTGGGTTTCTCCATAGACCATCACAGAAGCAAAATAAATCATTCCTACATCATCCATCCATCATCAACCGGCCATTGATCATCCAAATGAGGTAATCCCATCCATCAATGGCCAAAGGAACCAAACAAACATGCTCAAGGATCGATCTAAACATATATATTACCAATTGGAATTCTACTGCAAATCAAAGGAAGGAAACATGCAATCTAGACTACCAGCACAGTGCACTTGCCTTGATCAATTGAAGGTAGAAGGAAAAGAGAGAGAAAACCACAGGGAAAAGAGAAAAGGTCTCGACAGTAGTTCTTATGGTGCAGGTCGATCTCGGCTGGCCTTCTGTCAAGGGATTTCTGGGGCGAGGAAGAGAAAAGAGAGATTGGAGGGGGAGACGAGGGTTCGTTGCAGGGAATTGGGGAAGAAGAAGAAGAAGAAAGAGAAGAGATTGAAACTTGAGAGAAAGGAAAAAGGAGATGAACAGTAGTTGTTAGGGCAGGGGGAGGGTTTTGTTTATATAGGTTGGGTTTTTGGGTTAGGGACAAAATTGCCCTTAGGGTTAAAATAGGATTAGGGTTAGGGTAAAGGGTATTTAGGTCTTTAGGTGGGCTTCTAGAAGATTCTTTGGTGCAAACCCCCTATGGTAAATACGAAACTCTAGCTAGGGCTTCTAACAAACTAACTAACTCTAAGAATAACAAAAGACACCCTATTGACTCTACTAATTACACCACTAGACTAACCCTAGGAAAATACATAACTACCCTCACTAAGTCCCATAATTAGTATAATTAAAATACTTAAGCTAATATATAGTATTCAAATTCACAATGAGGGCCCACCAGGGGTGGGGTCTCACATTCCTCCCTCCTTTAAAACATTTGGTCCCCAAATGTAAAAACAAAGTAGGGACAAACCTGCGGTAGAAGATGTGGATAATCTCTTGCCACCTGGTCTCGTAGCTCCCAAGTAGCCTCCTCCGGAGTGTGATGCTCCCACTGAACCTTCACAAAGTGAATAGTTCGATCCCGAAGTACTTTCTCCTTGGTGTCGATGACGGCGACTGGCTTGGCGATGTAGGACGCGTCGGGCTGGATGTCGAGCGGCTGGTGATGCAGAATGTGGGTAGGATCCTCCACATACTTCCTCAACATCGAGACATGGAAGACGTCGTGCACACCTGATAGCTCTGCTGGCAGCTGAAGTCTGTAGGCGACATCTCCGATCCTGGCCTTGATCTCAAGGGTCCGACGTATCTCCGTGCTAACTTGCCCTTCTCGCCGAATCTGAGGGTGCCTCGAGCTGGGGAAACCTTCAGGAAGACACGGTCTCCCTTCTGGAACTCGAGTGGTCTGCGCCGATTGTCTGCGTAGCTCTTCTGTCGACTGCGGCTAACCTTCAGGTTCTCCACTATCTGGTGGATCTTCTCACTGGTGTCACCGACAATAGATGGTCCATGGAAGCTCCTGACACCAACTTCCTCCCAACAGACTGGGGTCTTGCACTTTCTGCCGTACAACGCTTCGAACGGTGTCATCTTGATGCTCGAGTGGTAACTGTTGTTGTAGGCAAACTCACAGAGTGGTAAGGAATCCTCCCAGTTCTCCTTGTAGTCTAGGACACAAGCTCGCAACATATCCTCCAAAGTCTGGTTGGTGCGCTCTGTCTGTCCGTCTGTCTGAGGATGATAGGCTGTGCTGAAGCTCAACTTGGTACCCAAAGCTCGCTGAAGACTATCCCAAAAGTGAGAAGTGAAGCGTGGATCTCTGTCTGAAACAATCGAAGCTGGAACTCCGTGCAAAGAGACGATCTTGTCCACGTACAGCTTAGCAAGGACGTCGAGTCCTGCTCTCATCGACACTGGCAAGAAGTGAGCTGACTTAGTCAGTCTATCCACGATCACCCAAATGCCATCATTGCGTCTCCTGGTGGCTGGAAGTCCTGCGATGAAGTCCATGGTGATGTGTTCCCACTTCCACTGAGGTATCTCGAGCTGATGAAGTAGCCCTGGTGGCTTCTGATGCTCGGCTTTGATCTGCTGACAGGTCAGACATCTGGACACATAGCCTGCAATCTCTTTCTTCATGTTGTTCCACCAGTAGTAGCTCCTCAGGTTCCTATACATCTTGGTGCTGCCCGGGTGAATCGAATATCTGCTGTGGTGTGCATCTGCTAAGATCTGGTCCTTCAGCTCCTGGATATCTGGTACACACAGCCTGTCCTGGTAGTAGAGTACTCCACCAATCAGTCTGAACTCTGGCCTCTGGTCAATCTGCTCGATCACTCTGACAAGCTTAGGATCGCTGCGTTGACTGTCCTTGACCTCTCCAAGCAACTCTGGTTCCCATGCGGACATGGTAGCAAGCATAACTCTGTCGCTGAGCGGCTGAAACTGGACATCCAAGTCACTGAAGACATCGGTCCACACACCCTCTGCTGCTAGAAAACTGACTAAGGCGGTCTTCCTGCTCAAAGCGTCTGCCACGACATTCGCCTTACCCGGATGGTATTTGATAGGGAAGTCGTAGTCCTTGATGTACTCCATCCAACGCCTCTGACGGTTGTTGAGGTCATGCTGAGTGAACAGGTACTGCAAACTGCGATGATCTGAATGGACTTCGAACTTCTCTCCGTAGAGGTAGTGCCGCCACATCTTCAGTGCGAACACGACTGCTGCAAGCTCCAGGTCGTGAGTAGCATACTTCTTCTCGTGTTCCTTCAGCTGGCGTGATCCATAAGCAATGACTTTGCCCTCCTGCATCAAAACACAACCAAGACCGGTCCCTGAAGCATCGGTGAAGACAACGAAACCGCCTGTACCAGAAGGTAAAGATAAGATCGGTGCTGACGTCAGTCTCTCCTTCAGCTCTTGAAAGCTGTCCTCGCATGCATCTGTCCATACGAACGGTACGTCCTTCCTCGTCAGCTTGGTCAAAGGGGCTGAAATCGAAGAGAAACTTTTGACAAATCTGCGGTAGTAGCCTGCTAAGCCAAGGAAACTCCGAACTTCTGTGACATTCTTCGGTCTCTCCCAGTTCACTACTGCCTCGATCTTCGCTGGATCCACTGCTAGGCCGTCTCTGGAGATGATATGTCCGAGGAAGACTACTTGCTCTAACCAGAACTCGCACTTGCTGAGCTTCGCGTACAGCTGGTTGTCGCGTAGCAACTGTAGAGACGTCCTCAAATGCTGCTCGTGCTCCTCTCTGGACTTGGAGTAGACCAACACGTCGTCGATGAACACCACCGTGAAAGCTGTCGAGGTACGGGGCGAAGATCTTGTTCATCAGGGCCATGAACACTGCCGGCGCATTCGTCAACCCGAACGGCATCACGAGGAACTCATAGTGCCCGTAACGAGTACGAAATGCTGTCTTCTGCACATCCTGCTCTCTGACTCGCAGCTGATGATATCCCGATCTCAGGTCCACCTTCGAGAAGTACTGCGCTCCCTGAAGCTGGTCGAAAAGCTCGTCGATCCGGGGAAGAGGATACTTGTTCTTCACTGTTGCCTGGTTCAGCTGCCTGTAGTCGATGCACATCCTCATCGATCCATCCTTCTTCTTCACGAAGAGCACAGGTGCTCCCCAAGGTGACATGCTCGGTCTGATGAAGCCCTTGTCTATCAACTCTTGCAACTGGGTCTTCAACTCTCGCAGCTCTGCCGGAGCCATGCGATAAGGAGCTCTGGAAATCGGTGCGGTGCCTGGCACAAGCTCGATGGTGAAGTCGATCTCTCTGACTGGAGGCAATCCTGGGATCTCGTCGGGAAACACGTCTGGAAACTCGCAAACGACTGGGATCTCCTCGACTCCCTTGGACTTCTTGTCCTCTGAGATGAATGCGATGTAGCCTTCGCAACCTGATCGCACTAACCTTTCAGCCTTCAGTGCTGAAATCAATCTGGTGCTGGGTGGTCTCCTCTCACCCACAAACTCGATCGTGGCATCTGAACCGTCGATGGTAAGTCTGACTATCTTCTCGAAGCAGTCCATCACCGCTCGATATCTGGCCAACCAATCCATCCCCAAGATAACGTCGAAGTCATGCATGGGTAACACGATCAAATCTGCAAACATAATGTACTCCCCGATCTGCACTCGGCATCTGGGGTGGTAAGTCTGACACACTACCCTCTTGCCCACGGGCGTAGACACAACTAGCGTATAAGGCAACTCCTCTCCTACCCCACCAAGAACTAAAGAAAAAGCAGAAGACACATAGGAATGTGTCGCACCAGGATCAAATAATACTCTAGCAATCTGATCACAAATAGAAAGAGTACCTTCAACGACGTTCCCTGCAGCTTCGGCCTCCTCATGTGTGAGTGCAAATGCCTGGCCTGCGGCCTGAGGTCTCTGCTGCTGTCGCTGCTGTCCATGGGGCCTCTGGTATCGTCCCCTCTGGTAGTGCTGTCCCCTGGGCTGCTGGGGTCCACGTGCCTGCTGCGGGGCACGGTACTGCTGCTGAGGTGGCTGGGGTGCTGGTGCAATCTGCTGAACAGGTGGAGCTGGAGCTGGTGCTCTCGGTGGTGCTGGAAGCTGAAGCATCGGGGCCTGAGGCTGTCCTCCTCTGAATGGGCAAAACCTGGAGATGTGTCCTGTCTCCCCACAGTCATAGCATACTCTGAGCCCACGCTGCTGCTGCTGCTGAGGCTGCCGCTGATACTGATGCTGCCTGGCCTGGCCTGCTGGCCTCTGTCTCTGGAATGGTTGCTGCTGTATGGGCAAGGGCTGCGGTCTGGCCAAGGCGGCTCTAACTCGCCTCTGCTGCTAACTGGCCTCTATCCGCTGCAGACGCTCCTCTGCCCAGTAAGCTCTCCTCAAAGCCTCCTCATAAGTGTGAATCTCAATGCAAGACATGTTAAGCTGAATGTCGTCTCTCAGCCCATCGACGAACCGACGGATCCTCTCGGACTCAGGTGTGATCAGAGCCTCTGCAAAACGAGAAAGCTGGGTGAAGCGAACCTCATACTGGTAGACAGTCATGCTGCCTTGCACCAGCGCCTGAAATTCCCGCAAGCTTGCGGTCTCTGACGTGAGATGGTATGAATTCCCGAAGGAAGTCCGCCCTGAATGCAGTCCAAGCGATCTCGTCTCCTATCGCCTCGAAATGACGCTGAATCGTCCTCCACCAGTCCTCCGCGACTCCCCGAAACATGTAAGCGGCCAACTGCACTCTCTGCTGACCGGTGCACTCGAAGACCTTGAAGATCTTCTCCATCCGCATGATCCACTCGTCGGCCACCAGCGGGTCATCGGCGCCAGTGAACTCAGGGGGTCCCCTTTTGAGGAACCTCTCAAATATGACGTTCGGGTCTGCCTCCCGAACGGATGCCGCCGCTGGGCCTGGCTGAGCCACTCTGTCCATGATGTCCAAGACTTGCGTCTGGAATTGGGCAAAATCCTCGGCCTGCTGCTGCTGCGCCGAAGCCTGGGCCTCCTGGGAAACGAGGAAGGCCTGTAAGAACCTCTGGAAACGCTGCTCGAAGTCTGGCGAACTGCCGACTACTGGTATCATATGTGATGGAGAACCCTCTCTAGACATCTGTCAAGAGAAAGAAGTGAGGTTAGTTTAAGTCCAACACTTAGGACTACACTGATTCTACCCGATCCATCGACCCTATACGTACCCCAACACTGAGATCCTCACTACGTCCTAAAGTTTCTAGTGTATTTATTTCCTAGAGACTTGCCCGCTTTGATACCATAAAATTGTAACGCCCCAATTCCGGATACCGAGGAAAATCGTCAAAGTAACGAAATTGGCGCGCTACTTCCCGGAAAATCCGAGAACTTCCAAGATCGTAGGTCCGCAGTGAGGTCCAATTTAAAACTTTTTCATCAAACATAGTAACAACGGTTAATTGCGAAAGCATGATAGTATAGCGGAAGCCATACAAAGATAGCGGAAGCATAAGGTATCATCGTATATATGTCAAATGTAGATGGGCTGATGTCCAGCCTAAATGTATAGAGATAACAAGTCAAAGTTTAATTACATATTTTTCATTACTACCCAACTCACAACAAATGTCTCTCAAAACCCAGACAAAAGAACACTCAAACCCCTGCAGCTAGTGTCGGCTCTCCACCTTCCGGCTCGACCTCATGGTCGGCCGGCCCCCATCCGTAGTCGCCTACTACGGGCACCTCAACGAGTGCGAACGCATCGCCCTCGAACTCGGGGTCAAGACCTAAGCACCAAGAGTGGGTCAGACCTAAAGATCTGGCAAGTCACAATATGCAGATAATATAGAATGTATGCATCAAATGAGTAGAGACATGTATAAGGTTAAGAGAGTAACAAAGGTACATATGCTATGCAGTCGTGCAAGATAACCATGTAGAATCATAATAAACATAACAGTAATAAACCTACACAATATGGCACATCCACATAAGCTGGTCACCGCGGGATATTATGCCGCGGCCCTCCCATACTGAACACAGTCGCGGTAGGGATCCTAAGCTAATGCTAGGGATTACTAACCCTGCAAAATATCACCAACATCATCCACAACGACCGGAACCGGCATCACACCGTCCGTCCCAACAGTGCTCATCATGATAGCCACACAACAAATCTCAATAGCTCCTACCAGTGATGATCAGTCCAACTGGCTGAGCTTAAATCAACTCAGTGAATGTCTATGCCGACTCGGAAACAATAAAGGTCTGTGTCTGTCTAGGCCTTTACCTTGCGTGAACAAGGTCCTAACAAAAGTCCCTAAGAGGTCCAAGTACTCAATATAAACTGTGGATCATAGTCCAAGTCCAATTCCATCATTGGATCCATACCAAGGCCCACCAAATACATGGCCGGATCTATAACAGTCCATATGATATATAAGTCCATGTTCAATGACATATGATCCATTTACAACCTTAATGGGTCACAAGCCCATACAATCTAACCTCTCCATTCTAGGGTAATTCACATCCAACTTAGGCCATAAAAAGGGCCCGCCTAGCCACAGACACGGGTCAATGATCCACCAAATCAGATTACCGGGTCACCTCTACGTATTCCTAGGTTTAGGTCCTCCATTTTCCATTTAATTAACAGGTATGAGCAATAATAAGGACAATAGAGTGATAGTCATAGTATGAGGGAGATGAATCTCCAAGTACACGAATCATAGGGAGATAGCAACAGTCTAACCTAGGTAAATGGTCCACTTTCGGATACAGGTTCATCTCAGGTAATTCGATCTTTAAGCGAAACCACAGATACTAAGGAATATTGTGTTTGGTGCTTAGAAGTTATGTGCATCATTTGGTAACGTATAAAGGTCGAATCATCTAAGATTACATAACCTGGACTTTAATTAGTGGGCCCCACGAGTCAAGGTTGAGCCGTACCATTGACTCGTGGCTGGCACAGTGATGGAAGTCTATTTGAATGGTCAATGGGCCCTACATATGATTACAACAATAGAAATTAGAATCTGGGGATCGTCACTGTACACAGTGTGCTCAGCCGACCTCCTGGCCTGGGCGGTCAGCTCGGCACACTGGGACCAGAGAAGGAAAAACACCCTACAGGTAAAGCCTGTTTGTCCAGAACTTCCTGTGAGTTCGGCTAACTCCCTGGCCTGGGTAGTTGGCCGTGCACACTAAGAATTCTGGCTAAAGGGGATGTCCCAGGTTCTAGTCTCCTTTGTTGAAATCCCACCTTTTTGGAAATCCATCTCGGAGTTCGGCTAAGCAATGGAGCTCAATTGATACTCAGTTCGGCCACCCAGCTCAGCTCGGCAAAGGGCCTAGCTCAGTTGGATCACCCAGCTGAGTTCGGGGAAATGCATTGGGCTTGTCAGGACAGAGGTTGGTTTAGCTCTCAGCTCGGTTAAGCACTGAGTTCGGCTAAGCTCGAAGTCCGGTCTGGCACGGAACCCGGTCTGGCGCTGAGCTCAGTAAAACACTGAGTTCGGCCATAACACTGAGTTCGGCCGTAACACTGAACTCGGCTTTGGCACTGAGCTCGGCCTATACACTTAGCTCGGCTAAACGCAAATCTCATCCTAATCATCATGCTCGGCAGAACTCTGAGTTCGTCTAGTGTTGAATCCAGCGCTGAGTCCGGCCAGTACTGAGCTCGGCAGTTGCTGAGCTGCGCTAACGCTGAGCTCGGCAACCGCTGGGCTCTGCAAGTGCTGAGTTCGGCAGTTGCTGAGCTGCACTAATGCTGAGCTCGGCAACCGCTGGGCTCTGCAGGTGCGGAGCTCGGCCATCGCTGGACTCTGTCCATCTCTCCTATCAGTGTTGTGTTCTGTTACAGAACCTAGTTCTGCGACAGGACACAACTTCTCTTCATTAAAGCACAGGAATGGTGGTCCACCTCTGATCAGAATCCAGATCAAGTAGCACCCCATGGTCGCACAGGCCCCCCTCACATAGACGTAGGGTCCTGATCTACCAAGGGTGGTCCTACTTCGATTCCGATCACAACACAACGAGGTGGGTTCTCGTCATTCCATCTTCGGAAAACCCATCACTGCAACCCAATTCTCCTGGGTTTCTCCATAGACCATCACAGAAGCAAAATAAATCATTCCTACATCATCCACCCATCATCAACCGGCCATTGATCATCCAAATGAGGTAATCCCATCCATCAATGGCCAAAGGAACCAAACAAACATGCTCAAGGATCGATCTAAACATATATATTACCAATTGGAATTCTACTGCAAATCAAAGGAAGGAAACATGCAATCTAGACTACCAACACAGTGCACTTGCCTTGATCAATTGAAGGTAGAAGGAAAAGAGAGAGAAAACCACAGGGAAAAGAGAAAAGGTCTCGACAGTAGTTCTTATGGTGCAGGTCGATCTCGGCTGGCCTTCTGTCAAGGGATTTCTGGGGCGAGGAAGAGAAAAGAGAGATTGGAGGGGGAGACGAGGGTTCGTTGCAGGGAATTGGGGAAGAAGAAGAAGAAGAAAAGAGAAGAGATTGAAACTTGAGAGAAAGGAAAAAGGAGATGAACAGTAGTTGTTAGGGCAGGGGGAGGGTTTTGTTTATATAGGTTGGGTTTTTGGGTTAGGGACAAAATTGCCCTTAGGGTTAAAATAGGATTAGGGTTAGGGTAAAGGGTATTTAGGTCTTTAGGTGGGCTTCTAGAAGATTCTTTGGTGCAAACCCCCTATGGTAAATACGAAACTCTAGCTAGGGCTTCTAACAAACTAACTAACTCTAAGAATAACAAAAGACACCCTATTGACTCTACTAATTACACCACTAGACTAACCCTAGGAAAATACATAACTACCCTCACTAAGTCCCATAATTAGTATAATTAAAATACTTAAGCTAATATATAGTATTCAAATTCACAATGAGGGCCCACCAGGGGTGGGGTCTCACACTCCGGATGCTAGTCATCAAGAGCAAATGTCTCTCGTATTACGATGTGTAGATATTTCATCAAGTCCAATAAAAATATAAGAATATTTTTTAGAATTTCTAAAAGTAGGTGATACCACTGAAAAAAGTCTTTTTAATGCAATTATAGATGCAATAAGAAATCTTGAACTTGATATTAATGATGTACGCGAGGACATGGATATGATAATGGATCTAATATGAAAGGAAAACATCAAGGGGTACAAAAATGACTCTTAGATATAAATCTTAGAGCATTTTACACATCATATGGTTGCCATAATCTAAATCTAGTACTTTGCGATATAGCTAATTCTTGTCATAAAGCTATATCTTTTTTTGGAATTGTACAACGTATATATTCATTATTTTCTTCTTCTGCAAAATGCTGGAGAATTTTACAAAATAATGTACCCGGATTAACTCTTAGGTCATTGTGACAAACACGTTGGGAAAGTCGTATTGAAAATGTTAAATCAGTAAGATACCAAGCTCCACAAATAAGAGATGCACTGTTGCAATTAGCAAAAATTAGTGAAGATCCTAAAATTAAAAGTGAAGCTAACTGTTTAGCAACATATGAGATTGAGAACTTTGAATTTTTATTGGGCATGACAATTTGGTATGATATATTATTTGCTGTTAACTCCGTTAGTAAAAATTCACAATCAAAAGATATGCGTATTGATATTGTTATAGATCAATTAAAAGATCTTATTTCTTTTTTTGAAAAATATAGAGAAAATGGATTTACATCTGCTATGATTACATCTAGAGAGATTGCGGCTGAAATGGAAATAGAACTTATATTTCGTGAAAAACGTGTAATTCGTAGAAAGAAGCAGTTTGATGAGAATGTCAATGATGAGACAACACAATCTGCTGAAGAATCATTTAGAATTGATTATTTTATATGCATAGTAGATCAAGCTATTTCTTCAATTCAGAGTAGGTTTGAACCATTTAAAATATATGAAAATATTTTTGGCTTTCTATTTAATTTTAAAATTTTAAAATCAATAGACAATGATAGTTTGAAAAAAGTTGTCATAATCTCGAATGTTCCTTGAAACATGACAGTTTTTCTGATATTGTTGGTTTAGATTTATTTTCAGAATTGAAAGTTTTCAAAGAGATTTTACAAGCAGAAGAAAACACTCAAATTGACGTACTTAATTATATAAAAAGACTAGATTCTTTCCAAATGCATATATTGCTTACAAAATATTATTGACAATACCTGTAATTGTTGCTTTTGCAGAAAGAAGTATTTCAAAATTAAAATTAATAAAACCCTACCTACGATCAACAATGTCACAAGAAAGATTAAGTGGATTAGCCATAATATCAATTGAAGAGGATAAGTTAGCAAAACTTGAATATAAAAACTTAATTACTAATTTTGCATCACAAAAAGCGAGAAAAATAGATTTTAAATAAAATATCTATAATATTATTAGAAAATAGAAAATGCCTCGTAAAGATTTTCGCTTTAGACCTCAAGTTGTCTCAAGCCGGACCTGCTCACGCAAGTAACTACAACCTTGCATAATACCTGGTTATTTTGTGGAAGGAAGGTGCCTCAACAACTGAACTAGTGGATTGACATAAAATATGGTGAATTGAACTAAAGATTTCTACTCACAACCTCTTATCTTCTAAAAGCTTTCAAAAAGCGCTATTATTATAACCATCACAATTCACACCATATAAATTATATATATATATATATAGAATTTCCTTGTCGAGTTCATTTCAAGTGGAGTGAATTAAGCATATGGTAATCGAAGTCATAAGTTTCACAAGGTCTTATGATTTCAGATCTTATGATAATCAAATGGGTGAAGTGACATATCATTTCAACATGATCATTGATAGTTGGATCAATTGCTGCTCATGAGGTGCCTACCCAATCAATCGAACGATTATGTTAAAAGAACTCAGGCCTCACGATGCCAAATTTGCCCATCTTGGTCGCTTAACTTAACATAGTGAAGCTTTGTATAAGTATAAAATATGATTTGGTGGTAGTCCCTCTTACTATATTTTTAAATTTGTAATTTGAAACATTTTCCATGTATGAACATGGACGCCACGAAATATGCTGCAAATTGTCATTTCATTTTCCTATTGACTAAGATATAAGGGCTTGTATGTTTGCATTCAATTGAATTTGTAGAAATTGATGGCAAAATGAGTTTTATTACAGAAACACACTCAGATTTATGGAATCTAGTTTACGATTTCCATCTCTCCTGAATTCATTCCATTTAAAGGAGAGATTATTTTCTTCAATTCTTTGCATTAGAGGAATACAACTAATTTTAGAATTCTAATATCTTCAATTCGATGCAAATGAATCGTCATTAAGTAGTTTTTTTTTCTATTGGAGGGTTCCCAACCCTTTAGGCTGGACTAATCCCTACAGCTCAGAGAAAAACCGAATAAATACCCCTGTAGCCCTAAGATGGTAGCACTAGTGGACTCAATGGTCGATACTAAGACCTCTAACTCCGAAAGAGGTACGAACCGTGGTCTTGACCACTCGGCCAACCCCTTGGAATTTTTAAATAAATTGGATTCTCCCTATAGCCATAGACAAAAACTTTACATTGAAATAACAATAAATGGGATTTCAGTGATTGACATTCTCAAAAATAAAAGTTCAATCAATTTACAATATCCATCTAAAAAAGAACTCCTTTTATACTCTGTACAAAAAAAAAAAAAAAAAAATAGAAATCAACCTTTTCAAATTCCTAGAGAGGAATTAATGAAGAAGAAGAAAGAGAATACTCTTATTAATACTCTCTGTTTCTGTGTGGCTGCGATAATCTAGTGAGCAGCAACAACGGATCCTTCATTTTCATAGATAGTGCTCAATCTTATCTTGAAAGACTTGTACACGATTCTCGCCTTTCTAGAAGCATTCCTCTGCAACTTCCTCACCGACCCAGATCTCGACAGCCCCATACTAGCAACACCCTTTTCAAATCTCCCAAACCCATCAAAACGAAACTCCCCATCTCCACCACTTAAATCATCCATGTCTACAACCGGAGATACTCTGATCTTCTTCCTTTTTCGGCGTAGTCGACCGCTCTCCTTGGAGGAGCAGTCGAGAAGCGCAGCGCTGGCTTTCACTGCCAAAGCAGCCATATCAGAAGTGGTTAAAGGGTACTGAAGCCTGGCGATGGGGAGGACGAAATAAATCTGATCTGGCAGTAGCAGCTCGGCGGAATCAAGTGCAGGGATGTAGTCATCGAAATAGAGTTTGTCGGAGTTACAAATGAACAAGGAAGGAGGGCTTTCGGTCTCAGATTGGAGGACTTGTGATGCTCTGATGGGGATTGGATATTCATGAAGATCGCCTTTGATGGAGATGACTTTTGCAGTTGAAGTTGATGAAGTCATGGAGTTGGATTCGGAGTAAGAAGAGAAACAAGAACCCATGTTGAGAGGAAGAAGAGCAAAGCAATTAAAAGATACTGGAATGAATCTTTTCTTAGTCCAGTTCCAGCCCCAGGGATAGAAGGGAAGTTGAGTTGAGGAGGTTGTTTTTATAAGAAAGGGGAAAGGAAAGAGAGAGGAAGAGACGTCAGCACTAACGAATGCCGTTGTGTCGAAAGTGAGAGAGAGAGAGAGAGAAACTTCCAGGATACACACGTACGGCGTTTCATGGAAGAAAAATGAAGATTGCTACGCAAGTTGGCAATTCTGACGCGACATACTTCCCATTGACCTGCTCAACTGTGTCAAGACTCAAGACTGCTTTTCCATTACTCACGGTTTGGGACTTGGAGGATGGGTTTGGGAGAGGGGCGTAAAGGTTAGGTTAATGGTTATTTTGGAAAAATCGTTAATCGAATAGTAACCACAGTTTTTGAATTTCATTAACCGTAACCGTAACCGTGAAGACAAAAACCGTAAAAAACCGAAGCGCGGTTAACCGTATTAGACGGTTCGGTTTCGATTAATAACCGTGGAAAAATCTAATGATGCTTAACCAATAGAGTCAGTCTAATGACTCTTAACCAATAGAGTCAGTTGATACTGGGCTTCAATGATAATGACGTTCAAGATAATCATAACCCATTACTATAGAAGTATCAGAAAAATACAATCTACATCCACTCATACTTGTGGATAAACCATCGACAAACTCCATTAAAAATGTCAACACATAATGGAGATATTTTTTATATCAATGTGAAAATTCATAAAACAATTCATGAATTTTCACAGATTCTCTAGTTTCCAATTTCTATCTCCTATTTCGGATCTTTTCACACTTTGAATTCATGCACATCAATCCTATAAAATTAGGTTTTTACTGTCAAAGAAGAAGAAGAAATCTTGAGAGAGATACCTGAATATATGGCGTCAAAAGGGAAAGCTGCAGCGCCCAACCGAATTGGACTCCTGCAGCGACCATAGAACCAAGAATTAAAGTCTTCAGACCCCTAAAATTCGGAATAGAAGATGAAGAAGAAGAAGCGCAGGGACCATTTGAAACCCTAGAATCACCATCCATCCGGACGTGAGCTTCATCCAAGCCGACCAATTCGAGTTCCGCCTCTCTGATATGCTTATAAGGAAATCGAACGGAGAGAGAATCCATCTTCTTCTACTTCTTCGTCTTATCAGGATAGGTAGGGATCGGATTGGGGAAATTACAGGATCATATATGTCTCCATCTCCATGTCCATGAGGGGATTTGGGGGAAATTGATCAATCCATCATCGATTAGAAGTTCTGGTTCTTCTTCTAGGGGTTTCGATTTTCAAATGCCCTAACCCTAACGGATTTGGTTAAGGAGAATCTACGAATCTTCTTCATGTTCCAGTCCGTCAACTCCGACAGCCCCCGCCTCCAGGAATCCTCCCTCCTCATCTTCGCCCAGTTATCGCAATATATCGGTGAAACCCTAATCCCCCACCTCGCCACCCTCCACTCTGTCTTCCTCCAGTGCCTATCCACCTCCTCCCCTGATGTCCGCATCGCCGCCCTCGGCGCCGCAATCAACTTCATCCAGTGCCGAGAGAGAGAGAGAGAGAGAGAGAGAGAGAGGAAAGAAACTGAGAAAGGTTAGGGTTACATTTTGTTAATGTAACTTAAGAAATTTCATTTAGCCCCTTATATTTTTTCATTTATTTGTATAACGGTACGATTAACCGTGTACGGTTAAACGAACCGTATTCCATTGAATTATTATAGAAAACCGTAACCGAACCGAGCCGTGTGGTTTTTGAATTTCATTAACTGTAACCGTAACCGAACCGTGAAACACGATTATTAACCGCGGTTCGGTTCGGTTAGACGGTTTCTCGATTTTTTTTTTACACCCCTAGTTTGGGAGGTTCAGAAGAGGGCTTCTAAATGTACAATGATTTTAGCTTTTCACACGTAAATTTTAAGTACGTTCAGTATAGAACATTTAAAATTCTGATTTTGCATTTCACATACTCAAAATATACTTAAAATGGACTATCCCTTTTCTCTCTACACACAACTTATCACTATCATTTTGAGCCTTCATTCCAATCGGTGAAAACCCTCATCCTCATTTTCTTCTTATTCATCTCTATCTTTCATATGGTGAGTGTACTCAAGATCATCATCTTCTTCGTCTCCTTCTCCTAGATCTATCTATTTTTCCAACTATCCATCCATCTATCATTACCATTATCTCTTGCCCCCTTTCAATCATGTAATGTTTGCTATATTTTCTCCATTTGTTGTTCATCTCTGAATGTGTATTTGAGCTTCGTCATAAATAGGGACATCATAGACTATGATATGCCATGTTTCATCTGAATTTTAGCACTTACAACCAGTCCACAATTAAACCCACAGCAAACTCGTTGTTGATTACAAGGTAAAGGAAAATGAGAGAAAATAATTGATATGTTCAGCCCTATGTGGCTGAACATAAACTTTTTGTTTAGCCAGATGCGACTGAACAAAATTGATATGTTCAGCTATAAGAGGCCGAACATTGGTAATTTGTTCTGCACTGAAAGTCCGAACATTTCACGGCAACAAAAATTGAAAAAGGTTTTACAAGCTTCGAGAAATAGCAGAAATCAAAATAAACAACACAAAAACTCATCTTTTCACTGATGTTATGTTCAGAAACTACATTTTGCTTATTAGTTTGCTCATCCATTAGACAAAAAAATGATATTGAGAGTGAGGTTTCACTAAGAAGTAATATATTTGACAATGGTGGGATATAAAGGGAGAGTAGAATGTGATAAATGGAGAGATGGTGATGTGAAGGGAAGAATGAGTTTGGAGGAAGAAGGGAATAAGAGTGAAGGGATGAATGAGACGGTGGAATGGGAAGAACGAGAGTAATGAGAATGGAATGATGAAAGTAAAATAGGACTGTATGCAAAGAGAAATTAGAGGTTAAGGTGTGATAGGTGATTATCCTTTTGGGTAATTTCATATAGTGGAATAAATGTAATAAAAAAGTTTTAAAAATTCTGTGTGTAAAAGGCAAAAATCGTTGTGTATTTAGAAGCCATCCTTTGGGAAAGAGTTTCACTTTTTTCTCCCTATTTCCCCGCAATTACCTTTATAACATTTTTGGATTAAAATCCATTTAATTCTAAGAATTGATGTCTAAGAGAGTTCTCGTGAGAATTCCAAATACTGCCTCCTATAAGTATATTTCCAAACGCTCAACCCCCCCTCTAGCATTTGGAATGATGGAATTAAAAAGGATTCATGAGGCTAAAAGTGTATTTTCATGTGGTTTGAAATCCTGTTTTCTTGCAATAAACAAATCTTTTGAAATACCCAATGGACAATAATGTCATAAATCCCAATAAGCCTAATTCCTTATCAGAAATGCCTCTAACCAAACAAGCCTTTATTACACACGAGAGAGTCCGCATCCTCAAGGTTTTGAATTTTCTCCAAAAGAGTTGATATATCTAAGATAATCTTTTGATTTCTTTTAACATAATTAATAAATAATGCATAGAATTGTATTAATCATTGTTTTAGTTATTGACAAAAACTGTTTGAATGGTCATCCGTAAGCTATACATAATATGTTTCCTCTATGCATTCAGGTCAATTGACCACTCTTCCTCAGAGGACGCTGTGAAGTCCTATGTTAGACATGTAAACTAGCTATTAAGGGGATTCCATATGGATCCAATTCATCAATTTCTGATATAATTCATAGGCTCAACCTTGGACGTGATCTTCTGGTGGAGGTGTTTGACCAGAATACTGTCATTCTAATTATTCCTTGAATTCAGTGTTCAACGTTTAGCATAGTCGTGATAGATTCTTAAATTGATGATACTCTTACACTTTTGAAAATTTCAAAATCTTCAACATTTAGCATCTTGAGAATTCTTGTTGGAGAGAATTATAAATTCTCCAAATTTCACCAAGCAAACAGCTAGATCTATGAAGAGTAGATTATCAGAAGAGCACTCTTCTGCAGAAAGCCCCAAGAACAAGAATAACGTTCCCGCATTGTTGCAAGAAATTAAGTCATTTGAGAGTAGATAAAGAAATGAGGAGAAGATATTTCTCGCATTGCCAGTCATACGTGTTTGAGTTTATGCACGCATGATCATGATCATGATCGCGACTAAGCCAAACTACACAAGAATTGATCATCAGTTAATTGACCGACTTTTATTTATTTTTTTCTTTAGTGGTAAGGAAGTAATTAGCTGACTTGACTTCACCTAAAACAAAGGAGGAACGTAGCTGTAGCTGCTGCTGCTTCTTCCAAAAACACAGCAGGTTATAAAATATACGTAAGCTGGGACCTCCGTTGAAGCTGTCAAGCTGACTTGTTTAATTGCTTTCATAAGAAATTGTTAAAGCTTTTTGGGACCACCCTCCATGGATGAACTGAAATGATGCTATTATCCACTTGAACAAGAAAACTTCCTTTCCCCTCCTTGTCAAGATGGTTAAAACCATGGGTTTAATCCAGTATGTCATGGGTTCGAGATATGGCACCAACAAAAGAAAACTTCCTTGGTTCCAATCAGAGATATTAGTAGGCCTTGTCAATAGGGACGGGTTGAAACAGATAAAAAGCCCAGTCCAGCCCGACTCATCCCAAGCCGGAAAATATGACTTTTAAAAAAAACTGAGCCCAGTGGGCTGAGCTTGGACAATACATTTTAAAGCCCAGCCAAAATGGGACTGGGACTAGGCAGAGGATGCCCAGCCCGTTCACGCCCGTCCAGGCCCGCTCCAACTAATTTTGATAAATCTTTTAAATTACCTAAACTGCCCCTCACTAACCGCAAAAAAGCTACTTAGGAGGGGCATTCTTGTATTTTCGCGCTCCCATCTCTTTTATAAAACTTAGCCCACGAGGAAACCCTAAAACCTCACTCATCGCTCTTCACTCTTCACTCTTCAGCTCTTTGCCTCCATGCTCACTCATCGCTCTTCACCTCTATGCCTCCCTTCACTCTCTTTAGCTCACTCTTCCCTGCGCTCTTCAGCTCACTGCTCTCGTCGTCACGGCGAGCCCTCTCATCGTCGAACGACGTACGCAACACGCTGACGCCTCCCCAATCGCATCATCGCACGCACGTCGGAAATCGGCAGTCGCCCTCTGCCCTCGCCCTCCCTACATCTCCCCTCTTCTCTATTTCTATCTTTCTTCTTCTCCCTCTTCCTTTCTCTATCTCTCGGTCTATGCTTAGTATTTCTGCTCACGGCTCATAGATACTTGCTCGAGGTAAATTTGTTACCTTCTTACTTCTCTTAATTTGTGATTGCATGGTTGAGCACTGAATTTCTGAATCAATTAGATTTTATTTATTTTTCGTTTTGCCCCTTTCCGATTTCCTGTGAATGTATCTCCTTTTCATTTTCCCTATCAGATTTTCTATTTGTTTTGTTTCTTTGTTTTCCTTTTCTATAGATGTGTGGCATGTTGTGTTTGTATTTTTACTTTGATCAGTTACATTTGTGCTTTGATGGGTTTGAAAGGTAGTCTACCGATTTGTTTGGATCAGAGATTCCTCCTATCATCTATACACCTGTAAATGTAGATATCCAAAAATCTTTTTTTACTAGTGTACCAGCGATTGCACATTCAGTGAGCTTGCTTTATAACGACAAGCCAATCATCCCACCCTTTTCTGATCCTTACCAAAAGATCTCCGACAAATGGTGAAGAAGAGCAGGACGAATAACAAAATTGCCAATCTTAAGGCTTTGGACATATCTCTATTCACCTGTTTTTTTCTTTGTCTGTATTTTTACTTTAATCAGTTACATGAATCTCTATTCACCTTTTTTTTTTCTTTTTCTTTATCTTTTTTTTTTTTTGGGTTCATGAATCTGACGGTTAATGCCATACATTTGACTTCATTCAAAACAGATGAATTTTTCATTTACACTTAAAACTAGTACTTCCATAAATCATAACATCAATGTAGAAAAACCCTTAATTTTTTATACTGATTTTCTGCAGCACCTTGAAACTTTGAATCAATAAATCAATGACACTTAAAACTCTGAATCAATAAATCATTGACACTGATTTTCTGCAGCACCTTAAAACTCTGAATCAATAATTTTCGACACTTAAAACTCTGAATCAATAAATCAATGACAAACTGATTTTCTGCAGCACCTTAATTTTTTCTTTTGATACTTTAGTGAATATGATTTCTATTAGTTCTTGTTGATTTCTGAATCAGCTCTAATTAAGTAATTATATATGTTCTTTTGTTAGGTCTTTTCTTCATAAGGAAATCTCAGTCTCAATCGAGTGGCAGGCATCCATTAGTTGGGGATTATAGGATACTAAAATACTTCTCTTGACTCTTACTCTTTTAAATTTGTTTACTTGTTTAGTTGTGGATAGTAGAAAATTGTTTAGTTGTGGATAGTAGACACTGCTTTAATTGTTTAGTTGTGGATTGTAGCTTATTGATAACTGCTTAGTTGTGGATAATAGACACTGCTTAACCGTTCCTACATTACTTGACCTATATAGCTTATAGGATACTCATTCATTTCTATTGATTTTCTGATTTTCTACTGTTACCGGTAAAATAAAAAAGAGTTTTTAACTCTGCTATGTTGCTTGTTGCATTACACTGATGGTCCCAAGTCCGGAAAAAAGGAGGAGGGTTTAAAGTCCAGTTCACACCAGGTGTCTGGTGACAGTATAAATAATTAGAGAATATTTTACTTATGTCCAGGATAGCCCATGCCCGACCCTGTCCCATCACAGGCCCGTATGGGACAGGATTAGATGTAGGCCTGCTCAATTTAGGGCCAGAATTGGGTAACACCGGGTAGGCCCGTCCCTATTTTCGGAACGGGATTGGACAACCCAAGCCCAGGCCCGGCCCGGCCCATTGACAGGCCTAGACATTAGGCAAAAGGAGATTACAAATGAGTCACAAGGTCCACGTACATTAGAGAGAGAGAAATTAAAGTCTCGTTCGGGTTTATAGAAGAAACAAGAAGGGGGAGGCGATCGAAGAGTCCCTTTTATAGAAAAAAGAAATTATGTTTTCTCCTATTTGGTTTTATTTACCAGAAATAATTCTCTTTAACCATGCTTAGAAACTTCATTTTCTCTAATAAAATCCAATCTCTATGTAAAGATAGAAAAAGGGGGTTTTGATAAGCTCAACAGAGGACGTGGTCTCTTGTTCTCTTCGTTTGTCTGCTTTTAATGAATTCTTTTATCAAAAAAAAAAAAGGGAACAGGACGCGGTCTTCTGATGACGAGGTGCTTGACCAGAGTATTGCCATCTTTATGCCTTTCCATATTCAAAGTTCTTTCATTTCATACGACTAAGTGTCTTGTCTTGCACAAGAAATAGAACTATAGGGAATGGGATTACACTAACTGCAGATTCGAATTCATTTAAGTCTAAATGCACTTATTATGAATCAATCGTACGTCTCTACTGTACTACTACACATTATAAACTACATTTTCACCAAGTGCATGGCCTGGGAAGAGTGATGAGTTTTTTATTTTCTCCTGTTTTTCCCTTTCGACAGAGACCAATGTAATCAATTAAGATGAGCACGATGTTTAGGGGTACGCCTTGTGTAGGGTTGTAAATGAGTTGGTTTCGGTTCGGATCTATGGTGGATCTGGAACTGGAACCGGAACCGTTAAGGAGAATGAGGAACTGGATCTGGACCCGAATCCATTTTGAAACCGATTTTTTGGCTCCGAAATCGGAACCATAATCATATATAGGATGGGTCTTGATCCGGGTTCGTGTTTAGATAGATAATGATATTAAAAAAATATGATTTTTAGGAGATATTTTTTAAAATTGAGGTAATATGTCAGGTCCGGGTCCATAGGTCCGAACCATGATAGAATTGAAATCGGATCCATTTATTTATCGGGGCCTAAATAAAGATCCAGATCTAATTTTTAAAAGGTGTCGAAATTTTTAAATAATAAAAGAATCCAAAATCCATTTACAATGCTAACCTTGTGGACCCCGACAACGTAAACTTGCCGCATTGGCGCGTTGTTTTGTTCCACGAAATAAGTCATGTAAGTACAAAAGGAAATGAAGAGACTCTGCCAAGAACGCACGTTAAAGCTAAAGCCTAACAACACAGGAATTGAATAATTGACTGACCTGACTTCATCTGATTTTGATCATGGCAAATGCGAAGAAGGAAGGTGGCTGCTTCTTCCAAGAACAGAGCAGGTCATCTAATCAAGAGGAGATGGGACGTCCATTAAAGCCGAATGCAAACGTGAAAAGGGTGAAAGTGGACAGGGTTGCCCTATCAGTGTAACCCTCCGACTGACAGTCAAAGAGAGAAAAGGCAAATAATACCCGTTCACGTCTTCACTGTTGTTTTCTTGACCGTTTTATCCCTGTTGTTTGCCCCAACCGAGCCAACACCTCCCTCGAGATTTGCAAAGAGGAACGACTGTGTGAAAATGGGCAGTGGCTTTCCACTTGGAAGGCCAGTTAGTTAGTCATGGTATGGCTGATCAACCGGATTTTCAGTCCGGTCTAAAATAAAGGATTGAATCGGACCACTTATAAGTGGTTCGGTCCGGTCCAAACCGGTCAGGTTCGACCAATTAAAGTGGTCCGGACCGGTTTTCATTTTTTTTTCATTTTTTTTTTATTTTTTTTTTCATTTTCACCTCACATCTAAAAAGTGGGCAAATGTCAAATGAATGAATGATGGATTTTACAAATGGGTACTGGGCTCATGTCTTATGGGCTCATCAACATAAAAAAAAAATTACTATTTTAATAAATCCGGTCCGGTCCTGTCCAGACCGGACCACAAAAGGCCCGGACTGGACCGGATTTGGACCACTAAGAACCGGAAATCCGGTCCGGTCTGGTCCGATTTTGTGGTCCAGTCCGGTCTCCGGTCCAGTCTGTGCAGCCCTAATGGATAGTGGCTTTTTTGAGGTTTAGACATACTATCACGTCTCCAGAATAAGAATTAAAAAAAAAAACATAAAAAATAAAATTCAAATTCAAATTCATGTGTTTAATATAACATAAACTTCCAAATATGGACCCACAAAATCTCAAACCGTGGTGAGTCAACATGAACTTCATTAAATGCAACGGAAGCTTTATTCAATTGGTATTCAATATTCATAAATGAGATCCAATACGAAAATCAAATAATCATTAATAGTTAAAGTTGCAGAATGAATTAAACAATTACTAAAGAAAGGCTTATTATTAAAGAAAGTTCATCTAAAGAATTGTTAAGATGACGTTCTCTTTCATGCATGTATCTTTCATGCAGGCTCAGACGGCTACAAAACCGTCTCCGGCATCCCACTCGAATTCATTAGTTGGCTCAAACGTTTCCTCCTTCGTCTCCTCGGTATAGTAAGGCTCAGTACCTATGCACCAAATGTAGTAACGTAAATAGCAAGGAAATGATCATGATTCGAAATCAAGATACGATACGAGTTGAGTAAAGACAGTAAAATTGTATAGAAGCAATGACAACTGTAATGATAAGAACGAACGTATGACATAAATCCAAAAGACACCAAAGGAGCAATATATAATTCACATGGAGACAAGCGTCCCCGTTTTGGGTGGTCAACCCTACATAATCGGGAGAGCCCGACCATAACGTCGGAGGTCATAAACCTATCAAATATCAGGTTAACATGTTCACATTCAAAGCGGATTATAAGTGATCTGGATACATCAGGTGATCAACCGTCCACATACGATCTGCAGTCGTTCAAAAATGACCCACATAAAGGGAAACATATAATCATAATAGACGTGATTAATAAAGCCCCGACACAAGAGTCCTAAGTCAAAATGAAGTGCTGGCCAATTCATAATCAAATCCACATCCCATATCATAATCAAGTCACATACATAATTTGCCAAGCCACCTCATAGTCCATAACACATAACATGGTATGCATTTAAGGAAATACATAACCTAAACCAACATATGCATGTGAATACAAAGGTCAAGATATAGTGCGAATCATTACTAAGGTTAGATAAATATTCATATACACGTCAACACATAATAATAACGCTAGTAAGCTAAGGACGTTACATCTCTCGAAATTCATGGTGCATAGATCCAATGAAGGATTTCCAATAGAGATGTATTGACCATTTCTTGCTAGAGTTCATTAAAATCATAACAGGTATTTGAATCCTACGTCCATAAGATACCATATGCCCAAAGACGGTTCTTATATCAAGTTTAGGTAGATAATTTAAGGTTATTAAATCCATATGAAATCCCATACACGATACCATCAATCCCCAAATGAATCAGAGCCAATTCAATGGAAAAGCATCACAAACTGCCCAAGTGTACAGAACGTTCGAACGTACGAAGCCAACGCTCGAACGTTCAAAGCCTCAGGATTTTGGCTCAGACACGAGGAAAATCAGACGTTCGAACGTTCATGAGGCACGTTCAAACGTTTGATGCCTCTGCCCTTTGGCCCAAACGAGCCTGACCTTGAACGTTCGTATGCACGAAGGGAACCTTCGAACGTTTGACGTCTCTGTCATTTGGCTCAGACTATTCTTGGTTCACGCGTTCGAACGTTCCAATGCAACGTTCGAACGTGTGACGTCCAGAATGTTGGCCAGTTCGTGCACAGTGACAAAGAATGAGATTTTTCCCATTTTTCATCCATTTTCCTCCCTTTTCCAAATGAGAGTACAATCCATCCAAATCCACACGAATTACATCCATTAGAAAATAAATGGAACCCACATTTCCATTACCCAACCCACCAATTAACCCAAACATCCATTAAAATTCATAATCTATCATTATCATTTAGAAAAGGGCAATTAAATAAACCTATATACATTAGATAAGAATCAAAGATCAAATAACGCATTTAATAATAAATTATAATAATGTACTTGCCTTAGATCCGAAGTTGAAGAAAAGTACAATAGGTTTCCTAACCAAAAACCCAAACCAAGACTACCAGGGCGCTCGATCACAATCCTAATACCAATCTGACACAAGAAATGTGATAGAAATGCTTAGATGAACAGATTTATGGTATTCCTACCCAAAACCTAAAATAATAGGAAGATAACCTAAGAGTACAGATTAACTCCTAATGGTTTGAGGATAAGGTTACGTGTGATAAGAAAGTTGAACCAACAATGATGGTATTCTCTGATTTTGATTCTAATGGCTGAATTCTAAAACTGGAATGGCTTGGGAAGCTGAAAGATGAGGAAGATAATAATCCTAACCACTTAAATAACTAAAATACATCCAATTAAAATAATAATAATACCTAATTAAAATATAATAAATATATTAGGGTGGGACCGAGATCTTACACATACTTCCATTGCTTCTTCAACAGGAATCTCAACTTTCTAATATCTAATTAAAATATAATAAATATATTAGGGTGGGACCGAGATCTTACACATACTTCCATTGCTTCTTCGACAGGAATCTCAACTTTCCAGTCCATCTGAAAAGCACCGTTTCTTAAGATATGATCAGAGCCATTCTCTTGATGTAACCGCCGGTTGGCAGCTTAATTTTTGTTTCTCAACAAGTATATCTCCTACTTATGGAAATCACAACCAATGGTCTACTTCAAGGCCAATACTCAGACCTTTATTCTATTGGCTATTTCCTAGTTTACTGGAAGTCATGCATTCCTACAATACGTGGAGATGTAATTGAGGCAATAAGCTGATGAAAAGAAAATGATGAGTGCAGGATACCATCTTGAAAAATAATGACAAGATAACTAAAATCACGTATTTGTTTTATTTCACCCTTCTTTGTTTGGATGCAGAAAGAGCTGGGTCAAAATATTGTCTCTTGATGGTGACTTTGGGTGAATATTTGCTAATGGTGTTCGTAGCGTGAAATACCCATTTTCACTATGTAGTTCGTCTTTGGATGCAACTTGGTTGGAAATTAGGGGCAAGAATGCCTTTTTATATTTTTATTATAAAGGAAAAATTACAGTACGGACGGCCCAGGACCCGACATTTACCAAATAAAATATGAAAGAACGTAATTTATCGGATGGAAGATCATACACAAAAAGCACAAAAAATGGGACGAAAATACCCTTTTTTCCTGCGATATCCTATGACTGTAGGATATTGCAGGATTCGATATCCAAAGAACATAGGATATCGCACAGTTCGATATCCTAAACCTGTAGGATATCGCACAGTTACTTACTTCTATCCCATCACTTACCATGGTTTTCACCACAAAAGGTCCATCTTCATCTTCTTCGTTTCACTGAGGAGGTCCGTTTTCATCTCCGTTTTTACTGAAGGCCTCTATTTCCATCTCCGTTCTGATTGGATATTACCATTCCGTCTTTTTTCATCCGTACTTTATACATCTTATTCATCACAGCAGGTATGTGGGACCATAAAATTTCTAAATGCCTTAAAAAGATAGCCCATAAATGTGGTATTGATAAACCCTTTTTTCTGATTTGATTATTATGATGGAAACCATAAGTCATACTAAGTGTTTGTTGGATTGCCTAAACCAGCTTGATTGCACCTTATATGTTTGTTTATTTGTGTCTGTGACTTGTTTATTTGTGTATGTGACTTTCCATGGTATAGCATGGCTCCTAGAAAGGAAAAAGGAAAGCGACTAGCTGGGTCTTCCTCTCGTTTCAGTACTGAACGCTTTAAGGATGCTGAGTGTGCTGAATATTTTGAATCAAGACTCATCAATCGCACAGTCATCTTTGAGAGAATAGGTGTGCACGGCGTGGCTACCGTTCTATGTGGCACACCCATTGTATGGAATTCTCCTGTTTTCAAGATATCCAATCTAACCACTGATTACCGAGAAGTTGAATGTTGGTTTTGGATGCTACCCATTTCAAGGAATTAACGGCAATTGAGTTTTGTAATGTTGGTGGTTATTAGAGGTTGCTTAGTTCTATCCATTTTTTATGGGATTTGATGTTGGAGGTTGTTATTAATGTAATTTGCTTAGTTTTATTGGATTTTCGGCTCGACTCTTATGTCTCTAAGTTATTTGATTTTATGTTGGATGCTGGGAATTGGTGTTAGATGTTGGATTTTGCAAATGTGCTTCGAAACTGTTGAAATATTACCTTTTTGTAAATGGATATTCCAATATTATAAATGAATGTATAGAGTGTTGGTTGTGTCCATATATTTTGGACAATTAGTATGTGTCATGTTAATTGGACAATTAGTTTGTGTCATGTTAAATCTCCATCCATGCCTTTATTAGTATGTGTCATGTTAATTGGACAACTATCAGGTGATGCCAAAACTTGCACTTGCCAAGATGGAGATTTACTAAAAGATTAACCAGCAAATGCTTTTAGATTCACTTGCAAAGATGGAGAGCATTGAGACGAATTTTGAAATCAAAGCCCATCCATCACTTGTGCTTTATAGAAATGAGACCCACTTTTAAGGCACTGGCCAAAATTCAATTCAATGGATGTTGAGCCTTATACCAGATTTATCGCTTTCAATGATGGGAAGAAATAATAAAGAACTCTCATAATATGAAGAGTGAAACCAAGTGAAACCAAATTCCATTGAACTGCATGAGGCTTTTTTTTCCTATATGTTTGTTAAAGATATTTTTAAAAAAATTTAAAAATTTTTTTTGCTCAACACCTCATTCACAGACCCCCCCCCCCCCTTCTCGTTCACATACACCCCCGGCCCTTTTCTAGAGAGTGGTCTCGCTATAGCGAGAATAGCTTTTTCCACAAAATGTCTGTCGCTGTAGCGAGACATATTTTCGCTATAGCGAGCTTCTAGTGAGTGGTCTCGCTATAGCGAGGCATATTATCGCTATAGCAGGGATGTAGCGAGGAAAATAGGAAAATAGAGGATATTGCGAGGAAAATAGGAAAGGATGATCACGGCCATAAAAGCTTGGTCAGAAGGTACTCTCAATGATCCCAACATCCGAATCACTAGGATTGAAAAGGCACGGCGTTGAGAATCCCTCTCAGATGAGAAGGGTCCCAGAGTACACCGATGAGGAGTTGGCTGGTACTTTTAAAAGTGGTCTTTATCTTTCCGTTTCGGAGAGTGCGCAGTTGTGCGCCTAAGACGAACAGGGATTGATTGCAAGTCTGACTCCCAAGATGGAGAATTGTTTCCTAAACAAAACCACATTCACCAGTAGGAGAAGGTGCTTATGCCAAAATTTTGAAACCACACAAAAAAAAAGAAGGAAGAAATAAAAAGATAAAGAAAAAGAAAATCAGGTCAAAACAAGAAAGGCTTAAAGCAAATAAATATTGTCCCCCCTAAATAAGCTCTAAAGCATGAGTGACCATCTCCAATCTAACCCTTGCATTTGCAGACAAAGAAGTATTCGAGATCTAAAATGGTGGTTCCCTTAAACAAGTCACAAGTCCTGTAGAACAGAGAAAGCTAGATGAAACATTTTAGTCACAGAGAAGGAGAAGTAAATCAGGAGTGTGTCCAAGAAGGCCTGACATACAAAGGAGAAGCATCACCTATAAGACTCTAGTCTTATATGGTTCCGCAATAAAAAATCAAGAAGATGGCAAGAAAATATATAAGAAAGAGTAAGGTACAATAGGAAAGACAGGATATGGGAGTTGTTACCAGTAGAAGAATGGGCATGCATCCAGAAAATTACAGAGAGAGTGATAAAAATGGTCAAATGGGTCGGGGAAAGATCTATTCTTTTTTTGGTGAAACTTTAACGTATTCAAGTATCTAAATTTTATGTGATCAGAGAACCACTTTCTTCAACAGAATGATGGCCATACCTACAAGAACCACCAGTCCCCATGAACCACTTTTTTTATAAGGAGACGCGGGACGATTCTCTCTATAGCGAGAACAGGTCTCACTATAGCGAGAATAAATTTCCACACCCTCTTTTTTTCGGTGTAGGTCCTTCCTCATGTTTTTTTTTTTTTAAATATACTTGTGATGGAATCGACAGCTGCGATGGACTGGAGCTGGAGTTGAAGTTGAAACCATGGCTCTTTTGAATCCATGGGGTGTGAGGTTTATCACAAGATAAAACCAGGAGAAAAAGAGGGTTGGAGAGACAAGATAGTTTGAGAGAGATGAGACTTAATGAAAGATACTGGAACGAAAGACTGTAAGAAACAGGGAGGAGCAAAGTTTTTTATTCGCTGGAAAAGTCGAGCGGGAAGATGAAAGCTTTGGGTGAGAGAAGGTAATTGTGTGATATTCTACAGTCTTAGGATATCGAACTGTGCGATATCCTAAGCGCCTGAGATATTGAATCCTTCGATATCCTACAAACCTAGGATATCGCAGAAAAAAGGGTATTTTGGTCCCATTTTGGACGTCCTTCTATGTACGATCCATCAGGTAAATTACAATGTTTCATCTGGTATGGGATAATTGTCGGATCTTGGGCCATCCGTACACGGTGATTTTCCCTATTATAAATGACCGTCATAAAGGGAAAGAGGTGAAACAGTAACAATTTGTTTTCCTCTCTTTGACCATTTGCACCATCAGTCAAGGCGGGTTTTACTAAAAACTCAAAATATAAGGACTTTTTTGAAGTTTTATGAAAACTCAGGAGCCTTTTTGTAAAAAAAACTCAATAAATTAATGTGCTAGCATTCTCGGTGTGCTAGACTTTTCAGACCCATACACCTCAGATTCAAATTGCAAACCGCCAACAGTGGTAGAAATAGTATCAGTTAAGACAGATTTCGAACTGGCCGCCAACAGTGGTAGAAATAGTATCAGTTAAGACAGATTTCGAACTGGGGAAGGTTGGTTGAGGTTCACATGAATACAATATAAAATATTGTCAATGTATTCCATGGGTTTGACTTGTAAAGCATAAAGTAATTAATTGTTGTATCCTCTTACACATTTGAACTCATTTTAATTTAAACTTGCGTGTATATATATATAACAAGGCTCTCCTAAGCTTAAGCTTATGATATGATTCCGTAAGCTAACGCTTCTAGGGCCCATTCTTGATCCATCCAAATGGATCAAACACACGACCCCCTTAAATTGCACAAGCCCACCAACTTTTGGTCAAATCCGAATTTACTAAACCGTTGGATCGACTATGTACCAATCCGAATAGACAGTTGAATATATATATATATATATATATTAGACCTCTGTGGTGGAAGTTTAGACCTGTCCCAATGGGCCTATGAGTTCAACATTGCAGAGGTTGCCTCTCTCTTGTGAGAGAACGCAAACCCGTACGTATTACCAAACACGAAAGAGTGTCTCTATATCAGTGCCATACACGTGTAAGGATAGACTACATTTTATTTTACTTTTTAGTGCTAAGAGGAATAGACGACCTTTATAATTTATTTCTGTGTCAAAATCATCTTCAACGTCTGCATCCGTTTGAAAAGTAATACAAAATGGATGGTTAGGTTTTTGACCAGTGAAAAATATCTCCACCCAGGTAGGTCTCTGCATGATGGTCATTCATTGGCCAGACTTCTTCTGGAGCCATCCTAATATGTGTGTAAGTGAGCTATATATATTTTGATCCTTTGTAGGCCTGATGTTGTGCTTTCTTGTATTCATGGTTGTTTTGGTCTTGTATGCCAATCTCTGATGTTCTGGTTTTTGTACGTTCTTTAGTTTCAGTCTCCATTGTTCCTCAGCTCCGGCTGTTTTGTTGCTTAATCAATATCCTTTTCAAGCCAAAGCAAAAAAAAAGTCAAGCTGTGTCCTATTACCTTCCGTCAAGAAATACAAAGAATATGACAAAGTTGTAGTTCCTAATTTTTTTATAGGGTTGCGTATATCCGCTCACTCTAAGATACCAAATTTGCGCGCCTACTTCCTATTGAATTGCTACAAATTCAGTTTTATAGGATGTGTAGCTACTCCTCCATATTTCTTTTGTAACACTTTCCTGTTGTTTTGATATTCCAGCCGTTGGGACCCAAACGAGAGGCCGTGTACACAAGGGAAAACAGTCCACTCAAATGGGAAAGGGATCAATTTATAGGAAAAAAAAAAAACAAAATAGGCCGGAAAGCAGGCCGCATATGTGAGAAAAAGTCCACACAAGTGGGAAGGAAAAAAAGGTGGCGTACCGAGAGTTTGGATCCTGGACAACCAAGTGAGAACTGTCACTCTTTACCACTCGGATAAGAGACGAATTTCTTCTATTTGAATTGGATGGGGATGTCCACATGCCAATGTTATTATGCTCATATGCCATGCGGCAGAAGGACTCCACGTTAGATTTAAGATGATATGCATATGCTAATGAAAATATAAAACAGTGTTTGATGATAATACACAAAAGATCAAGAGCAGCTCCTTGGGTGCCTCTGGTCTGGTTTGCCGTCATCAATGGTCTTCTTTCTCTCGGTTTGCAACTTTTTTTCATTTTGCATGTCCGAAGCTCTAAGTTCCTCCTCCGTTCATCTTATTTCTTCGATTCAGCTCGTTTTGCTACCTTTGTGTCTTTCACCTATGTAGTGCTATGTAGGACAAACACAGGACCCGCCTCTAAAAACTATAACGTGATATTCACTTTTATAAATTAGAACATGGGCCGGGCCACGTTCATAAGATATATGATATGGCTCCACCTTTTATGAATGAGACTATATAACCCACGTTTAAGAATTGTAAAGTTGGGGCACCTTTTCTATGATTGTCGACACGAGGCCCACTTTAGAAATTACAACCTGATGCCACTTTTAGAAACTAAAACACAGAGCCTCACATTTATAAGATTTATAATGTGCTCCTACCTTTAGTGATTGTTACATGTGACCCACCTTTAGAATAAGAAATGGGGGCACATTCTTTGAGATTGTGAGCCTGGTGCTTGTCTTTACGTTAAGTTTAAGGATTTGGAGTTTTTAAATAGTTTCTTTAAAATATAAGAGTTGAGCATGAAAAAAATCTTGCTTGCAATTTCTTTTTTTTAAAACAAAGTTTTTCTCAAGTCCTAAAAATGCCCGGTCCATTGATCCACAATCTAGTCTATGATTAACCCAATTGATCAATCGGGTAAACCCGAATCATAAGATATATGTAATCCCAACGTTAGTTCTTCCTCCGATCCATGCACAGAGAAGGGGAACAGTGAACTGCACAGATTGAGTGGATTGAACCCAAAACTCCCCAATGTCCAACCAAATAGTGGGATTAGAATCTAATAAGATACAACTGTAATTATTAATGCAAACTAAGATTGTTAGAGCCATTGACAAATTGATGTCGTTGGAGCTTACGCAAAATCCTAGAAAAGTAGGAGCTTAGAATTTCTCTATCAACATAGACTAGGCTGCTATTTTGTCTTTATTTTCTAGTGCACTTGATCATAATGCTATGATTGTTAGAAGAAGGGCCCTGTATAGGGCACCAACTAGAAAAGGACTTTCGCAATTACAAAAGAGACGTCCCTGGATGATGGATATATGGTTGGTTAGCTCTACACGTCACCCACTTGTTTGAAAGAGGCTTTGCTTGGGCTTTAAGAATTAGAAAAATAGAGGCAAAAATGCAGATTTCTCGCTTGAGAAAAAGTTTGGTTTTGCTTGGGCCATATACGGTAAGACTCTTCATTCTTCATCATACCATATTTCTTCAATTTCAAGCATCTTTTATGTGCCGTTGATTGACACTAATGGCCCATTTTTTTCTGTATTGAACTCTTAAAAATTCAAACTAGATGAGTTTGATACAAAACAGAAGATAAGTGGGGAAACAAGGTAGAGATGTAAAAGAAACTTACACTTTTTTAAAATTTGACTTACTAGAGTTTGCGGTGGGGTAAATTTCTACCAAGAAAAGATTAATTTTGATGGGCAGAATTGCAATGCTGTGTGGCCGTGTATGGATACATGCAACTTGTCTAAAGGCATGTAGCCGGTTTGGATTTTCTAAAAATGTGCCTCACTAAGGGCACAATTGTGTAGCTTTTCTGGGAGGATGTGGTCTCCCTTGCAAGCCAGGTCAGGTTTTGAGGTTTTTGGTTGTACAGCTTTTTGGCCAGCTTTCTTTCTTGCCTTGCTGTTTTGGCTATATATCCTTCTTTTGGCCTTTCTTCGCATTTTGGGAGCTTCCAGTTGTAACCTCTTCTCTTCTGCTTAATTCAAATTACTCTTAAGCAAAAAAAAAAAAAAAAGGGCACAATTAGGAAGGTCCACAGAAAACCGAATCTGCAGACTTCTCTCCCTTCAAAAATAAAACAAAATTAATCCGACCATTCTCTTCATTAGAAATGCTTTTATGTGTATTCGTAGCAAATTTACCACCTTTCCTCGTAGAAAAGTAGCTAAGGGCACGTTTGTGTACATGTAACTTCCATGGAAAAAAGAATTTGCCACATCATCAAATTCTATGGTTTTTAAATACCTCGGAAAAGGTTTTCCGGGGAAGTAAAAAATTCATGTTTGGTGCAAAAAGTTTTTCCTTGATGAATTAGTGGCAATGTTGTTTGGTGCGGCTGCGGATTCCTTCCAGAAAAACAAGTGTTTACTCTTTGGTAGGAAATGGGTAGGAAATGGAGTTTATAAAAGGAGGGCCAATTTTCTGTGGAAATAGACTTCCCATACCCCCCCATGGGAAGTCCATTTCCAAGGTAAGGAAGGAAAAAGCTGACGTGGCAAAAAAGTGATTCCGCAGAAAACTACCGCACCAAACGCATAAAAAGTAGGTTTTCCGCGGAAAACCGTCAACTTTTCCGTGGAAATGGGCTACACAAACATGCCCTAAATTTTTTACTCCTTCTCTACTCAAATGCAACCTCATAAACTTACCCAAAGTATTTAATGAGGGTTTTTGCACAATAGTTCCACCCCATTTCTTATTGCATTGTTCAAAATTCTTAGGAAGTCTATAAAGAGCAAATAAAGGAGCCTTAAGCCCTAGTGACATTATTCATCTTGCTATATATAATGTTCACATCTCACCAAGATTTGACCTTATTACATGCTATCTCTCTCACTTGCGATTTTCTTTTCTTTCTTTCTTTCTAATATTGGACTATTGGTCAAGGCTGGAGAGTGATATATATATATATATATATTTTTGTAGATATTTAAATTTGAAGATCTAGAGATCAATCCCTGAAATGCATATCAAACTACACGTGAACACCTCTCAACTATAAATGTGTTGGCTGCTAACCATTTATTCTTATGTGGGGGGTTGAGCCAGATTAATAAGATTAGATTTGCTTGTTGGGCAACCACCCAATTATCGTGTGAGAAATCAAACATATATAGGACATGGACTGTTATGGGTAGTAGATTTGTTGCCCAAAGTTGCTTGTGAGTTCTTTAGCACACTTATTTATGAAGGAAACCATAAAATATAAAGGAAAAGAGAAAGGAAAAGAAAAAATAAGCTAGCCTTCTTTATCGATTTCAGGGTGTGCATCCCACTTATGATGAATCACCTTTTGGAAAGGCAGAGAAAGTACAAAAGCTCTAAAACACGGAAGAGAGAAATCTTTACAACACCATAAAGAGGAAAAACAGTGACATGTTAAGTATTTTAATCCACTTGCGGCAATAATGGCCATTGTGCTTTGTGCAATTTTTTTTTTTTTCAATTCTTATCCATCTCTCTCACACTCTCCTCTTCTCTTCATAAAAAGGTGAAAATATAATTAAAAATAAATAAAGATAAAGAAAGCCAGTGATCATGACATGATAAATGTCCTTTTGCATTCTCTCAGGTCTCAGGTGCCATTCCAATATAGGAACCAAGCGTTACATGCACGCACAACCATTTGTCTACTCTACTGGAGCACCACAGCACTCCATTTAGAATCAATAAACTGCCATGGCTTGAAGGCCACAAATAATTAATGGCATTTTGTGTTGCCGCTTTGAACCTCGACCACAAACCACAAATTATATTAGACAAAAGGATGGAAACCTTGGGGCGGCGAACCAGTTTCAACGGTCGTGATTACCCACAAATTAACTTTGTACATCGTAAATTCGTAATTTAACATTTGGAAAGGCTCAAGTACCTTTGAGGGACACTAGTGTAAAAGAAATCCTAACTAAAACTAGTACAAATGATGGAAATTAATGTAAATTCGATCGTAATCATTCCATGTTGGGTACATTAAAAAGTCGCAAACAACTTATTCTTTATCTTTATTTTACGTTTAAAGTCAAGTGGAGTAAAGTGAAATAAAAAGAATGAATAAAATATGTAGTGTGTTATGATGGTATTTTATTTTTAGTTGTTTGGGATGGAATATTGTTCACTTTTGGTATGGAAAATGGAGTTTTTTTTATATTTTACTTAATAAATGTAGTTGCTTTTTTACTTTTATTGTTGAAAAAGTTGGAGAGAGTTTTGATAAAAAGTGCTTTTGATGTGTTGTTTAGAATGACTTAACTTGACTTAACTTTACTAGTCAAATTACCAAACGGGCCCAAAGTGGCAATGTGAAACGATAACCACCAAATAACAAAGTTGAATGATCATTAACCCATATTAATTGTTCGAATTCTTATAAAAAAAAATTTGTTCTTAATAAGCAATTGAGTAATACACACATCATCACACTCATACAAACCCATCCTTTCCTTACTTGAGTATTAATCAAGTCGTTCAACAAGATTAAATGAACGTGTGGTCTCCCATATATAGCTAGCTTTATTATTCTTCCTAAGACCCCACCTTATGAGTTATGACTTGCATCAACCTTTTTAGTACTTCAAAAGTCATAATTCCTGAGCACGTGACTCTTTTATTTCTCTCGTGGCCAAGTGTGCGGGTGGCACATTTTTAGAATCGGAACACGTTCATGTCCCAGATTGAAAGCAGCAAGAGGCACTTGGCTTGGCAGTTGGTTGGTACTCGCCCTTTCCAGCCTACTTTTCCTTTTAAGTCTACCAAACAGGTGCCTTCATTCATTAATGGAATAGAGGGGGACTCCTAGATCCTAAACCTAGGCAGGGCTCCTTCCTTCCTACCACATGATTCATGCACTCTCTTTCTTTTGCCCCCACCGTAATATGTGCTATGTGCATGTTAGGTTACCTACTATCCTATAAATATTAATATACTACATGTACATATAAATATAATGCAGGTTGGTCTGGTCACTGGTCGGATCAAATATTCAAGAGAAACATAGGGTTAATTAGATTCGTAAACCAAGTGACGCTGGTGCTGATGCCAGTGCCTCTTCTCTGGCCACGAAGCATGCATATGGCGATAAAACCAACCCAGTTTTCCTTCTCTTTTGGCTTTTGAAGGAAGAAAACAAAAACAAGCACATCTAGAGGGAGGGAGGTGGAATTGAAGGGGAAGTATGGTAAAAGACAGGTCTTCTCCTTTTCATTAATAAGAGCCAAGAGCTGGGCCATCATCTGATCTGATCTTACCGACTCCAAAGAAAGATTTGGTGCAGCTGGCCACCTTAGGTCTCCATCAAGGCAGCACCGAGCACCTCAGCTAGACAAGTGGAGTGCCACGTGTGAGAGTGATTATCTCACAAGGGCCCCACATGGACAAGAGGCAGGACGACTCTACACCGTCCATTGTTGCTTTTGAGGCGTCACGAGTCGTCTGCCATTGGCTCTCCTCTCGCACCCTCTGAGTCTGACTCACGTGCGATGGAGATAAGATCATGAAAGTCTCCTTAAAATGATGTATCATTGTATCAATAGTTAATATTAATAATAATAGGAGCTTTCCATAGAGAGAGAGAGAGAGAGCGGCAAGGCAATAAGGCCCCGTCACTTTCCCCCATGGGCATGCGTGCCACTCAAGTTGGTCGCCGACGTGGAACTACTCGTCCACAACTCAGCTACATATCTCTACTGAGAACTCACAGCTTGGCTCATATGAATTTTTTTATTTTTTTTAATACCATCACCATGTGTGCTGAGACCAGTTGAGCTATTCACTCACTGAGTCATGAACTCGAAGAATACTGCGTAGCTAATTAGTCCTATGCGCCATTAGTCCACTCGAAGAATCCACCCTTCTTCATCAACACCTCCACTTCTCAATGGTAAATGCTATAAAGAGCACGGAACAACTACTTGAGAATCTAATCTAATACACAATTACCTCACAAAATCTCTTGCCATTTTTTTTAAACTTGCAAATTTGAAGTCTAATGATCAGTAATTACGCCTCGCTGTGTCATAAATCACGTTAAATGTGAATTCATTAAGTCCACATCGCCCCACCTTTAATTAATACAAAGATGATCATCAATGTACTGGTAGACGGCCTTGATCTTCTTCCCCTCTGCTAATTCTTTAGTTGAGCCCTCCAGATTCTCAAACAATGAACCCACCTTGTAGCCACATTTTAGAGATAAAAATCCGGGTGGCAATCTCATCATCTGATCAAAACCCTTTTTTCTTAACAGTCCATGAAATATGTATGCATTATGTGAAGCCTTGAACTTCTTCCCTTGTACAAATCATGAACCCTAAGTTGTACAAAGATCCCACTACATTTTATTTTATTTTATTTTTTGATCGGGACCCACTACAATTTTAGAGACAAAAATTTGGGTTGCAATCTCAAGATCTTATTTTGTTTTACCATCCATGAAATAGGGATGCAACATGCTATCTAATACCACAACATAGCAAAAAAGAGAAATACTCATATCAAAGAGTGACTGCAATTTTCTCACAAACAATTCATAAAAAAAAAAAAAAAAAAAAAAAAAAAAAAAAAAAAAAAAACCAAGAGAAATTATATTTATCTTATTTTTCTATTCTAATTAGTAACTCCAAATCATTTGTGTACATACACTAACAAACCCAAGTCCCAACTATACAAAGACAGATAATAATCCTATCCTAAAAACTCAAAATATAAAGAATATCTGAAAGTTTAGCATGCAGAGAGATTTTCTAGCTTATGGCTCATGTCCCTAAAAGCACTCCTCATTTTCCATTTATTTACAGAAAAGAGAGAAAAAAAAAACATTTTCTTTTTAAAATATTTCCACATACACTTCACTCACTCTAATGGGACATTTTCTCTAATTTATACCACCACATCCAAACCTTCCTTCCTTTTTTTTTCTTTTCAGTTTTTTCTTATATTTTCTTCATTTCCAAAGTTTTCTTTTTATTTGATTTTTTTTATATAATTTTTTTTTTCAAAATGGAGCTCGATGAGGAATACCCTTTCGTCTTCTTGCATTCCGATTGCTGATGTTGGGAGGAGTAGCCGGAGAAATGCTGCCTGAGTAATTTCCTGCCTCATCTCCGGAGTCCCCATGACCGTCGAATGAGTTGGTGTGGTCCATCAGGCGATTAAAAACCGACATCTTCTGCAGCTTCCTAGGAGTGGACGACTCATCCGACTCTGATCCCTGCAACACTGAGTCTCGCGTCGGTTTCGGACGAAGCACAAACGTCAGCTCCGGGTCCCGTTTCATACCTCTAAGCTGAAAATTACAAATCAAATGAAGGGTGTTATTAGTAAATAAAAAACAAATGATGAAAAAAACTTGAAGCAGCGACAAAAGGGCCGATGAAGAAATCGATGCATTGGGTTTGAAAGAAAACGAGATGGGTGTTGCTTAGAAACACAAGAAAAAAGAAGAATATCCCAAGAAAATCCATTGAAACGGGTATTGCTTGGAAGCCCCGAAAGCGTGGAATTCTCCGAAAGTTTTCGTTTGACAATCACATAAGAAAAGGGGTTGAATGAAATGAAGTTCAATCTCAATAAGCCCAGCCCGTCAATAGAAGCAAAAAAAAAAAAAAAAAGCACATGGGATGAACAAAATACCCACAAAAAATATATTAAAAAAATGCAATGAAACATGAGAGAATACGTCAAGAACATAGGCATTGAACAGGCCAAATGCCAAAAAAAAAAAAAAAAATTTGAGATTTGATAGAAATGAGAAATGGGTATTGTGTTTGAGAATACTACCTTGCATCCGAGAGAACAGAATCGAAATGAATCGAGAAGACTTCGGCAACAAATCTCGCAGGTATTGGTGACACCCTTTCCAGGCCTTGGCTGTGGCCTCTCATTCAGGAAAACGATTTTAGCGCTGTTGATAATGTAAGTTTGGACGCAAGAGATGTCCAGAAATTTCTGTACTTCAGATACTCTAATCACGTTGTGGTAGGAAGATCTTCTTATCTAAAAACCATCATCAGATATTTTAGAGAAAAAAAAAAGGGCAAGGAAGGATTTGTCATTGAAGGACTAAAAGACCCAGAAACAGAGAGATGGTAATATGATGGAAGAAAAGTACCTGAACAATGTGGTGGTCTTTGTGATGTGCCAAGCAATAAGAGCAGAGAGCATTTTCCATACAATCCAAGCAGTACATATTGCATTCGCTCTTATTAGAACCTCCATGGATGTTACAGGGAACGAAGAAGCTCGTATTCAACAGGGGAACCAACCAAGGTGGACCCAGATCATCATTCACCAATCCAATCATCGGACCAACCTACAAACAACTCAAAACCCCATCAAAATCAAATCTTTTTTCTTTTCTCAGGGGAAGATAAAAGAAACAAATTAAACGAGATGGGGTGCTTCATTGATTCTCATTACCATGACTTTCTTGTTCTTGGTCCTCACAACACCGATCTTGTTTTGATTCTCGATAGCCAGCTTGTCTATCAACAAAGGAAGCTGAAAAAAAAAATATGAAAATAAAGAAAAGCTCATTAGGAAAAGAAGAAGCAGAAAGGAGCATCCTTTTTTATCATCTCCATTTCCAAGATCAGACCCAAAAGGGATAGAAAAAGAACAGCATAAAAGAACTGAGAGCCATCAGTTCACCACCTATATACCTGCTGCAAAAGTCAATCGAATAGAAGGAGAAGAAGAAGAAGAAGAAGAAGAAGAGAAAGAAAAGAGAGAGGAAGATGGGGAGAGGATCGGAGCGAATGGTGTGACAGAATGTAAAGCGAGAGTGAAAGAAGGTATAGTTTAGGGTGTAGGAAATATACAAGATGGGGGAGGGCGATTTGCTGCTAAGGAAACAAAGGGAGATTCCTTTTCCTGACCCTTCGATTTTATTTTATTTTGCTTTTATTTTATGACTAGAGCTGACGAACTGTTAAAACACCGTCTGAAACAAGTAACGGCCATGCCTGAAAATGTTACCTGACGATTGACATGACGATCTCATTTCCTCTGTAGAGATTGTTGATTTCCTTGTCTTAAAATGGTTAGAAAATACAGGCAGCAAAATCAACCGGAGTAAAAGTCTTAAAACCATGGCATGTGGGGGCCACTTTTGATTATCATATCTTTCCAATTGAAAGCCTTGAATGAGGACTGTTTTTGACTTTTGACTCATATAGCCATCACATCATCCTCTTCTAGATGAGTTTTTTCCTATAATAGCACTCTCAAGTAAACTAATTGCATTCATTAGAAAATAATACCCAAAATAGCATCCCGAGCCTATCCAATTCTAATATAAGAACCAAAATTACTTAAATCAAATGAAACAAAAGTGAATAAAGTGAATCAACAATGCTAACCCACAATTACTGATCCATGAATTCTAATTAGACCCTGTACTTAACCCACAATTCAAAGGCCCACAACTCTTGCATATGGCTTTGTATTTGTAAATTGGGAGTAGACAGTATCTTTGGAGTTGCCTCCACCATATCCCATCCATATGCCTTTGAATTGAGGCTACTGATGGAGTTTGACCTTATGCAGAAAATATCATCATTTATCTATACTGTAGAATTTCATCCCCAGAATTTACAACCTGGTTTACTCAGCAGAATTGCATTATAATCTTGAAAATTCTTAGAGCCTGTTTGGTTCATGTAATTGAATTCCTAGGAATTCAAAGACTTTCATATCTATAAGTGAATAAAGAAGAAAAAAAAAAACAAGGTAAATATCCAAAAATGATCATCAAATAATCTCTCCTTTAGGTTTCAATAGAAAATGAATCAAGGGAGAGATGGGAAAGGAATACACAGCCATCATCCTAGTAAATCAATTCCTAGGGAAAGACAAGATCACATCTACATCTCTACCTTATATCCTTCACACCTCATATCTTTCATAATCCTTTGATCTCATTTGATTATGAATTCTTATGTATTCAATTCCCATAAAAACAAACTGACCCTTAAAATAAAATCAATTAGATTATATTTGGAATTAAATCCTTAAACAGTAAACATGGTTATTGAAAGTTTATGCTTCCACCATCCATAGCTATTCACATCGTAAGACTCACACTCGAATCCTAAGATTTACCAATAAAATGGTTTCTACGTGCTAAAGCCATCTAATTCGAAATTCTTAAAAATTCTGTAGTATTCTACCCACTTTGGGCTATAGACTATAGTATTCTACTGACTAACAATGCTTGCCATGGATAGTGGAATTCCTTATTCAGATACCTGAATATCCAACTCAGAGTAATAATGATTTATTGGTTTACCTCTAAGCGCTTTATTATGCACAACATGTAATATATAAATGTGATATATGTGGTACAAATGTGAATGCATGTTGGATGTGTGGAGTATCCAAAAAATAGAACTAGCAACCAGTACACGAGATCATCTATGGAAAAGAGAAAATCAAGAAATAACATAGGCTCGGGATGCTATTTTGGGTATTATTTTCAAATGGGTACTATTATGGGAATTAGTTTACTTGAGGGTGATATTCTGAAAAAAAAAAAAAAAAACTACTCCTCTCTTGCAGTCCCCCAATCCAATGAGTCCCACTGTAATGGGAGAAGAGGGTTGGTTACTGTAATGGGAGAAGAGTGTTGGTTATACTTTGGATCTGCTATTGCTAAAAAAATCCAGCTGTAGTAAATGTTTTTAGCTGTTACAGGAAAGGCATGAACACAAATGTTTAATAAAAATAGTAAGCAATATGAAATCTTTCTTCTGATCCAATGGCTAGCTAGGAACGTCGGAAATTAGAATCTCTTTTAGCTGTAAGAATCATATTGCCCATTGTCAATTGAGCCTACATCAGATTCAGCAATTGGCTGAGAGCGAAGGTAATCTCTCCATGGAATTGAAGTCTTATTCTGCATAGTCTTAATTGGGATCTTGGATTAGCATTAAACTAATGTGTCATTGTTTCCCTTCCCGTTGGTAAATAGATGTATCACTTTTAAGGGGAAAAGACTTTTACAACAGGTGTGACTCAAAGATTGCTTATTTAAGATAGATGGGAACTCTACTGATCATCCAAGCATTAGCAAGTTCCTGAGGTGAAAAGATTCGGGTTTACATGGCATATCTAGGACCAGCATTAGCATTTAAAAAAAAAACATCAAGGACCTTAAAATAAACCTCCTACTTATGACATCTGGCAGACCCACCTTTCATGTCTCAAAAGTTCCATTTCATGGCAGTGGAACTGGGATCTCAAGATATATATATCCATCTATTATATCTAACTCGGTCACATGAATTGGCCCTTCATGTAATAATATATGAAACTTCTGTACAGGTAGTGGGGACATGAGCTAAATTAATTACAGATAAACGTACAGAAACATGCAAATGCTAACCTGGGCAGGACTGGAGGTTTTTAAACTATATAACATTCATTCACTTAATTAAGCAGCCTAATTAAGGCATCAAACATTGAATGTACTCTCCCCCATGCATTTGTTGTAAGTTGTAACCTTTTCTCCCAGTAATGAGGATTTATGAATTCAGTGACCTGCCCGGAACCATTCTCCACCATCAGCCGCCGTCTACCACAGCCCTACAGCGGAGCGTACATTTTGATGATCAAGCATCGATCACATATTATAAATCGAAGCCGTTGGATGAACCACTGTCCAGAATTATTGGGCATGGATCATCATGATTAGTTTTAATAAGCAATCTTTAAAATGCACACCAAGAAAGATCCATGTAGGAGAGAGAGAGAGAGAGAGAGGAATATATCTTTGTGGGTTTGAGTGGGTAAAGTCACTCTAGTCTAAATTAAGTGGATGATGATGGGGATCATTGTTTAATGGATTAAACATTTGTAGGGGTTACATGCACTTTCCATTATGGGTCAAGTGGGCTCCACAAAGCATGCCACATGTCCTATAATTGCTGGGCAACATCCTGATAACCATAGCCTTATGAGCATTGATACAAAATAAGTCAATAGATTATTCATTAGGGAAATGGCACAAAATTACATGAGCACTGCTACATGACCTGATGCCAGGCCCGAAAAGTGGCCTGTCACCAAGCCTGTAGCCATTGGATTTCATTTGAAATGAGCCTAGTGTCAGGCCACTTTTTGGGCTTGGCATCAGGCCATGTAGACTTTTTCAAATTACATTTCATTCTATAGGAATCAATATACTTTTTTTTTTTTTACATGGGTATCTCCAAACACGCGACGGTATTTGTGACAATGCTCATGAGAAAATGCCTGGGCCTCAAATAAATTAGGCTCCAGCTTCTGAGTAACTCTTATTTTTAGGCATAAAACTTTTTATCAAATGTGGAGCACCAATTAGTCAAGTAAAAGTCGTGTAAAATGAAATATTCATGACTATTTTCTTATGAATTATGCTGCTCTTGTGGGTTGGATTCTCTGAATCACGACAATGTTAGCAAAGCTGTGCAGTGGGGCCCACCTACTGACACACATACAAACCCCTCAAAATTAATATTTCCCTTTTTTCACATATATCTAAAACACGAAGAAAATCCCATGCTTGATTCCTTTTTTCACATATGCTCGCATAAATTCATGCCCTTTGAGGGTGCATTTTAGCATATAGAGGATTCCACAATAGAAATAAGAATTGTCTTTGATTTCTTACTATTTTGTTGTTTGATGAGGCACATTTTTTTTACATAAATTAAAGGAAAAAAATGAACTAATTTTTCTCAACAGAAAATATTTTAATTTTTAATAGAAAATATAAAAATAAACAAAATTCCTCTCTGTCTCTCTTTCTCAGAAATAGATTCCACAAAATGCATAATCTTCTCCTGACACAAACAAGTCCTACATGTTTTTAATTCCTTCCAATAAAGCAGAAAGTAGTGACTTCTATAGAAACACACCAGATGCATTTCTGTTAATAGTACTAAAATAAAGCACCAGTAAGTTTGGCCTTGAATTTGAAGCCAGATCCTGAAACTAATCTACAAGGAGTTTGTTTGAGATGTGGATTGTGGACCCTTCGCTTTCATAAGCAGGTTTTGGATGCGAGTGGAGTAAGCAGGTTGAGATGGGAGGTTTGGCAGGTTGGAACCAACTTGCATCCAACCCACTTATTAAACAGGTCAAATACTTTTAAACCGAGACCCAATGTTGGTCAACTTGACTCTCTAACTTGTTTATCCTGTTTACCAATAGTTTTTGGTTTTCACTCTATTTGAACTGAATTTTTTCATTCATTTCAATGCCTATGTATTAAAAAAAAATTATGTGAGCGGCTTTAATTCTTAAATGTTGGGCTTTAGATACAATTCTTGAAAAATTGGTCCAAGCTCCACTTTTGAAAATTACATAAAGCTAAACTGACAGGTTTAAAATACATTAAACAAATTAAAGCTAGCCTCAAAAAAAAAAAAAAAAAAAACCAACCTCATTAAATAAATTATTCTTTTATTTAAAACTTTTTTTATACTAAATTGGTAATTTGTATATTTAATTATCTTATGTTTCCCAAAGTCTCATGACTAAACTTTTTTATTCAACAAAACATTTTCTCATGTGTAGAAGATGGAATGGGTCAATGGGGTGGCACCCTGACCCGCACACACCAAGAGACCTATTTGGAATTTGGACTGTCCGTGGCCACAAACAGGAACGGAGAGGCCGTTGATGGTCCGTTAATTGTGACGCCGTTAGAGTTAAGAAGCCACGGAATCCGTTCGGTTACGACGGAGGCATGCCCCGCCGACTTTCCTGCCGCTTTAGCTGGTCACGTCAGCGATTAGAAAGGAGGCTGCCTTGTCACGTGAGGGTACATACGTGTCAGTGTCAGATATACCCACGTGTCAGTTAAAAAGTGGCAGTCTTAAAATCCATGTAGCAGTCGGTCGGTCCTCGGCCCGTCACTCACTGGTGGGGAGATTGCAGCAAAATGACTAGACTGCCCATGGAATCTGCTAAAATTACCAAAACACCTCCACTTTCCGATACTTGGTCGACTCGACTATCGAACTCATTGGAGATTTGGTTGAGCACAAAATCTTTAATGTCCAAGTGATATTGATGATTGTCTTGAAATCATGACACAAGATTAATGACCAAAATAAAAATGTGTCTTTTGCCTGCTTACCATTCATTTCAGGGTGGTCATTTGGACTTTTTTTTTTCTTTATTTATTAAGTAAATGTCTCAGCCCTTTTGTATCAAATAGTTATTAGTGATCCAATAAGGTGCGTCTTGTATTCTACTTCAGTGAAGAACTTGTTGTTAAAGGTATAAAGGATTAGAATCCTTCAAAGAGGGCACTTTCCATGTTGGTCCAGCAACTCCAATAGCTTTTCTATTTGTCCAACTCAACATGGATGTAATGACACGTGGGAAGCCCTCCAACAGAATCTTTATAACCAACGTGGTAATTGACAAATGCCTTGGTATACCAAATTTGGCATACCAAAAAATAGCATTTAAATAAAATTTTTTTAATTTAATAATAAAATGTATGTTGCGAATCAGCGTGTGGGATGGAACATTTCGTCAGTGGTTCAACGGGATAGAACATTTGCATCAGCTGAGATATTGCATTTGAAGTGTCTACCTGATGATATCATAGTCAGTCAGTGAACGTTAAATGGCTAGATTTATAGCAGTTATATTTTATTTTTTTTGGTTTTTTTGAGTTTTAATGGGTAATTATAAATGAGAAATATTTAAGTAAGTGAGAACTTCTCATCTATTATATGAGAACTTTTTTGCGATGCCCAACTAGCAATCCATCCGAACCTAGCAACCAATAGGAAACTCCCCGATATTTACTAATCCCAAGGATTGACACACATCCAAATGGACTGAACCGTTGGATCGAGTGTTGAATATTTTTTTGAATATGAAGCCATTAAACTTGTGGGTCACGGATGAAGGGGTTTTGGGCGTGGGTTTTGGGTCAAACTTGATACTTGGGGTGGTCTCATATAGATCTTGTCATCCCCTCTGGTCCCATCCCCAAATGGGCCCCACAAAAAAGTTCTCACATAATATGTGAGAACAGTTCTTACATGAATATTTCTCATTATAAATTGTGATAATTTGAGAAACTCTTGGAGCTTGGATATCTATAAATTTTGCTGCAGCTCAAGAGTCCGCAAGGAAGGATGTGGAGCGTGCGTTTGGAGTGCTATAAGCACGTTTTGCAATTGTTCATGGGCCTGCTCGTTTCTGAGACAGGTAAACACTTCAGTATATAATGAAGGCATGCATCATAATGCATAACATGATTGTCGAAGATGAACGCGATAAAAGTCGTTCACCCAATTACGATGCACGAGAGGGTGAATGCAGTGACCTTGCTGTGCCACGTGACCACACTACATAATTTCAAGATTTCATTCAAAATCACTTGCGTATTCGTGACAAGGGAACACATTCTCAACTCCAAGCCGATCTGATGGAGCACCTATGGCATTTCCAAGGTCAATATGAAGAAGCTTGTGATTGACTATAATATTATGTAATTTAATTTTACCTTTTCAATGAAAAATAGATTTCAAGTACAATTTGTGCATTTTTTATTTTTTTAATAATTTATTACTCTAATAACATTTAAATCATAACAAATTCCATTAAATATAAGTAAGATATATATAATAAAGCAAATGAGGATTAAATGAAAATAAAATAAAATAATAATTTGACATCTCTTTTGGAGTTGCCCAAGTGAGATGCCAAATTTACATATGTCTTTTTTGCCACATAAGCCTTTATTTTGAAAAAGGCATATGAGAATTTGAAGTGTCTCTTAGATATTGTCAATCTCTGTATTTTCATTTATCTTCTTTACCGTATTGAGAAGTTGGCTAGTCATCTATCAGAATTAGTCACTAGAATGATATATAGAACCATTCATAAAGTGTAATGATGGTGATCTTATTTACAAGAAATCAAATCATGTTAATGCTGGGTCATACCTTTCATTTTACACATTTCATTAACAAAATAATGATCTCAATTTAGTTGGAGCCAAAGATCTTATGCACCGGTCAATGGATAAAGTCAGTGAATTAGAAAAAAAATATAAGGAATGTTCAAAATATGAATGACTTGAATTAAGTAAAAGCCAGCGAAGTAAACACAACTAAGCAAAATACAATACCATGGTAGAGTCCCTAGTCTATTAGTCAACATCATAAAAGTTACGTTATCATCTCATATATATAGAAGACTAAAGAACCATACATTCGTGCCTGTGGTGGTACTGGCTGACTGGTCAACATGCCACTTTTACATATTTAAAATAAATTTAGATCCTATCATGCCGAGAGGATTTCTCTAAGGCCGGCCCTACAAATCCCTTAGTGTTGACCACCTCTTAAATCTAAACAGCTCCAGATCATGTTATCAAGTAATGATTTTTGGCCAAGTTTCACTATAACCATAGTGAAGCTCACCGATATTAGACTGATTCTGAGTAGAATACACAGAAGAGAATTTGTTACCCTCATGAATCCGCCCCCTCTCAGCTTAAAAATAGTGCAAGTGACCTAAAGAGAGTTCAACCCACTAAGGGTTTTGTCACATTCCGGACCCAAGAATCCCCTGATTAGGGTGGTTCCCAAGGTGTGACACGCGTACTCCCATGAACTCGCACTTATTCCGGACCAAATCCGAATTCACGAAGGATAAAATTTCACATTCAATCAACATTTAATTGCAGAAGCATATATAACATTTAATATCAAAGCCATGAGCAGTCCATTGACTATTCCATTATGTTACAATTTATCATTAACAAAGCTAATAATTTAAATCTCATAAATGTTAAGTACATAAGTACTCTAATGATTATCAACTAGATGTTTATCTCAATTGAACATAATCCTAATACAATACAAATCTACAATTCATGCATTGCTTTAAGCTAAGTGAATTACAAAATGCTTAGACTTAACTTAAACTTACTATTCGAAACGTACTCCGGCTGTCATATCTAACCGAAGAATTTACCCATCAATCTTTAATTCTGTTTGGTTACTAATTGATCTCTTCGATATCCTGGATCCCTGTGACACCAAGAGTAGTACCTCAAATACAACGATTTGACAAGTATAGGCAATAAACAGGAATTACATAATGTTTTAGAATGAAATAATTGTCAATTGATTGATAAATATCAATAAAAAGAATTAGCTAAATGTTTGTTCAATAAATGATTAATCCATGATTTCAAAATTAAATCAATAACATATCCATGGTTTCGAGATTCAAATCAATAATTTATATATATACAAATATGGCATCTACGTGAGCTCATCCTCTCTATGAGAGCAAATCTAGTTGGGATGTCACCAGCGGCCCGACCAAAGGCTAACTGGCTACCCGGGTTCCAGAGTTTCGATTACTCCAGATGACATACTGCAGTAGTCTCTATAACTAAACCAAGTTTAATCCCCGTCGGGCATCACAAGGTCGAAGCTAAGTAATGCCGATAAAAATCAAATCAATGACAAATCAAATCTGAGTATCTTTATGTACTCGTTCACAAATCAAATCAAATAGTAATCTCAATGATTGAGTACTTACTCAATTTAGATCTTTCATATTATATCAAATACTTATATAACAATTGGATAACAAATTGGAAGTAAATGATTGAATCAAATAATGTAAATAATGTGACGACTATATCAATTAAAATTGATAATAATGAAATTCCGATTTAAAGGTACAATGCAATTTATTTAAAGAAAATCAAAACTTTTGTTACCCAATTTAATTATTCATAAAGACTATTATTATCCGATACAAGATAGATTTAGAGAGTCAACGTATTACTACTTACTTGGTGTCACTTATTATAAAAATACATTGAGCCTCTAAATTAATCTTCATGCTTAATAATTAGACTACTAAATGCATAAAACTTATGAGAGATTTAATTTAAATTAAACCTTCATAAAAATATAATTTCCATTAGTCAAATGAAATGGTTTAAAGGGTTCCATTCTAAAGTCATATAAGTCATTTTAAATTTTTCATCACCTATGAGTTTAGGGTTACACCATATTTCTCATTAGGGAGACTTATGAGGGGTCATCATAGAGTAAGAGTACAATCACACTCCTCTAGTATGGGCCAATCGGGTCGGAAAGCCCAAATAAATGGTTTCAGATTCATTACCATTGGTCCGTTAATTTTATTAAAGGTGCCATTTTCTAGGGTCCCACAAGTACTTTGGAGTTCAAAATCCTAATTGGTTTAGTAAATAAATAAAATAAGGGTATTCATCAACTTTTAGTGGCCTAAGAAGTAGTTTTGGTCAAAACTCCGGGTCCCAGGCAGAACCCCTTCTCGCTATAGCGAGCCTGTGGCTCGCTATAGCGAGCTCACAGAAGGTGGCCTCGCTATAGCGAGGTCACATTCTGTGACCACTCCTCCGTTTCCTCATTTTTTTTCTTTGTTTCCAATTCATATACATAAAATGCTACATTGTGTCCTTTTCAAACACATGTTCTCCATGTATGAAAGCACATGGTTCCATCCAATTTACCACCCATTTCAAGACACCTCACATGTACACATTATACACATCCACCATTCATGTACAAAAGCAATTGGTACATATGTAATTTGTATTTGTTCAATACACTACTTTACCACTAATCTAATCTCCTCTTTTCCTTTAAGAAAATTAAAACTATTAATACTCAAGAAAATCAACCCATATTATAATCATTCTCAAATTATAATAAAAGAGACTAATCACCATGAAGAGGTAAAGAATAGAATTAATAATCCAATCAAGGACTAATTAAGCACCATGTATTCTTGATTAAAGCTTATACTTGCGTCTAATAAGCTTTCCAAAGCTCTCTTATCAATCTCTTGCTTACATGATGAAAACCCCCAATTTACTAAACCCTAATCAAAGAGAATCCATGGGAAAATGATGAGAATGCAATGCATGTGGAATTAGGAGTCTTCTTGACTCAAATACAACTCAAAATCATAAAAATAAAGGGTTGTTACCTACCTCTAAACCATAATTCCGAATTTGAGAGGGAATAGGGAAAGTTGGGGAGAGAATCTCTTGTCCACAATGGAAGATGAGGTGGAAGAAGATGATGAGTATCCAAATCCAAGCTATGAAGGGGTGAAGAAGATGAAGATGGCTCCAAGCCTTTCTCACCTCTTTGCTCAAGTGAACCAAAATCCCAAATAACAAACCCTAATCAAAGAATCCACATGGAAGAGTGATAAGAATGCAATACATGTTAACTACAAGTCTCATGACTCCATTACAACTCATATTAACTCAAAAATACAACTCAAATGGAGTTTGGTTCTCTCCTCTAGTTGGAAATCCGAATTTGAGAGAAATAGGGGAAAATGGAGAGGTCTTCTTGTCCACAAGGAGTAGGAGAGGTTGGAGAAGATGAGGATGAGTCTAACTCCTAGCTTCCAATGCATATGAATCCATTCTTGTAGAGATTGGAAAAGAGAAAAGGGTAAGGAGAAGAGAAGAAGAAGAGTAGTAGAGAGAAAGAAAATGAAAGGAAAGGAAAGGGGTTGGTTTGCTTATAAAGGGATAAGGTGTGCATTTTGCACAAAAGTCCACCCATTGGACATAATTTGGATAAAAGGCTTCTTAGGTGGGAATGGGCTTGGGTTTGTGATGGGTTGAGTTGGGTCTAATGAGTTTGGGTCTCATTGTGGAAATAATGTAGGGAAGGTGTTTGATGAAAATGATCATGAAGGTCCACAACATTTAATACACACAAATCATCATAATTAACAACTAAGTATAATTAATTTAGTCAAAATATTACTAATTAGTACTAAACAAGATTAACTTGGGTCGGGGTGTAACAGGTTTGTTGAGGATGAGTTTTAAAACTCTGAACTTAAACTGCCAATTATTTGGCCCCGTCTGATGAGTGAGTTCAGTTTTAGCAATCAAATTCTTGGAAACTTCTAACTGATTTTTCATTAAATCATGAAAAACTCATATCTAGCAATTGTAACTCGCACAGGGTTTGGACTAATTAATGGAAATTCTCATTTTTTGAGGATTTTTAATTTGACCACCCTCCAATGGGATTTGGAAAATCGTCATATTGCGGGATTTAACACCAATATCATTTTTTTTTTAGTTATATGCTGTCAGACACTACTGATATTGGTGTGAGATCGTCATTTATACAAATTCTCAGCGAGAAGATTTTATTTTAGGGGTTAATAAGGAATCATCATATCTATGAATTCCTCATCTGTTATCAAACGTACCAAGCAAACATAGGTCAATTACTCACTCATGCACTATCACATGATATTGTCAATTATGGTAAGCATTAGCGGTTTAGCAAGTGCATGGTGTTGCTTGTTATAATTTTACACGTTTAAAAGTGGAGAAAGAAAAAGGAGGAGATTCCCCAATCAAATGTTATTCAGTGCCCTAAAACTTTCCCCTCCCAAGCTTAATTTCATTGTTTGCACCCACCTGAAAACGACTGGGCTTGCTACCCGACTTGCTCTGCACTCGCAAATTTAATGAATAACATCTGAGATTTCCTGAAGAAAGAATCCCAATGCAAACTTAAAAATATCGTGAGGACACAACAACTTAATTAACAATGATTAAGAAAACGGATTGTTTGGGGTTCCATTGGATATTTTTAGCCACAGGAGCTTATTTTTTTCCAATAACATATGAAATGACTTGACTCTTGAACCCCCAGTCCCCAGATTGCAATATATATGGAGCACCTTCCACTGTTAAATTTGTATCTAATGCAAAGAAACACATGCATAACGCCCTGATACAGATTCTGACCTGAATAATGGACTGATGGTCAAAATCCATCAGCTACCCATGGTTATAGGACCGGTTACACGCATGCAGTTTTGGTCCATTGCAAGCCATGGACATGTGTGTGCTATGTTGCCACTTTTCAATCCGAGTTGGTAACTACCATACATACACCAGAAAAGATATAACTACAACAATTAATTATCACATATTATATTCATATGACCAGGTCCATCCACTTTATAATAAATACACATAGGAATAGGATTAACCCACAGCCAATCTTACAATCACATATAGAATTTCACATTACACACATAACACCAGAACCCAGGTACCAAACCTTACTTAATTACTTTGATATGAAACTTCCCACAGCTGCTGCAATTATAGCAGTAGGATCTCCAAGAATGGCCGATATAATAATCCTCACTGCCCCGGCAGCAATCTGACAACATTTCCTCACCTTCCCTCCCTTTCCTCTGTGGTGATTCTTCAGCGTCCCTTTCAAGCTCGGAATCGTCGTCTGTATCTCCCTCACCTTGTTTTTGTCCACATTCAGATAAATAGCTTGCCAGCTCTCCACCAACAGCTCTTTCACACACGCCACATGAAGAATGTAGTTCTTGCACTCAGACCTGTAGGACCAACCCTGCCCCTTCCCCCCGCACCTATGGCACGAGCTCGAAAGCTTAATGCACAGGTGAAAGTTGCGTTCGCCATCATCTAAAACCTGTGGGAGGTTCGCGCAACATGGGTGCAGGTCGAACCCGCAGGCACTGCAGTGGTAAACGAACCCCACAACGTCTTTCCTACATGCGTCACATATCCTCATGACTGGCCCAGGGGGCTTTGTTTGGAAGCGGAAATTGCATTTCTTGTAGAAGGGGTGGACTATGGTGGGTGGTGCCAATGCACATGCCCTGTGGAGGTCGAATTCGCAGGCGTCGCATTTGTATTTGAGCCCAATGCCAGCCTCCTTGCACCCGTCGCAGTTGAATGGGATCTGGGTGTATTCGCACTTGAGCTTGTGTTGGGGGTGGCTGGGGTGAAGGATCTCTTTATCGAGCTTCATGGGTCTCGTTTGATTTTTTTTTTTTAGAGTTCTATTTGGGTCTATACTAACCTGGCTTCTCTGAGGTGGAGATTGGTTTAAATGGAGGAGGTGAGGAAGATCTGGTTATTATTATTATGATTTCTTTAACTTTATTCTTTGTGAATAGTAAAAGGTGTTATCTAGGATTGTTGGGAGGCATAAGCATCTTTGCTTTGCTTAATTGTTTCAAGAAGAGAATCATTTGAGTGGATACGTGGGTGCAACAAACAACTTGGGTTGAGTGGCAGATCAAAAAAGCATTTGGCGGATACTATATTCCTACAATGAGGATTAAAAAGAGGAGCTCACTTGATTAAATAAAGTTATTTTTTGTTGTGTGTGGGAAACAACAGCTAAGTTCAACACTCGCGTCCCATATCCTCAATCAAATCTCTTAAATCAAACTAATCATTTGAGTAATTGTAGTATTATTTATAGTAATGAGCTATTTATATATAATGAAATAACTAGAGAGAATTTCACAAATCGTAGTCATCTGATTTTTAAATATATCAAATAGGTAAGTTAGAATCAAAGTAGGGAACCCATGATTGCATTCTAACCACCATTGGCACCCAATTGGGAAATAAAAGATTCCCATGGTAAGGAGTTTCAGCCGTATCATTCATTTTTTCCCAATAAAAAAATTTCAATGCTATTTGTGAAGTGTATATATTGTTTATGATCCAGAAGATTAATGATATCTTGATACACATCAGTAACGGTTTATGCTCGAATCCTCTTTTGGATTGGATGTCAATGGCCATATGTTCTTAGGTTCCATTTTGATTTATGTACATGAATTATTCCGATCCCCGTTAGCTTTTCTTTTCCTTCTGCCAATTGATTGAAGGAAGCTTCCACTCAATAATACACATTTTCTGATTTCTAGAATTGTATTCGCATCTCCCGAGTTAAATATAAAATGAGAAAAAGTGGTGCCTGAATTTATGTGGAAGACCCTCCCAGTTGGCCCTGTAACCAGTCCACATGCATAAGAACGAAATGCAAAAATTGCCCCCCGTCTTTCATAAAATTGCAACACATGCACCTGCATGACCATTCACCAGGTAGTTCTATATTAGGCTCTCTTTATCCTGTCTTTTTTTTTTATGTTGGAAAAGTAGAATAATAGAGTTGTAGTAACTTCCACGCAATATCTTTGAGTAGTAGTTTAAAAAAAAAAAAAGTAGAGACATTGGAGAAAGGGAAACACAATTATTCCTACGTACATGTAGTTGCAATTAAAAGTTCCAACGCAAAGGACCGCATCCAATTCTAGGATGAGAAAAAGGCTGCAGTGGATGCATGTTTTTGGCCAAGGGAATATTAGAAGAGAACGGGTGGTGATTTTGTTGACTCCCTGAAGATTATTTCTGAACTCACTAGAGGGCCTCGTTATTTTTAGTTAGTAGTAACACAACAAGCTTAGATTGCTCACTTGTGGCATGGGTGGCATCATAAGCCCTCTCTGGCGTTCTGTCCCCACAGTCCACATGTGGTATTTGCAAAGAGTGACTGACGATGGATGGTTTGTCAGATGGGTCACAAGCAAGATGGGCTATATAGCCCACATATCGAGATCAAAAGTTGATCTGAGTCAAAAGTGTTAACTGTTGACTAGCAAATGGGATCACAAAAACAATAAATAGATTCAACAATTTCCAAGTAAGGAACAGCGACGTTCTCCCAAATGAACAGGGACAGAGTAACGTGAGCAACAGGGGCGCTACAAGGAGATGGAGAAGGTGGGGTCTTCATAGGATTTTCATCTCCTTTTAAAACAACTAGGGTCCATTTATTTGCTTGGTATTGATTTCTTAAAATTTCACTATAAAGTGACATCTGAAGAAGGAAAATGAAAAAAAAAAAAATAGTGAAAGATATATAAGATGGAGATGAACATAGAAGTTTCGCTTTCTTACAACTGGATTTACTAGGGCATTGCTCTGTAATCGATTGCCATAGGAAGGCAGTCTATTGAACCCATTTGTAGATCTTTTTTTATATATATATTTTTACTCCTTGAACCCCTTTGTAGAAGATTTCAACCCATTTATCTTTCCCTTAATTTGAATTCCTTAGAATTTCAATGCCGAGTAAGTAAATGGACCCTTAAAATTTGTGCCACCATTTTTAGTTAATGAATTGGAAGAGCTGCATCACCCCATCATAGGATATCTACTATTTATATATGGTTAATGAAAAAAGCAATATTTTTGCCGAGACTGCTCCTAGATTTAATGGTGGATGATATTTATCTTCTTAAGTAAAACTTCACACACCACCTGTCCACAAAGAATTCCCTGCTGTGCCCATTGGGCTCTATTTCTTCCTAGAGATACACACAGAGAGAGACGTATTTTAGAAACTTACTACTAGGAAAGTTCAAATTTCAATCAAACTTCTAGAAATCAAAGACGTTGACTGAAAACTAATTTCCTATCTCGCCAGATCAAAGTTTACCGTCAAAACTTGCCTTAGAAAGATTTTGATTTTGGCAGTCAACATTTGTCAATGCATCACTGTTGACTACTAGATGCTCGTTCTCTTCCTCATTCTCACCTACTTGTAATCTTGCTAGTTTCCCAAGACCAGCGATCCGAATAAGCTCTCTAGCCACTTCCTTCATCGTCGGCCTCTTATCGCCTCTTATAAGCAGACATTTCCTTGCCAACTCTGCAACTCCCCTCACCTGTTCCATCTCCCCCTCTCTCAATACCTTCTCTTCTATGAAATCCGCAAACTCCTTGCTCTTCAGTGAAGACAAGAAATACATGGCTAGATTACTCTCCTCTCTCGATCTATCGAATGAAACAGGCTTTTGCCCGGTTAACAGCTCCACAAGAACCACCCCAAAGCTATAAACATCACTCTTCGCTGTCAATTGGCTTGTTTGGAAGTACTCGGGGTCGAGATAGCCCCAAGTGCCCTGCACTAAGGTAGGTATTTGTGTCTGATCCAAAGGAACCAACCTTGAAATCCCAAAGTCAGCAACTTTTGCCGTGTAGTGTTCATCCAAGAGAATGTTTGAAGACTTGACATCTCTGTGAAAGATGGGCATTGAAGCAGCATAGTGAAGATACGCAAGAGCTTCTGCTGTTTCGATGGCAATCCTCAAACGATCCGACCATGATATGCGGGTGGCGTTTGAGGAGATGTTTTCATGGATGTGTTCATGAAGGGTGCCGTTGGAGATGAATTCGTAGACCAACAAGGGAACTTCTTCCTCCAAGCAACAACCCAAGAGCTTGACGACGCTCCTGTGATTGATTTGGGTTAGGATTACTACTTCATTTATAAACTGATCAATCTGATTTTGATCCATAACTTTCGACTTCTTTATGGCGACTACCGTACCATCCTCGAGGATTCCTCTAAAGACCGTGCCATATCCACCTGTGCCAAGGATTCGACTCTTATCATAGTTGTTAGTGGCTTGTTTGAGCTCTTCCAAGGAGAAGATTCGAGCATGATCGGCGCCTTCACGAATAGAAGAGACTTGTTGCTTCAGTAATAGTCCTCCGTTCTGCCGGAAATATTCCTCCTTAAGCTTGATTAGTGTTCGTTTCTTGAGAGCACAATAAAACCACATTACACACAGTAGCATAACTGCTAAACCCAGACATGTCCCTGCATCACAGAGACAATTGGAAAACGCATCAAAAAGAAAGAAAGGAGCATGTATTTTTATTTTTTTTAGCGCGGAGGGTGTCCCTATCTTTTGGACTGGACTAATTCAGACTGAGGGAAAGCCGGATAAATCTCATGTGGCCCCGTTGTGGTAGTCAACTTTTGGGAACAAATCTTGATCCTAGACAATTAGACAGAGTATTTCCTCATTTAAACTTTCAATGTGAGGGAGTGTGCGCCTAATTCAGGAAGCATGAAATAGAGGAATTATCACTTGAATTTTAGTGTAATCTGACATAAATTTCAATCAATTTTAATCTCACACATCATAAGTTTTGGTGTAATTTGACATAAATATCAACCAATTTAATCTAAATGTTGTATGAGGTATGGGACCTCCTGCTTTTACGTGGGGACCCCAACCGATAGTAGTAGTGAATGATTCAAAGGTCAACTAACAGTAAATTCAACAATGCAGTACTTTACTGCTTGGCAAAATTCAATAATGCAGTGCTTTACTGCTTGGTGCTTTCACACCCCAAATCATCTCAGCATGGAAAAGTTTCATTGGGTTGTTCTTGATACAGTACTTTTCCCCATACCTAGAACCGCTTCAATAACTTGCAGTATCTTTCTACATCCAGACCCATGTCTTTTGCCATCTCCTGTGCTACCAAATGGGCATATGCATTTGTATCCAGGGACTTCATTTTGACAATGAGCAACTGGCACACAAGGACCTATCTCTGGATCCAAGCATTCATCTGCATCTGCAATATCAAAGGAAAAATCATAAAACCATAATAAATTAGTGGTCACCAATTGGTCTACAAACCTCTCTAAAATTAAAGCCCTCTTGGGCCCATAAAGCATCCCCAGCTCTTCTTGTTTCTTTTACTCTAGGAAAACCAAGAGATTTTAAGCAAACTGACATACAAATTGCTAATGCAGCTAATCATGGATGAATCTCAGTTTTTTTTTTTTTTTAAAGTAGATTTTTCTGTTCTTGTTGCCCTTCATGGGATATACAATATACTATGTATAAAACTCAAGTGAGCAAGAAAAAGTTTGAAGTTTCCATAAAAGACATCCATCTACCTTGACAACCTTCGGATCCATTCAGATATGGGTTCCCAACATACCCATCTGAGCAGTTGCACAGATGGCCTAATCCTCCAATTGAGTCGACGCAGAAGCTATTCTGTCCACAGATATTGGAACTTACATTCGAGCAGCTATCACGGCCAATAGCCCATTCCAGTTTCATAGCAATATCCGCAGTCATTGGAAAGTCCCTTAAATCTGATTCTTCGAAAGTGAAGCTTCCTCTCTCAACCACAAATGTGTAACTGCAGTTGTTAAAATCCGAGATATTACTGTAACTGAACATGTTACTGGAGCCTAATGCAAGATCTCTCATCCCATTAGGAATGGCAGATTCACAGCAACCAACGCCCGAGCAAGATCCATTTGTGACACTACTCCGAGCTGCACACAGAGATACACACCCGCTGGCAAATGTGTCGCCATCGGCGATCACTGCCACTGTGTCACAGCCAACTGCCATGAAACTGTTGGCACTGGATATGGTGAAGGGACCACCTTTAGGCAATGAGATGTGGATAAGAGTGTGGTAATGATTGGCACAATCCACCGCTATGTAACGGGTCGAGTTTACACGTAATTCGCCATTAGAGATGCTCAACACTTGAAGTTGGGATTCAGTGACAACGGGCAGAAAATTTAGATGACTCTGAAGGTTGCAAGAAACTTCAAAACCCGGGAGGAAACAACCGTCGCTGACGCCAAAAGGGTAGGGGATTTGGACATTGCCACATTTATCTGGGCACCCAGTGATGGCTTTTGAAGAGATTGTGGACACAGGAAGGATTGATGCAGAGCAAAAATCAAGAAGAAGAAGCAAAGGTAGAAAACCCATGGTGGGTTGAGGTCCTTGAGGAGAAAGGAAAATATCGTGTGTTTGTTATTCCGATTTACAGTTAACTGTTCTATCCTATCTAACACTTGAGATATTTGAATTTGACTGATAACCGTCTAAAAAGAAAACATCAACTGCGCTTTTGAGTCCCCCAAACCGAACGGTTTCATTCATACATACAACCCATATATACTGAGATGACAGTTAGCATTTGACATTTCTCCCCCTTCTTAACTGATCCAACCGTTGCAATGGTAAGAATACTCTTTTTTTTTTCTATTGTGAAGAGGGTTTTTCACGAAAACTACACAGACGTGCACCGGATAATTTTGAGGCAAGATTTGAGCAAGCCACATGAGAGCAAACCATAAGGTTTTATTATTTTTATGAAGGTACTTGATAGATAGGTCCCTGATTTCAATAATCATTAGCCCCTCCATCCAACACAAAGCTCATGTTCATACTTGTAAATAACTAAATTGAAGTGTCATCGATGGCAATTCACATTATTTATAAACTGTTTGGGCAAAACCCCATTTTAAGATTGGCCGCAATTTCACTGGCCAGTGATGACCCTGATTTTAGAGTAGTAGAAGTTGCTCATATCCTTTTGTACCAGAACCTCAATTCCACGAAGCCCAGATCTGCAAAAGATTGCCTACTAAACCAGTTTGAAAAAAAATCTCCTTCTCTCCCTCCCGAACCCAACGACAAAAAGAAAGTAGGCTCTGTTTTCGTTGCGTGCCACTTTTTTGTACGAATGGGAGACATTGAACTTATTTTTGGATGGCAGTAAATTAAATTAAAGTGAAGCCCACAGGTTGTTTTCTCAATCTTTATACATCTGTGCCCCTGCCAAAAGCACAGGAAATACTGGTAAATTTTCCTGTTTTTGTGCCCTCAAGGCCCTTTAATTTTGGATAATGGACTCTTGTCTTCATTTCTCATTTCATATTTGACATTAGATGCAGTTTAAATCCTGGGACTCAATTGGATGTGGAAGAAACAGGTAGAGAAACCAAATTTCTCCGTGGATCTGAGTGTTTTAGCCGTAATGATGATTCATGGATTTGATTAACCAATTTATCTGCAAGTCAAAGTTGCTTGTTCATTACCATAAAGAATCTCAGGTAATTAGAGTGCCAGTCAAACCTGATCGCAGGGAAACCAATCACCAAGAATCCAAGTGGCCTTGCGTATAAAGAATTTGGAACCTCGTGACAACTTGGATATGAACCTTAACACATTTCCTTTTATAGAATTCTTTTTTGGAATTTGACATTTAAATTTTCAACGATTAAACACAACTTCAAGAAACATAATCATTTCAAGGAAAACCACTTTCACGGGCAAACTCCAAAGTATTTCATGCCTGCCCCAAATTATTTGTTGCGATCCTCAGCAGATAGATCATGCCCCAAAAATAACCCAGCTTGGAAGATCAAAGCATCCAACACAGGGTTGGGTGTCTGCCCAGTAAATTGGCATTGTTGGATTTGTGTGCCAATCAAAGGGATTAGTTAATACAGCCTCATCACTCATTTAGTATTTAGGGGGCATCGGCTGGTCATGTTGGGGCCCATCAAAATCATCATTTTGAGTCGTATAGAACAATAAACAACCAGGGGTTTACAATCCTTCATCCATATGCAAAGATTGTGCAAAAGCAGGTGCACCTCATGGTGTCTCAAGTTGCATACATTGCTTCAGTGCTCTTATCCGTGTAAGCTCTATCACCACTTCTTTCATCGTTGGCCCTTCATTATATTCAATGCATTGAATGCATCTCTCAGCAAGCTCAGCTCATGCCATCCACTGATAAATTTCATCTTGTTTTCCCTCTTCTAATGTGGCAGACTCCAGTGCCCCCAAAAGGCCGTTCTCTTGGATGCATGAAATATAATGCTCCACCCAACTTGGCACACCAACATTGTCCCCATTCAATATCGATCGAGGCACATTTCCAGTTAAAAGTTGAACTAGTACCCTCCCAAAACCACGAACATCATATCTGGAGAGATATAAGGCATCCATCTGCTCGTTGGTCCCCATAGTATCCAGTCCAGAGTTTGTTTCGCTCAAAACTGTTACCGAATTTCCAAAGTTCGTCAGTTTGGCAGTGTAGTGCTCATCCAACAAGATATTCAGGGATCGTATGTCTCTATGAATGATGAGCTTTGAAGTTCTTGAGTGAAGGTAGTTAACTGCACATGCGACTTCAGTGGCTATCCTTAAACAGGATTCCCATGAAAGATGGCCAGAAGGGAGATGCTGATTCAGGTTTCCATTGGAAATGAATTCGTAGACGGGCCTAGGATCAGGTGTTTCAATGCAGCAGCCCAATAGCTTCACCACATTCTTATGGTTGATTTGAGAAAGCATAACGATTTCATTGAAAGCATTGTCAATGAGGTCACCATCTACATAATTCAACCTCCTAACAACAATTGGACGGCCTTCATGGGTTCCTTTGTAAGCAGTGTACATGCCTCCCTTGACCAAGATATGCGCATCATCATAGTTGTTTGTTGCTTTTTCAAGTTCTTCCTCCGAGAACATCCAGATTGGATTTTCTTTCCCATCACAAGAAGAGATCAACTCCTTTAACAGTCGAGCTCCGTTTTCTATATAAAATCTTTCTCTTCTCTGGTCCCTGCACAAGTTAACCCAAAAAATAAATTAATTAAAAAAAAGAAGCTTTTTAATTGTCAGCCCTAGTCTCCTAGGCATAATTCGCTGCAAACAAAACAAGATATTCCTTGTTTAGAAATGTATAGAGCAGCAGACAGCCATGCAAGATGGAATAATTTGCATCCAAATACAACCATCTACGTCATCATTAAAAACTTATCCCAACTTTGTGGGTTAGCTTTGGAGTACTAGTTTTCCATTGCATCCAAATGTATAAACTATGTCCGACAAAAAAGGGAATCTCTCAAGTCCTGCTGTCCTGAACTGTTATTCACCTTATGGTATACCCTCTGCAGTTGCTATTTCTCATAGCTCTAATGCAAATCAAATGAGGAAGATGTAGCAGAATCAAAAGCAACGACATCGACATATAGAAAATAATGAAGATTTCAATACTGTAGAAAGTAGATAGAATTGGGCTGTTTGCCGTTTCAGTAGCGAAGAAGTGCCGAAAATATCTCAAGACTCACAAGGACGCACAATTTCAACCAATAAGTTTAAAGAGCTCCTTCATACCGATAAGGGTTATTTCATAGGTCTTCCCAGTCCCCCTCACCGTATAGTAGAACAACCATTCAAAAGTCTTTCAAAAAAAAGTTCCCTCCTCGTTGCCTGCATGCTTTCTTCGCCCCATTCGTTTTGAAAAATATGGGAAGGGATGTTTTAGCTTCAACATTAGTGTTTTTCTTTTTTCACTTTTTAAAGATTAATTAAGGAAAGATAAAAGTTGCCTCATAAAAGAAGATCAATATTACTCATTATTGATGCATTTCGGCACACTTGCCCATAATCCATTTGCTCATTATGCTGAGCCCTACTAAAAAGTGAAAGTCCGGTCACAGGTTAGCTATTGTTGCATGACCACCTAAGAAAATATAAATAACATTTAAGCATTCTATGGTAACAAGCCAAAGGCCATTCTAGTCCCTGTTAAGGGAGATGCTAACCGCCTAAACTTTCAATGACCCTGTAGGTTTAGGAAAGCAGTTCCCAGAGTAAGGGAAGACTTATATTCCGATATTCATTGTACAGTGGGTCTCGGCATTAGGTTTGGGAAGAGATCTATGCTGTGGGGAGAGACCGGCAGACCATTAGAGGTTGATTTTCCAAAGCTTTATGCTATCACATTCCGAGGAGTACAGGGACCAATAAGGGAAGATGTGATAGTATGGGCTCAATTTTTATACAGTGTATCTGGGTGCCAATAATAATGGAAAAATCATCCAATTATCCAATTGCTTTGAAGATCAATGCTCCATCAAAGGTTCTAGCATTCTGTTGAACTGCTATCTAGAAAAGAATATTAACAATTGGCCATCTCAGAAGGTGCAAGAGAATATTTCACATCGTGAATATTTGCTTTCTGTCTAAACAGAGGGGATGATGTTGGTCATTAGTTCATTTATTGCTAGTTTTCTTATTCATTGTGGAGTTATTTTCTTCAAATATTTGAAATTCAATGAGTGATGCCTGGTCAATTAAAGATCTGTTAGAGAGATGGTTTTATGGACCTTTCTCGATAAAGTACATTTGGAGCTGCACTTTTGTGGCTGTTTACTGTCAATATGTATTGAAATGAAAAGGAGGACATTTCAAAATAAGTCCACTTCTCCGTACGACATTGCAATTAAGGCTTGGCCTCTCACAATCTCATGGGCCATCTCAACTAATCAGTTAGTAGGATTTTCAGCTTTGAGTCTACAAGGATTTAACTGGGACAGTGACACTTCCATTCTAGGTCATGGCAAGCTCGTCTTCGTGTAATATAAGTGTTTAATGAACTAACTTATTGCCATTTAGGTGAAAGAATTATGTTAACAAAGAGGGAGTGACTACAGAGATAGAATCAAATCAGTTGCCCATATGAACAAACCAACAAGGATTCAACTCTGAGTGCCGTAGCAAACAATACAGAGCAAACCATGGGCTTGCATCCCTTGATCTGAAATCTCAGTATTTGTAAAACAATGATTATAATAACTTGTAAAGTAGATTATCACCAAATCTATTAATGCAACTACAGTCTTAGAAGATCCTCAAATCCATCATTGCATAAATAATCCAAAGGAGAAAAAAAAAAGATCAAAAAGAAAATCTGGAAATGTTATCAAGTTCTGAATATAATTCCTACTAATTAGTACAAGCCGCAGCTATGGAATTCATCCTTTCTTTCTGTAAGGGCAAGAAAGACCCTGAAGCCTTTGGAAAACCCTCCATCACACCATTTGATAGTCGAAAGTTATTGGATTTGAAACCTATTTTAGGTTCCGATTCATAAAGGGGTCTGGATCCGAAACCTAATTTAGATTCCGATTGATAAACGGGTCTGAGTCCATATAGATTCTAACCCGTGGACCCAGGACCCAACATATGAGCATTTCATATTGCAAATTGTACCTTAAAATCAACTTTTTTGGATATTTTTTTTTATAATATTAAAATTAGTAGACTCAATACACTGTTGTAAGCTTAATGATATGCTTATTTTAAGAAAAATGAAGAATAAAAAGAAATTAAAATCGATCTTGAAACTAAATTTCAATCCTTTAGGTGGACTCGGAACCGGATCCAGATTTTTCTATCGGAACCGGGTCTGAAACCAACAAAACAGGTTACGAGTCAAAACCTGATCCGAAACCGTTTTTTAAAAATGGGTCCGGGTCCGGGTCCACTATGATTCTGATCCGAAATTGTCCCGTTTGCAAACCTATATATAATGGATTTGTGGAAACGAACCAATCACTCGCCATTGGGCTCAATTAAACTAAAATCCCAATGCAACTTATATTGGAATGATTACCTGCTCTGTTTATTGCTAATTGCTAATATTATGGTTGCAACTTTAAAGGGAGCGGTTTTTTTTGTGGGTAAAAAATGAAATCTGAATTGCCAAGCTCGAGCCAGGTAATATTATTATTAGTTTACGTTTGATTGATATTTTACAGGACGAAGCCTTGGTCAAATGTGACTCGCACTTTCAAATCTAGGCCGGACCCCAAAACAAAAAAAGCCCAGCACAAATCTAATTATCAGAGAGGAGGCTCAGGTAGGCCCAAACCAGCTTCACCCATAATAAAAGCTTACTTTAGAGTGTCTGCCCATGTGCCTAAACCCTAGAATATAAAAAGTTCTAGAGGACATGTGTAGATTTTGTAAAACCTTGCTTTCATTCATGCCCTAAAACCCTACAAGGAGAAGGAGAAGGAGAAGGAGAAAAAAAAAATGTCTTCTATCATGTCTTCAGTCCTTCGCAAATCAATTCGACTCTCTCTCGTTTCCTCACTCGCGTCCATCCAACACCGATCTCTCTCAATCTCCTCCTCCTCCTCCTCCTCTTCTTCTTCTTCTTCTTCTTCTTCTTTAGTTTCATCTTCTCTGCTTTTGGGAAAATCCCTCAAAGGGTCCTCTCCTTTTCTCTCTTTCCGCTTCTCTACTTCTGCTTCTTCTGCTGCTAAAAAGGTCGGAGCTGATGAAACCCTCAAGCGAGTCCTTGACTCGGAAATCAAATGTACTGAAGAAGAATCCAACCAACTCGATCAGGTAACTTTCTTTTACGAAGTGATGAAAATGAAGATAAAAGGTGAATTCTCAAAACTAAGCATCAAATGACCTTTCATTTTATTAAAATAGAATCAAAGGAAATGTGAACACCTAAGCCTTACTTATCCTTTTTGGTCTTCATTTTTAACCGCTTTAGGAAAAAAAAAATCCTATGTATTGAATTCCCATGTGTTTTAATTGCAAACAAACAGGGCCCCCTTAAATAATGAAATCAGTGCTCGAGCTGAGTGGAGCTGTTCAGCAGGGTTAACTTGGGATTTACTTGATATAATTATTTTGGCAGGGTTTGCCTGATTTGTCTCCATTTGAGATAGTGGACAATCCTGGAGAACAGACCATCACCTTGAAACGGGAGTTCGCAGGTGAAAGCATTCAAGTTGAGGTTCACATGTTAGATATTGAGGGAGAAGGCGAAGAGGATGATGAAGATGATGCTCAAAGTGGTGATGATAATGATGAGATGAATAAGCACCAGCCAAATGTTTCACTGATTGTGGCAGTTGCTAAAGGGAATGGGCCTCATTTGGAATTCTGTTGCACTGCTTATCCAGATGAAATCACCATTGACAGAATGCTAATCAAAGGCAATGAGGTTTCAGCAGATCAGATTGCCTATGAAGGACTAGAATTTTCGTAAGTATCTGTTTTTTATACTTTTTCCTCTCTCTCTCTCTCTCTCATTTGTTTGAGGTGGGGAGAATAACTTGAGGTTAGCTTGGGCTGTTTGCTATTTAGACAAATAGAATTAACTTAACTGAAAAAAAAGGAAACAAAGAGGTTTTTAAGAAATGAGTTTCAGCTTTTAATGCAAAACAGATATTAACATAGGTTTCTTTGTCTTAGAAGTGGAAAGAGATTAGTTTGTGTTGACAAATGAAGATTCTTTTATGTATGTTGCCATCTATCCAAAATATGCTCTCCGGCTATCAATGTAACATGACAGTTTTTTTTTAATGATCAACTTGTATTGAGAAAAGAAACATGGAAACTTTTTTTTAATGTACCTAAATCTTAAACAGGTAAAAAGAGTACATACAAATTGCAAAATTATATGCCGATGACCATGCCTCTGCAGAGGGTCATTTGGTTTGCAGATCGGACTGTTTTATCTAATGAGCTTCATTTTTGGATGACCATATGCCTTAAATTGCCTCTGGTTGGAAGATCCTGGTCGTCTGATCTTAGTAGCTTCTTTTCTTTGAATGTGGATCTTGATGTGTGTCACTTGCTGTTTCTGTTCTGAGGCCGATGATAAAGAGTGTGATGGTACTTGGATTAGAGTAGGTTCTTTGATTAAAGTAGGTTTTGAGACACAGTTCATCAAAATAGAGTTTGTCATATTAAAAGTTTTGATCATTTGAATTATGGGTGTCGCGTGGAACTGCCTCAATGCACAATAAGGAACTTGTTTGTGCTCTATAGAGAATAGTTTCTCTTCTAGCAAGGAAGGTTTTTGTAACGATCTAGGCCCGCTGTCCAATGATATTGTCCACTTTAGCTCATGGGATTTCAACCCATGGGATTTCAATGATATTGTCCACTTTAGCTCATGGGATTTCAACCCAATCTTGCTGATACCCTAGATCAAGACTTACACATTTCCGAACTGTCCACATAATATTGTCCTCTTTGGCTCATGGGATTTCAACCCAATCTTGCTGCATAGTTTTAAAAGGCCTCATGTGGGGTTAAGGTCAGGCCTCACTTACATACTCAGGATCAGGACTTGCACGTTTCTGATGTGGGACTTACGCACCACTGCACACCCAGTCCTTTAGAGTTTTCCCCGCCCTCTCTCTAGGCGGATGCTCGCCAGACCCAACCCTCTTCTATAGGGGGCCCACAGGCATGACAATTTTTTAAGCTACTACTAAAACTAAAAGATGGGTCATTAGCGGAGCACTTGAATGTAATCGTAGATTATCAATTTCATAAAATATCAATTAAAAACCTTTTCCTGGAAGGTTAATATTGATTTAGAACTCAGAAAAGGGATTCATGAATCTTTGTCTAACTAAGACAAAATGGTTAGTTTAGTTTTTTTTTAATAGTTTCAAATCAAAATAAAACTATTATTTGGATATCGATCAAAGATAGAAAAATGAATTTGGTGTGTCAATTAGACGATAAAAAAGTTTTGGGCATCCGTGTCCGGAAAAAAAAAATGTTCTAAGTAATGTCATGACTCATGAGATGAGTTGAATGGGGAAAATAGTCTCTTTGTTTGTCTTTTAACCTCTTTTTTTCCCCTTGTGTCAGGGATTTGGATGAGGAGTTGCAGAAAGCTTTTTACAAGTATCTAGAAGTAAGAGGGATCAAGAGCTCTCTCACAAATTCATTGCAACAGTACATGGTCAGCAAGGATAATAGAGAATACTTGAGGTGGTTAAAGAACATGAAGGAATTCGTTGCTAATTGAGTTTTATGGAAGTTTTTTTATTTTGATAAGCAGGGAGCATTTTGTTATCCCCCTCTTAAAAGAGAACTTTTTTCAGCTTTCCTTTCAGGGATACAACATTGTGTCAATCCATGGAGTGATTAAATCAATCCATAGAACTGATATGCATGTTTTGTTCGGTGCGCATTTATTTCCTAATGTCTGCTCTAGGAAATATGAACTCCAATATTATACTTATAAGAATGAAGGTATAACGTTCTTTATGAAACATCTTATGTGCCTGTGAAAGCAAAATGGATGGTTTCTGTCTTTGTATTTTGTCTTGTAGTGGTCGAATGTATCAGATGGCCTATTTTTCTAGATTGAATAATTCATTTCCAACTTTGCTCACATGACAAAGACGACTACTAGGTTGGACCAATGATAAACAATCCCGAACTGATTTGCAGAACTGGGTAAAGTCTTTTGGAGGAAGTTTCAATTCTCAAAAAAGGTATTCTTGGACCTGATGAAATTCTGTTTGAAATTTGGAAAAAAAAAAAGTGACGAGGAGAAAGGTCCCCTTTCATAACTGACTGCCTTATTAAACATTGTTTTCTTGTTGTTATGAACATACTACCAAGGACGAGCAGAGGAAAAGATGAAGTAATGTACATACAACCTTTCTTAGCAGTGACACTTTTGAAAAACAGTACATATTTAGATGCAGTTACATGGCTCGTAAAATTATTTCAGACTTCCGCTTGCCTATCTCAGATTCTTAAATTCCTTATAGTCACCAACAAGCCTCTTGTCACACTTATCGTAAGCACACGTGCTCACATGCAAACTTATGTTTCTTAGTTAACAAAGCTTATTCCATTGTCTATTATGTTCCATTTCTTAGTTACAAATCTATAATTTCACACAAGGCAACCTCTGGTGGTGCATCCGCACATTACCATTCTCTATCATCCTAGCTTGTTCTCTTCTTTATCATGTTTTTATGTTTTGGAATTTGCTTGCTACAGAATTATTTTCTAATGGAATGTATTTTCTTATTCTTGTGTTTTGGTTTTGTACCATGATGATCAAGTAGCTTGCGCACTTTCAAGTCTAGAAACTATGAAAAATGAGCAAAAGGCTGTTAGCTACTCTATATCTAAAATTGAAACCGGAGATCTAGAGATTTTTATAATGAGCTAAGCAATGTTTTATCTAAAATTTCCAAATAGAATGAAGTTGACTCAATTCTATGAATTGTTTGATTTGTATTAGGTGTAAATTTGCAATAGAATTTCTGTTGGAGTAGTACTTTGGAATTTGATAGTGATGTGAAATTTAACTATGAAGAAATTATTCTTTGATTTGTTTGACTTGTATCATGAGGTGTAAAATTGTAATTAAATTTCAGTTTAAGTAACTTGGATGCCAATATTTGTAAGTTGAATGCAATGTTTTCTGGATGGTAAGCTGAATGCAATTAGTCAAGGCACAGACCTTTCTTTTAGATTTGCTTGTAACAGGGAAAAGATAATAAGCTTGTGATTGAATGGGCTGAGGTTTGCGAGTTTAGAGCTCTTAGCTTACTGAAAAGAAAGCACGGGTAGGGAAAAAAAAGAGAGGATATTGCGCATAGAGCAGCACTTCGATCTAAGATTCGCCCTTGGGAGTTCAAAGTTTAAGTATTTTCCTCGTGCTATATCTTAGGGTTGCAATATCGCACTCGCACACATCATACTCTATAATATCTTAGGACTGTGCAATATCGCACCATTAGTGTACGAACAGTTCTGCGGGAATTAAGTGACTGTTTTGAGGGTCAATATTAGAAAAAAAAAAAAAAGGGCACAAGTAGAGTACTAAGCTAGCTCTTTTGATTATGGATGAATAATATTCTCAAAGAGCTACATATCATCATGATGCATATGAGCTCTTGGCCGAAAATGCATAATTAGAGCATTACTCTCACTTTCTTTGATACTGGAATGTTATAATATTTTCGGAGGGCCACATTACGTATCATTAAGCATTTCTAAATTTAACCATTAGATGTGATGGAGATCACTTCTTTTTTTTCTTTTTTTTTTTTCCATTGAGTAGTTATCTTGATTGACAATGCATATTTTAATTGGCAGCCACAACTTTCGTATGGTTCCCGACTCCATGATTGAGACATCAGAAATGGCAGCCACAACTTTCGTATGGTTTCCAATATCAAGGCCTGCCGGCAGGGTCCATTGGTTTATCATCAGAGTATTAAACAAATAAAAATGTCCACGTGGAATGAAGTTTTGGGAGAAACAGTGACACCCTACCATATGTTAAAAATGATGTTAGCAACGAATATTTAAGGCCACCGAATTGAGTTCATTCATGGTGTGGCTGAGATTCAACTTTTTGAGTGATCACCACATCAACAGTTTCTTTGAATGTGAAGCAAAATGGTTCAATTTGGAGCTGGAGATATGAAGATTGTCGGATAGACAAGTACTCTGTTCTAATTTAGAGTTTTTTTTTTTTTTAGGCTGAGCTACAGGTGTGGACTTGGTACTATCTATATGAGGCTGGCTTGCATGGAATTGAACTGTAGGAATTCATGATAGAGAGGGTTTTTTTTTGACATGGGTATCTTGAGGTTTTTGACCAAACACGACTAAACTAAAACCCCAAGTCGCCTGCTAAACCGACATATGCATAGCAGGCAAATCTGGGGTGGGTTCTTAATTTGGGGCGGATTTGGAACACAAAACATGGGATCAAACTCATGCCTCATGCCACTCCACTAACTCCCCCATGGGGGGGGGAGGGGGGGGTTCTGCAAAGGAATATTACATGGGTGAGTGGTAAAGCAGTAGATGGGATCACCACTTTATTATGATTTGATCAACTATAGGATGGTGGCTGAGAAATCATATTCTACTTAAGGAAAGATTATTTGATGGTCATTTGTGGATCTTCATTTTTGTTTTTTCAATTTTTAGCCACTTAGATAAGAATGTATTTTTTTAAAATTTCTTGGAGTTTTTTGCCAATTTCCCATTTGCTTGCATGGAAAATTAAATTAGGTTTTGACTAAAAGATAATATTAAAAGCTGGAAGGATGAATCATGGAAGGTGGATATGCAGATGAGATAGGTATGGGTGAAGGATAAGCTAGGGGAATATATATAAATTGCAAATTAATTAAATTAAAATTTAATTTACCAGAGAGTGATTGTTGGGTAATCATTTTCCACAAAAGAAAGAGAGAGACGGCCAGCCATTAATTTGTCCATGTTCAAGTCGTTTTGTTTCTTCAGAACATGAAGCATGCGGATGGAATGGGTTTGAAACAACTCAATTCTTTTTCCATTTGAATTTGGGTATAGTGGTCGCATCAGTCATGTGGATGTGTATTGAATTAGTCCTGATACCAGTTGAAATGAAAGAAAAGGAACGGTTGAGTTTCTTACTCTTTTAACAACCGTGAAATTCAAGCTGTTCAAATAAACTAATATTATGTATCTTACACTTATTTATGTCATCAATTTTTTACTCGTGTTACTCAATCGAATCATAAATATAATGTTGTCTTGACTCTGATTGGAGGAGGAGTATAATAATAATAATAATAATAATAATAACTATAAATAAAGGTGGAAAATTCTTACTTCAACGGTTATGATTTTAGATGTAGGATCCTCATGACATCCCCCGATGGATGATATACAATGAAATGATAATAAGAGTAGAGAGAAGTCTTGAGGGAGCCGGGGGACTAACCAGATCTATTCCCACGTTACTCTCTTTCTCTCTCGGTCGCCTACTTCACACGCACAGAAACAAACGAGTCTCCTCTAACAGTCTCGATCTGCAACAACAACAGCAAACAACCACCAAAAAAACGAAAGAAAGAAAGAGAGAGAGCTGCTCTCTCTCTCTCTTTCTCTTCTGTATATCATAAGAAAGAAAAATTACATATAGAGTCAGAGATAATTGTATATGGAGGAAGAAGAAGATCATAGCAGCAGCGGCTCGAATGGCGATAAACTGTCGTCCTCCTCCAACAGCAGTAACAGCAGTGTAACGATGTTTAATCGGACGGAATATTCCCTTTTCCACACGATCGTGGCTTTGGCGGTGTGGCTGGGTGCCATCCACTTCAACGTGGCTTTGGTCCTTGCTGCTCTCATCCTTCTTCCCTTCCGCCTCGCTCTCCTGTCCGTACACATAACATACTCTATCTATCTCTCTTCTTCTTCTTCTTCTTCTTCTTCCTCTTCTTTGTTGCTTTGTTTGATTTGTGTTTTGTTTTGTAATTGCAGGGTGTTTGGGATGCTGTTATGTTTTATGGTGATTCCTCTTAATTATAGAAGCCAATGGGGGCAGGCTATATCAAGGTCTCCCACCCTACTATATCCTTTATTGCTCCTCTTTATTGTTTTTGTTGATTGCTCTTGCTTCTCTTTCTTTCTGTATTTGTTATGCTTTCTTTTCTTCTTTTTTTTCACACTGCTGTTTATATGTATGTTTTTTGCCTTCCAAAATCTAGGTATATCTGCAAATACGCTTGTGGGTATTTTCCCATTACACTTCACGTGGAAGATATCAAGGCTTTTGATTCAGACCAAGCTTACGGTACTACTCTAATCCCCCATCGTCAGTCTTTATCCTCCTTTTTCCTTTTTTCCTCTCTGATGTGGTTTTGATTCTAACCCACTTAGAACATGTAATGATCCATCAATTGGGTCATTGAATCTCTAGTTTTCTACCTACTTGCAATTCGGTCTATAATCAAATCAACTTTCGTTTTGGATTCTGTCAATAAAAAAAAAAAAGGAAATATTAAATCCTACTCTTGTATATGAAGCATTTTTGGATGTATCAAAAGGATTGCACTGCAATGTAACATACATAAATCATGTGCAGTCACTGGTCCAAAACTCACATTGATGGGATCATCCATGATCTCTTCAAATGGAAGTTTCGAAGATAGATTGTTCGGTTGACTTGATAACTGAATTTGTCCGGTTGACTTGATAACAGAGTTTGTCCAGATATGTCTATCAGTGCAATTTTGGGGCTATGTTTCATCCTTTTGTAAACATTTCCTTTGTCCTTTGTTCCAAACATCACAACCCCAAGTATGAATCTGATCTTCCAATCAGAGTATGACATGGGAAGTCAGTTAAACTATCTGTAAATTTTCCAAAATGAACAAGAAGCAACGTCCATATGAATGTAGCCTAACTAAAGTTTCTGCAAAATCTGCGGTTCAGCAGGCATTTGTTGCGGGCCCAACTTCTTGTTAGCTGAAAAAGGATTCTACTATAAGATAGATAGATCATTGCAAGCCCAAATTCCTTTTGGCTGAATTCTGAAACTCTCCTTTTCCACACATTGTTGACCGGAACACTATATTGCTAGGGGTTAAAAATCCACTGAAATCCTACAGACATTATTGAGAAATACCACCAAAATAGAAGAAAACAGAAGGAAACCCAAAAATCCTTAACAGATCCAAACAGCAGACGCAGATTGGAAAAGGGATCCATCCATGCATTCTTCACCACTATCATCATTGAAGCCTTATCCCATCCATAACATTCTGTGCTAGTACAAAATGCTCTACGTGTTCGTATTGCAACAAACAGAACTGAAAGCATGCTAGTTTTATTTGTTGTGATTCAATTCATCTGTCTCTTTAATCTTTATGCAGTCTTTGGTTTCGAACCACATTCAATTTTCCCGATAGGTGTTGTTGCTCTTGCCAACTTTACTGGTTTCATGCCTCTGCCAAGGATCAAGGTTCTTGCAAGCAGTGTTGTAAGCTTTTCTTACATGAAGTCATTAGTTATCCAAGTGCTTTTTCAACTACCCTACCATTTTTTGCTACCTTACACTTATCACTTATTCAAAAAAAATATATATATGTTTAGGTGTTTTACACACCACTCCTCAGGCAAATTTGGACATGGCTGGGAATTATACCCGCAACAAAGAAGAATTTTGTATCGTACTTGGAATCAGGTTATAGCTGTATCATAGTGCCTGGTGGGGCTCGGGAGATTGCTCATATGGAGCGTGGTTCTGAGGTTTGTCTTATGCCTATAATGTTTATCCTTTACAGGCTTGTTCTATGCTTTGAATTTGGTGTGTTATACATATTCCAAACCTGATGCATTCTGCAGTGTTCAATGCCTTCCACAAAATGTTGTTGACCTCTTTGGCATTCATGATGGATCAAATCAAATGTAGATGAGGAAAATTTATATGCTTCATTTCTGTTTTCATGTGACCACGATTTTAAAATTACATTGATTGGATGATCCTTACTATCCATTTGATGGACTGTTTTCATGGAAAATGCAGATCATGCCCATTTTGGTTTTGACCATCCCTTGTCTGCGACTAGGAGTTCCCATTTGAGTCTAATCATCCAAAAAAGGATGAGATACATAAGTTCTTCGTTCAATCAGTAATGAATCCACAAATTTAGTACTTTATTATCCACTCAGTCTTTTTCAGTGAATACCAAGCAGAGGTTGAAGTGAAAAGTAAGGTTTTGTTCACTTCTAGTTTCTTTTGCCGCTTGGGTTTCCCTCATGTATACTTTATCCTCTTCCGAAGACCCTATTTATAGTTCCCTAATTCAAGTTCATTTTTTTGCCATTGTTTTGTGGCACCAACTAGCTTGCTAAACTTGCAGAACCTGTTTTACACTTGTTTAATGGTATCAATGTCTTAATGATCAAATGGTATCAATGTCTTACTTCAGATGCCCAATCAAGATCCTTGGTTGGCAGCTTGCTTAGCTGACACATTTGTTTATATGTTTTATGCATTATTTTGCCAGTGAACGGCCTTTTTTATAATTTTCCTTGGTATTTATGTGTCTGCAAGGTGGCCTTCCTCAAAGCAAGAAAGGGATTTGTGCGCATAGCCATGCAGATGGGCCAGCCTCTTGTTCCAGTATTCAGCTTTGGCCAGGTATCAGCATGTCCATTCGGACATTCCTATTTATGCATGTGGGATGGTAGCCAAAGTGAAGTAGCTAATTTTTCTTCCCAATTATGCAATGTACAGAGTAATGTTTACAAGTGGTGGAAGCCCAGATGCAGTTGGAATTTGTATGCTCGCATTGCTAGAATACTCAGATTTACGCCTATTCTTTTCTGGGGAATGTTTGGGTATATGTTAATCTTCTCTTCTATGAAATTGATAAACTATGACTGCTTTATCATACTGATATCAATTGCCAACACCATATTTGTTTTGTCTCATACATGTAGATCTCCATTACCTTATCGACAACCCATACACGTTGTTGTGGGTAGACCGATTGAGCTTAAGAAAAACCCACAACCAACCATTGAAGAGGTACAGTATTCAAATTCCTTTTCTTCTTTGGTTTGGGAATTGTTTTGTTCATACATTATAGTCCTCAAGGAAAAATTATAATGAGACTTGCCAATATCCAATATCAAATGTGTTCTTGAATGGCACTCACTATCCTCCTGCCGCCACTGTCACCCACTATTGATTGAACCCCGATTGGTATCACACTGGGGAAACTGTTGAAAAATCAAGGGTTAGGACTTCAGATGATGATGATCGGGTATGAATCAATTTACTCATGGGTGGTGGTGGTATGGAAGTGGAGGATCTCTCTCTCTCTCTCTCTCTCTCTCTATACATGGCAGAGGCAGAGAAAATCCACAGCCTCTGCTTGTAGCGTTTGGAAATTATTTATGTAACACATTTCCTGTATGCATATTTGGACAGGTTGCCGAAGTTCATAGAAAGTTTGTTGTAGCCCTTCAAGACCTCTTTGAAAATCACAAAGCTAGGGTGGGCTATGCTGATCTCCAGCTAAGGATTCTTTGATGGAACACATTACCTTGTCTTTTAAATTCGAGTGCCTTTCCATCAATACTTACCTTTCCAAATTGAATGCCTATAACAGATGGATATTAAGTTTGATGGGATCAGTTTTAACAAATAAAACCTCTGGAGATAATTTTATCTATTTCTGTACAGATACCTATTTGTTCCACCAGCAATGCTGCTGTGGACTTCTCTGTAATTAGAGCTTGCTGTATCATGAACATTCATCACGTTAGAGAATCAAACACATGGAAATGTATTAAGTTTTTTTTTCCTTTGTTTCCTCCTTTGTTATTTTTCACCTGCTATTGTTTCTCCTTACTTTTCCAGGTTAAATATGCCTAAAGCTCAGAGCGCAACATTGCTCTTTTTATACTTGCATCTTGCCTTTCAACCAACAAGATATGCCCACCTTAAATCCAAAGCAGTTGCAGATATTGTCCTCCCATGTAGCGGCACTGGCCCAAGTTTCACCACAGTGAAGTCACCATAAATAGATAAAATGTTTCCTTGGAGCTGATCAAGTGCTTGACACCATGGCCAACCTAACATTGAGTTTCAACTCTAGCTGAATGGAACAAATACACAGAGGAACAAGGTTGGAGCAGCTTGGATTTAAGGTGGGACCTAGAGAACAGATATGCCATATTAGGGGAGAAGTTCTTGCTCAGATGTAATGTCCGTTGGTTGGCTCTCTAAACAGGGTAGGTAAACTACTGCAAAGTAGATTAGATGAAATGATTCAAGAACAGAAACTGCTCACCGATTCCCTAAGATCAAACTGGAATCATCCTCACATGCCATGCCAATTAACCGGCCCATACAAGCCAAACAAGCCCATCTGCCATCAACAAGACAAACAACTAAGCAAAACCCACTTAACATTATCCAGCCTCTCCCTTTCCAGTCTTCTGGGCTGCCTATAGGAAATTCCTTAGCATCTTGGATGTTTCTATCTGGACGCCCGCATTAGACAAACTTTGATAGTTGCAAGTTGCAACCAGCAAAAGATGTTTCGTTTCCCATTCTTGAGAAGCTTAAAATTTTGTGCGGTGCCAGAGCTTTGGTCCCTACAAAGACTTGCAGCAGTACCATCTGGGTCCATGGTTTAGGACTTCACCCATTTTGCATGGTTTTATGTAGCAATCAGTACCATCTCGTCAAATGCAGCGGTCCAAAACAAACTAATATATTATATGCGAAAAAATCTCCTGCAAGTGGATGTCCTGGATCCCAATTTTATGAAACCTACCATAGGAACGTTTCCAGTAGAAAATTTCCCTATTATATAGTGAGATAGTATATCATATAAGAATTTTGTTTACATCAAAAGTACTATAAAACGCTAAAAAGAAAGTAGATTTTCTTAGTTTTTCTAGACTACTTAAATAAGATTCAAAAGGAACATGGACTGGTACAACAGTTCCGACTACAATAATGGCCAGGGTGCAAAGGTTCAAGTCCAACTGCAGTTTATAACCTTACCTTCCACACCACCCCAATAGCATTGACACTACAGTACACAGCATTGTTTTCGAAGAAATCCAGTGGACATGGATTTTTGTGGAGAAAACATACTAGCCATCAAGTCAGTATAGATTTCTAGTCTGATTTTGACAGCTGAATGGAGGAAGATGGACTGTGTGTTGCTCAAACATGTCTGGGGATTTACAGGTAAAGCATAAGAGGGAAAAGTGAGTTCCCCTTTATGTCTATTTTTCTTTTTCTTTTTTGGATTTTTTTTTTTTTCACTTTATATAGGTAACATGGGTACATGACTCCAACCGGCACCCCCTCATGGTTGCAACAACGAGCATCTTCCAACTGTTATATCTCTCATCCTTCCATTTAGAGCTTTCCTCTTGAGGAATTTAAAACCAGAGTCACATTCTCACACTTCCTACTATTCAAGAAGAAAACCAAATCCTCAAGGAGTGATCTCAACATTTTTTCTTGTTTCTTTTTTTTCCTTCCCCACTTTCTCCACTTGGTAGAGTCCCCCAATTTTGCTCCCATATTCACAGAGGGTTGTCAATTAAACACAGCACATGTAAACAAACAATAACACATGTCATCATAAAGATCACTAAGCCAGTCATTACCCAATACCCGGTCCTATGGGTTTCCTTAACATGATGAGAGGAAAAAAATGCATCAATAAATTATCCCCTGTATAACTGTATTATATGGTGGAACACCAGCCCTTTACGAGGGGGAAAAAAAACATATGACAATATTTTCCCTATTTGCTAATTGCGGTCGGTGATTCAGAGCCCCATTATACCAAAAGATCACACCATCGTTTAAAAGTACAATCCCACCTGCTTTATTATTAGGCGGTGGGTGGAATAAATTAAGATCACTTCCATTCATGATCCGTTTGTTTCAAATAGTTTCAAGTTTTGCCATACTGAATTCCCTCTATTGGTCTCCAATGCTAGGAATATCAAGGTAATGGAGACAGCTGACAGGACAGGAAATCCTGGTGGAACCATTACTCTAATAAACTAAGATCATAACAGTATTTTGGTATGAAAAAGGTGAACTTTCCACGGAGGCCCATTATCACATGAGTAGGTCCCAAGTTTATTCAGTAGAATGAGATCTTACAAGGCTTTACCAGTAGTTGACATGAGAGAAGCAGCAGCTGCTGCAGCAGTAGGAACAACACCTGTTGAGACACCTGGTTTTGACAGGTGAAGGAGCCTGTAGAAAGAAATCTGAATCTCATGAATAAAAGATTATAACAAGAAATAAAATTCATCAAATGATCGGTGAACAATCAACAATACGATAGAGCTTACGGTGCAAGATATTCACAAAATGATGAGACAGCAGCAACAACGTCATGGTAGTTATCAGCAGCTGCAGGGGCTGTCACTTCAACCAGTTGTATCCCAGGAGTCACTTGCACAGCTTCCTCAGTTGCATGCAGCTTCAGCATTTTATTAGCAGATGTTACTGTTACAGTGATACGAGCGCCTCTTTGGAAATGGAATGCAAAACCCACCCTCAAAAGTTCATGATCCAGTTTGTAACCGAGTGCATAAAAAAAGCGCAGTGCATTCTTGCTTACTTTACTTTCCAACATAGTTCGCACTAGAACTGAGATTTGCTCGGCACCAGCACCTTTCATGGCGCCCCCGACATGTCGAACAGTCCTGTATTTTTCCATAGATCCAGACACTTCAATTAAATATACAGAAAGTTGAGTCTGAATTCAGGTGGAATATCAGGATACTTCAAGGTTAGCACTTTCTGCTAACAAAATATAAAATCCAATAACAAGTTGTTCGGCACAAAGAAAAAATATTATTGCGGAAATTTTCAACATACTGCAATATAGTGCTGAATGTTACAGTATTTTGCTGCCTTCGGATGGCTACCAATACCACAAGATAAAATATATTATATTTATCAGTAAGCTATGAAATATCATTGCAATATCATGCTTGTGCAAAAGCATCCTGTCTCAGATAGTACTCCTGTACTGTGAAAATGTTCTCATACTATGGGTAAAAATCCAAAAACAATCTAAATGGGAACTTGAAAGGAAAGAGAACTTGGAAGGAAAGAGTATTGAGTTTAAATTTAATGTTTTACCAAGTTGGTACAGGCTGTTCCAAATCACACAAAAGCCTCACCTCTGAAGAGACCGTACCTGGAACAGAAGACAGCTACATGAGCCATGGCCCATCAAATAACTAAAACAAACACATTACATAAAGAAAATATTACCAAGGTTTGCTCCACTTTTTAGGCACAATTCATGGATCCTAAGCCGTTCTTTTGGAACACCACAGAGACCCTGAAGAAGAATCTCCAAGGCATCGACATGCTGCAAGACCAAAAAAATTAAATTTAAAAAAAAAAAAAAGACAGAAGGCTACCACTTGAAGTAGTAGGAATTTTTCCTCTGAGGTTGGCAAGATCTAAACAAGTTAATCTATAATAAATGGACAAATCAAGACCATAAACTTCTCTAGTCAAGGAAGCCTCTTGAGTATGGACTATAACAACATCCAGACTCAAGGTTTTTTTTTTTTTTTTATCAGTAACAGATAACTTAGATTAATGAAATAAAAACCATATAATGAGTTCTGAGCTACAGACAAAAGAAATAATTGGAACCGAGCTGGAAGTCAAAACGGCACACCACATTGATAAAACCTTTAGGCCCAATTATGTTTATGTTGATGCCCACAATATGTATAAAGAACTAGCAAACATCAACTATCATGTATTCTTTCTGTATGCATTACTATGGGTTTCCACAACATAGAAGCCTCTGGCCCTCTGTGATAAATGGACCAGTAGCTTTAGGTAGCGTAGAAGTATATGTAACGGTTTAAGAATGCACCCTGACGATATAAGTGTATAAGACTAGAATATCCAAGTTAGTCCGAGCAAGCAACTGTGGAGTCTCCATCCTCATTCTAAGTCTACTACAGATAACTGCATATTCATGAGAAGCAGAAGCAATATTAAACAGCAACGGCCCTGCAGATTCAACTGTCGTGTATTTGGATTTTGGACTAGGGCTCTCTAACGAAAATGAAGACATGAAGGTTGCCTAGTATGTTTGTGGGACAAGATAAGAAAGCTTTAAAAGGTAGTAATGGTTATAACACTTAAATTTCATTTCGTTTAATTAATGTTATTGTAAAATCTTAATTTTCCACCTATCAAGGCCTGAAAAGCAAAAGAACTACACTTCTTAGGCAAAAAAAGACTCAAATCTTAATGGAGTATAAGGAATGGTTGGGAGTTAAGCAGATGCATAAGAGAGATCCAGGTAATAATTACCGATCAAAACAAAAGGGGGGATCCAAGTAATAATAAGGATCCTCAATGGAAGGGAACTACAACAATGGGAACCATGCTAGATAACACAAACTATGATTCAGATTTTCCTTTTTTCTTTTTCTTTTTTGCAAATTTATTAAAAGCAAGACTATGTTTCAGATTACTACAAAACTCTACAATGTGTTGGCACGTAGACTAATTGTCTACTTTTAACACAAACAGAGGATGGGGAAAAATCTGATTTGGCGCCAGCTGTCAATCCAGTAAAACTCAGAACTGGTCCAGACTGGCAAACTAGTCAGAGTATCAGGATCCAATCTGAATATTCACCAACCTGAAATCGTTGCAGTCCAACTACAATTCAGCAATTTTCAATAAATTCCAGCAGCTTTAAATATGAGATTCCCATGGAATATCACACCAAGCAGGTGATTTTAGGTATGAAAAACATGATCTTGTCTATTAGCCACTTAACCAAAACAGATAGAAGGGGCTCAATGTAATCCTTGGTGCAATCCAACTCTTATCAGAAATCTGGTGACAAACCACATGCAGTTTATGCAATTGATTGAATTGAACACAAAATGGCTTCAAATTTATCATCAACCTGAAATTTTATTTATTTCTAATGTTTCCAGAAAATAGCCCATTCTATGAATGGCCAGAATACTCGGGACATTATATATAATACAAAAGTGAAACCAAAGCGTAGACCCAATCAATGAGCTAATAAGGAAACATGAGGACATGACTAAATCTCTCAAAAAATCTACAGCAAAAAGGTACAGCATACATGTAAAATTAATTATCAAGTATCCCTTGCTTGATTTGTTATTTTCCTTTATTACATATGTATGCGAAGAAGTGCATAAGAAAAGATAAAGCAGAATCTAAAAATAATATCCACACAATAGACAAGAAGATTAACGCGGTTCACTTTGAAAGAGTGAACATACTTGAACAAGTACATCTTTGGCGAAATGGATTATGGTTCCGTTATATCAAAAGGTGAAGAAGATATCATAACCGAAGAGAGAACAAGATTAGTACAATCATGTACGTTGCACTAGCCTCACATGAATCATGCCCTAAAAAGATATCCATGAATGTCCAGGTCTTGAAAGGGAATGAAATGAACACCCTACTCTTTCCACAAAGAATCACATATGCATACACTCTTAAAGAGAGGAACTACCATATATCCAATACCCAAAGGGGAGTTTCTATCAAATAAGGAAGTAGTCATATAGCCTATTCCCAACAAAAGCCACAATCAAAAGAGGAAAGAAATATACAGGAGTCCTTTCTAAAATAACTGAGCCACAAATTTCCAACAGGAGAAAGAAGTCTGTGTCCCAGTTATGTATTCAGAAGCTATTTAACATTAATTATCCAGTTTTATAAGGATGATTAATGCTTTAGAGATAACATGCTTCTTATGCACATTTGGGTTGTGGTGGGATAGGGTGGCTCCAAGAAATGTTGGCAGTAAGAATAACAGCAAATTAAATCTCATCTGGTTGCAGCCTAGTATTTATCTCTTGATCCAGTAAAATATCTGTCAAAAAACGCCTGTGGACAGCACCAATTGGCCATTAGGTTTGGAACTGGTGTTAGGGTTAGTCATCCGTGCCTTAATTATAATGTGCTTAAACTCTTCTATAAAATAAGGTGTTTACTACATAAATGCAACATGATAAATGTCTTTATGCCAATTTTAAGTTGCCTAAATCATTAGCATTCAGAGGATATATTATTTTATCAACAGAACTGTCAGAACCAAACCTCTTAGAAAACCTTCATGCAATAAACTTAGGGTTCATTCTCAAATAAATTTTGTTTTCCATGGCTATGTCCTTATAAGAAAGTAAGGTCTAATGGATCCTGGACTTGTCAAAATTGTTAGCTTGCTACACATGACACTCAGGAGAACAAATACCACATTTAAAAAAAAGAAAAGAAAAGAAAAAGAAAAAAAAATCCCTAGAAAAAGCGCGAGAGAAAAAAAATAAAAAAGGTGTTCAAACATATCAAAATCCAATAAATGCATCAGAATAAAGACAGTAACTTACCTGAGCCTCTATAATCCCTTGAACTACGCACTCCATCTGTGTCTTAGTTTAGTCCAGTCATTCCATTGTATCTAGGACAAATAGTCAAACACAACAAGTCTGTTTGTCATCCCCATTTTTATACTCTTCATATTAAGTCTAGAAGTATGTTAAAATATTAATAGAACCAAACAAACTACTAGTCCTGCCATTGCTATAGGGAGAGAAGATGAGAGGTACACGCACCAAGCCAAGTGCTGAATCGAGCAAGGAAGGGCCTAGCTCGAACTTGGGTGATCAATTAACTAACCCAAACTCAAAGCGAGCCCAATCAAGTGGAGCTGACTACCTTTCAAGAGAGCTTGGCCAGCGGCGATTTGATAAATTCAACTCAATCATTCTACCCGTTCAAATTTCACTCCAGTTAAAGAAAGTGAGAACCACTTTTGCGTTGATGAGCATTGATGGCATGTAAAACACGTGATCTATGATCTATCCCAATGTGTTTGTAAAGCAGGTGATTGATTCCTAACCCTAATTCCACCTTCACATGGTACAAGACACACACTGCCCCAATCCACCTCTCTCACCCACACCACCCCATCTTCTCTATTTCAACAATCTTCGATCCCATACCTCTCCAAACAAGTTGATTTCGCTTTTTCAATCCAATCCAACCTCAAAAGCTCAGCTCGGCATTTCGTCAAACATTTTGGCCTCACTGCTATCTCACCCTATCGAGCTTGGTTTGGGTCACAAGTTTTCATGGGATACCATGGATGGCGTTGCGCTTACGGTAACGATCGACAAAACAAAACATGCAGGAAGAAGAAGAAGAAGAAGAAGAAGAAGAAGAAGAAGAGAAACTTACCTCAGCTCCGGTGCCGATAATTGGGAAGATGTGTTTGGGGCCTTGGGCCTTGGGGGCGTTTTGATTTTAATTATCCAGGGCTAGGGGTTTTCATTTCATTTCATTTGGTGTTTGTGGACGTCTACTTTTTATGGAGCCCACTATGAGATCCGAACCATTTGAAGTAAATTCCCTCATGCTATATATATATATATATATATTAGTAATTGCCCGTGCCTGCCCACCACGTTTTGAGCATAACTAAATATGGGGAAAACCAAACCCACACCTCCCATAATTTAACAAATTTAACTTAAATTTTCTATGTGTCACATCGGATCAATAAACTTCAAATCAAGCACAACCGGATTATTTTTTTTAGGTAAAACAGCCCAACCAATTGGACCCATGTTTAACCACCATTGAAAATCAGAGTGGCCCACTACTATAAGCAGTCTAGTTCAAATGCATACATGTCACGTTTGCATCTGCTACCAAAACAATCAAAGTTAACTCAGATTTCACAATCCGTGAAAAACAACATATATATATATATATGAAGAGGCAAATTGGTAAGTTGTGGGCCCAAATTCCACACCGTTCAATCACTCAATTGCAATCATAGCCGTATATTTAATCATATCTTTACTTGTATGGAAGTTTTGAAAAGATAATGATACGTTTCGTAATTTCACAGAAAAGCAAGGGCACTCCCATATCCTCTTGGAAAAGATAATGGCACCCATATCCTCTTGTCCTTTATAATAGGATCTTGAATCTCTTCTTAGCCTTAGGATTTATGTACAGAAATATGTACATAAATCCAAGGGTCCAAAATATGTAAGGATTCAAAAATCGAGCTCCCTCATTATATAGATACATAGAGAGGTGGGGTGGGGGATTTCTGATTTCAATGATGCAGATTTTTCATTTTCATATATGAATCTCGAGTAGAACTTGAGACCACTTTATTTAATTGTTAAAAATGCACATAACACTTAAAATAAAATATTATAAAAATCAACATAATACACACGATCAATTTGACGTCAGGTCCAACTATATGCTTAGATTAAAGTTTAGTTGGGAGCCCATTTAGGATTTTAATAGGCAGCCCCGAGCACCCTCACATTAGGCATATTAATATAGCCCTCGTGTCTCGCGAGTCTGAGCCTTCATGGCAGGAAAACGAAAATGGATCAAGGTGTCCAGTTCGGGCAATCGGGGCACTTGGACGTGGACACGAGCCCGGACCCCGACCCAAAAAATCATCCCCAGCAGCCCCAGGTCACTCAATGGACTGTTGTTCATGGGTAATTCAAGCCAATGGTGATTAATCGCTGAGCATATATACGCAGACATCTGTCCAGCACACGGATCTGAAAGTTATAGCCCTGGCCCAGCCCTTTTCCATCCTAGGTAAATACCCCGCATCGCCATCACCCTAGTAATTTAAATCATAGAAAGTCGAGATCTCAACTAAATTTCTACCCTGCCTCCTTGAACGCTCGTCTCTTTAAACTATCCTTCGATGAAGCTCATTTTCATTTGACTATGAGTTCGTATGTATTCAATCCTGACAAACAAATGGGCCCCAAATGACTGAATATCTTCTGTTGGCTTTCTAGTCCAGTGGTGTGGTTGTATAGCAGACCATCTCCAACCTGCTACCCGCACACAAAATTTTTCAAACCCTTATTTTAAATTGCATTTGAGAGCCGATTCAAAACTTCCAAAACAGTAAACAGTTCAAACAAATACACATTTTCAGGGCCGGTTTCTTGCCAAAGTACAGCTGGATCATGCTCCCAGTCCCACGCAATGAATTTTCGTTGGCCTGTGAATCTCAGTCAGATCAGCGGTGCAAGTGCCAGGATCACATTGGATTGATCCTTGATCCTTCACATTGTATCTTGTGGTGATGGATCACTTCAATATTTCAAAGGTTCAAATCTCAGTGAAACTCAAAAACCAAGCCCAATCCACAGTAGAAAGTAGCTTCCAAAGTCACAACCTGATAAGCTTATCCAATAATCAAAATACTAGGAAGAGAGTAAGTTCATATTACAGGTTCCTTGATCCTAAACTCAAAACTCAAGTTTTATGCATTTATTCTACAATTCAGAAGAATTTCAAGCATCAACAATGTAAGTACGTGGCTACAGTAGCAACACGAAGTAGTAGATTCATAATTCTAGGAAAGCCCCCCCACCCCCAGAAAAAAAAAAAAAAGAGATCTATATAATTAAACAACAAAGGGTGCATTGAAGTTGTGTGCCTGTAGTGGGTAATAAATGAAAACATTGAAATTGTCCGGTTGACCATGACGAGCTGCATTGCAAGCAGTGGTGAACACCACCAGGTCACCTTTTGATATTATTGCTGGTTACTCTCTCTCATATCCACCTTCAGCCATATTGAATGATATGTTAAGTCCATCATTTTACTGAAAAAAAAGGTCCTTCATCATGGAATCATCACCACCATCATCCATTTACATGATCATTTAAGTCCACATGGTGTTCGTGGCAATATCTGGCATGGTATATTGCCTTAAATGGGAGCGCAGCGTCATCATCAAGACACAAGCCACATGAAAAAGGTAGACCAAAGCGTGAGGGAGACTGAAGCCAAGGCATACATCCACAGGAAAATAACGGAGCATTCACTTTCTCCAGCACCAAACAATTGAGTAATAGTACCTGTGTTAATGAACATACTTGGTCAAACTGGGGCTAGAAAAACATGGTTGACATTTGTATAGAAGTTCCTAAATTCTGAAATAAATCTCAGTCTGTCTGTGGGACTAAATATTGTAAAATTGTCTCAGATGCGCATCAGAAGTTCTGAGAAATGTAGGATAGCAGGTAGTTCCTTTTTTCATCAAAATTTATATTCAACATGTTTCAACAAGTGTCTCAAAGTCAATAAATATTGATTTGAGAAAGAAATGGTGAATAAAACCATTCCCCACCTGACCATGTTCTGGTTTGTTTTATGGGAAACCATGTTCTGGGTTATCTCTTAACACAAAAACATGGGTATCAGTTTTATCATGAGAATACATCTGCTAAAAAAAATTGTCTATACTTTACCAAAAATATATATAATATTAAAATCAACAATACACATAAAATATTTAGAATATCTTTAAATTGCTAATGTGATATTCAGGGCCAGTTTGTTTGCATGAATTTGAATACATAGGAAATAATAGGAACATTTCTTAGAATTCATAGGAATTCAATTTTCTGAAACAAACAGGCCCTTATCCATACAAACTACACTGGATTCTAGCATAACTTGTTCTGATGTTGAATAAACTCTAATGTGACCAAGTTCCTTTCCATTAGTTACAAAAAGAAAAAGGGAACCCCTGAGAAATGGAACAAGCACATCACATATGATTGCTATAATGCAAAATAATGGTACACTAAATTCTTTGGAAAAATGTTATAGTGCTGGTTCAAACATTTGGCTGGTTTGGTCCAAACAAAAATTCGTGGGTTTATGCCATTGATCTTTCATCAGCCACAGTATCCTAGTTGTACAAATGATGCATTCAAGTATTATTATATCAGTTTTGAGTGTGTGATCCATAGTTTAGGAGACCATTTATATCTTACCAATATTCATTGCAGGAGGAACTGTATATTGCAGCAGAAGAATAAACTGATACAAAGGATCTGAGTGCACCAAACCTAAATGAATTGCCCCTTTAATTATGACTACACCCAAAAGCGGAAGGATAACATAACGAATGACAACCATTCCAATGATGAGTGAGACTTGAATTTCTGATCCACGCAAACCTGATTCACAACAACCAATGTTCAGGAAAACAACAACTCTTTGCCAAAAAAAAAAAAAAAAGAGACACTTCTCCACTAATCCAAATAAGCAGCCAATCAAGTAAATCCAACATAAGTATGAGAAAGGTCAACAACAAGTAGCTATTACCCCTGAGAAGGTTTCCTCCCATTACAAGAGAGACTGCAGGTATTGCTCCTTCCCTGCATGATAGGAAATGAAAATTGATAATGTAACCCGAACAAGAAGTTACCATCAATCATACAAGTCACTGAATTAGGTGTATGAGGTTTACAAGTTATGCCCCTAAAACAGATATTAATATTTCAAAACAGATTGACATGTGGAACCCCAACAAAGGTTACAGTTAAAGTTTATACCCCAACAGAGCTGCAGAATCTTGTATCACACGGAAAGGAGCACTTTCACCAATGAGGGCCATCCTGACAAGAGGGATTACACCAACAACAAAGCCAACTATCTATACAAGAAAGTAGAAAAGCAATTAGAGTCAACGAACCAGGAGAATCAAATTAAACAATAGCACAACACCACTCCAGCTAAATTCATACTCTAAGCATATCGCATTAATCAAAATGTAGATGATTGATGCACCAGGTAAGACTGGTGTGCAGATGGAGGGATTCAATTATATCATACATATTGCAACCACAGGCATCTTCTGAAGGCAGGTATATCTCAGTGACTCAGTCAATTCATTGTTAACTATTTTGCTCTTACAAGGTAAGTGTCATCCACAGGTTTTTCAGCTAATTCTCAAGTGCTTGGGTGAAAAAGAAGTGACTGCGTTGTGCACAATAATCATAGAAGACCTTTATTCAAGGTTTATATGTTTTGAAGGGTATTTCATAAAAAACGTAGTTCATGAGGGATCTTGGGTAAACTCAAACTAACACTGCATGATTCTACTTCTGAACAGAAAAAATTCAATTAGTGTAAATTCTCAAGGTACCTTAAACATTGATATCAAAACTATATGTTTTTCTAATATTGGGCAGACAATCCCCCTACATTCTCAGAATCATCATTATGGCACAAGAGGGCTTTTAGGCTTCAACATCACCATTAAAATAGAAAAATAAGAGCGGTCAGCTCACCACACCATTGGTTGAAGGAGCCAACAACTTCTTCAGGTCAAGGTGTCCCAAAATCTTCTTTAAAAACTGTTTAATTGAGAAAGGAACCTGGATTAAAAAACAAATGAAGAAAATGTTAGCAATAAATCAGACATATTATAATAAAGAGAAATGGTGGCATGTTCTTCTTGTCTAATTACAGTATTACTTTCATTGATTGTAACGACACAATAGTCCTGTATAAGATGAGAAATCAACTCCAATTGAAAAGGAAAAGAAAAAAACTAGCAACATAATATCTGGTAGTTGCAGAGGAGCATGGATCAGGAGATTTAAGACCAGCTGCATGTGGAGGCCAAAGATATCTGATGTTTGTGCTATATGTATACTGAATTTGTTACAGTTAATTGCAGAAACTGGTAGGCTATGCTCTAATCATTGTATTAGGCCTTCTGTATCCTAATATGTTAACAGCCTTTTTTACTTGCCTCCACCACTATTTTCCAGCATGTTGTGTCATACACTGCATACAACAGAACTAGAAAGACTGTCATGAAATAAGCCCCAAAAAGGAAACGTAGGTATAATATAAATATTTCAAGTAAACATCATAAAATTAAATTATATTAGTTCCATGAACTGGATAGCCATATCCATGTATTGGGTACCGGTCACCATATATCTCCATCATATTGGTGCTACCCAGAATAGCAGCCTACTCATCAACATGCATTTCATAAATACTACATATTGCTGATTAGAAAAGAACAGAATAGCAACCTACTCTCTCTCTCTCTCTCTCTCTCTCTCTCTCTCTCTCTCTCTCTCTCTCTCTCTCTCTCTCTCTCTCTCTCTCTCTCTCTCTCTCTCCTGCTGAACAAAACAGGAAGATTAACGTATCTTTCCCCCTGAAGATCTCAAGACACTGAGACTGTTTATATAAATTCTTGTGTCATTCACTAACAGGTTATCAAGATAGTATCGAGCCAGAGGTCACGAGTTCAAATATCCTGGGGGCATGTTACCTCATCTGTCTTTCTCGTCTGTCTATTGGGTTTTGAATTTGAACGGGTTCTCATTCCAGGGGGTGTGCTGATATAAATTCTTGTGCCGTTCACTAATAGGTTAACCTTTTAGTGTCCTTTTCTGGAAAAAAATCTTATAGTTTTCATCAATGCATTAGAAATGCCTGTTCATTATGTGTAACTTCAGTTTAGAGTATCCAACTTTAAAACAGATGGGGGGAAAAGCACGAAAAAAATTCGAAGAGTTTATTACTTATTAGATAGTAGTAACACCTAGCTCCGAAGAACATTTCTTTAATACTAAAAAGATTTCTTGTTGACCACATAACACATAAATCAAATAAGGAAGAGAAGATATATCCATCACATACAAATATTGAAAGTCAGTAACATAAGTCAATGCTATAAGTTTTTAAATGACAAGATTTTCTTATGACTAATAAGAAATCGATTCAAACAAATAATTCCAAATACAAAGCTTGAGATAAACCTTTGGATTTTGAATTAATTCCTTCGATTTTTCAAAAGACGATGCATGTTGATCTTCAAGATGTTCATATATTGAGGTATCCTTAGTTGAAGCCGACCCCCTTGTGCAATCTCTTGGAAGTAACTTTGAAGTTTCATCAGAAGACCCAATAATTGCATCTTCTCTAGTACTCCCACTTGAAGATATGCGTATGATATTGTAGACAAGAGACCACAGGAAGATGGAACCTATCTGTCTTATTTCAAGAAGTAAAAAATAAAAATTAATTCCATTCAAGCTTTTGAAGTACATCATCATCATTCATATGTCATCACATCGTGATCTGAGCCTAATACCAATAATCTGGGGTCAGGTAAAAGAGTTTACTACTAGACACTAAGCAACCTCTGTGCAGTATACAGTACATATAATGTAGTATATATGTTTAATATTTAAATCCATAGATTCATATGCAAAAGTTCGTACTGATCAAACAGATATACAACTTATGAGTGTGTGCATAAGATCGCGCAGACCTACATGTGCTTGCAGATATTTCCTTATGGCTAAATGCAGAAATTTGAGCACAAGACAAGGGTTGTTTGGTTGCACACATTAAACACAGTTAGTGTTGTGCACAATGAGAATATGTGCTACTAGGATAAACTCTCTCTCTCTCTCTCTCTCTCTCTCTCTGAGCACTCATGTTAGGGCCCACATATTAATAGTTTAAACCACCAAACCAACTGTCACTCTCTGTATGTGTTTTATGCTTCTTATGTCAAGCAAAAAACATGTCCTACAAAATGCACTTAAATCTATGTAAGCAACAGTAACAACTAAACAGTAAATAGAATAAAATGAACTACATTATATATAGGAAAACTAGAACAAAACTATATTTACAAGCATCTAGAGAATACATTATTTATCAATCACTCTTATGATGAATCAAATCACATAAACTTCAGAATGCAGAAATGCTATTTGAAGGAAGATGATACCGCCATAGAAAGAGATGCATATGCCAATCCATAGGTATGGCAAACATCAGGAGCTCCAAATGGACTGCCTTTCTCTTTACAGATCGCCGGGATAATAATGATTAGAATATTGCCCAAATTTCCTTTTCATCAAAACAAAAAAGAATGCTGAATCACTTTCAAGTTTAATCACAAGCAGTAAAATCGATATTGTGGATAAAATTTCCAGAAAAGATAGTAGTAGTAGTGTCCCAGACAAAGGCTATGACATGAGTTGCATTACACTTACGAAAAATGAAGGGATGCTCCTCACTGGAGAACAGGTTTGGTAATGGTAAACCTCTTTCACAGTAAAAATTGGCCCAAGCATTTTATTTGAGGGCCGTCAAAACAATGGATTGTCCAATAGTTTGCATCCACAGTAGCTTTCAAATAGTTGCTTTTACAATAAAAGAGGACCAAACGTAGGCTATATACATAGCAGGCCCACCTTGACATTCTAAACACCATATAGAGCCCACTCCATTGATCACTGACCCTCTCCATACGAAAAAGAGAACAATGGTTGGAAAACTCTATGAGTTGACTCAAAACTCTCCCGAGTCATCTCATTTTGACTCGGCCAAGTCATCTCATTTTAATAAATTATTGGCATTCCGAACCATTTAATAGGCAGATCTAATTTTAAACAATTCAAGTTTATTTATATGTAATTATGCATGAGGTTTGAAGTTAGTAATTTAAAAATGATGACTAGAATGTCATTTGAAACATATATTTGATCTTTTACATTCGGTATTTGGACTCACAAATTGTGTAATATGCAAAAATTTTTCTTTATTTTCCTTATTGTAGCACTTTTCTTGCGTATACAACTTCATTAATTTGAATTGATTATTATGAATGCAGGTAAATGAATGTATTTTTATGTTTTCTAAGTAATGGATTCATTTATAAATATTTAAAAAAAATGACTCAACCGAGTCTCCGCGTTGACTCTATCCGAGTCAATTTATTTGCATTGGACGAGTCGAGTCCGAGTCACGAGTTTTCCAACCTCGAAGAAAACAGCTTACAAGTTAACAAGCAGTCTTCCCATTTCATAGTTAATACAGGTGATATTGGTTAATGTTCACTGGCAACAGTGTGATAAAGACTTAAAAACAAAGGGCAAGTTAAACAGAAAGATGAAACAAACAAGGAAAGTGTTACTTCAAAGGCCAAAACTACAAAACCCATTTCATGCCCAATACAAGGGATACTGGACAATGTTTTAAAGCAACAGTTCAACAAAAGATTTTGAAGAATTGGAAATGTTCAACCAGAAGATGAAACAAACAAGGAAAATGTTTTGGAATATGATTGTAACAAACAACAGTTTAATGATAATGCATTTACCTGCAGAAGAACATCCCAAAATGAGGCCCCTCAAATGGGAGGGAGCTTTTGTAATTTGGATTAGAACCCATCCTAGTGTTATGCCAATGCCAAAAGTGATAAGAATATTTAATGGCATGAACCACCTGCACAATAAACCAAAGGTGACCCACTAGAAAATAAAAGGCTCCAGAATTCTACAAATTTATAACAGTTGAGAAAAAATGAATCATAAAACTCAATTTCTACAGTGTCATTAGAACATATCCACCCAACTGATATACTATCATATAAGGCAGACTGATACATAAAATGCACCTCAATCCCATATATGCATGCAGTGGCGGACCCAAGATCTTGGGGCGGAAAATGTTCAATTGAAAAAGTCTTTTACTACCTAAGATATTCTTTAACTCATTTCCAAAACTGGAAAAGTATTTCATTCGAAAGTTTTGGGTATTTGACCATCACTCTCTGATAAAAATAATCACATATATCATATATGACCTAATACGCGAGGTAGAGTGATTGTGAATGGGGGGAAATCGAAGGTAGAAAGAGCATATGAAATATCATGAAATTGGATGATTGGGTTTGGGAACAAGGATGGGGATGGCTTAGATTGGGCATCAGAGAGGCAAGTATTATATGCAATCAATCGATGTTGTGTTATTGTAGCTTTCAATCTTTCTGATTTTCACATTAGGTTTCCCTTGGCATTTGAAACTATATATCAAAAAATATTAAAATATATGATATCAGTTTTTATATCAGATTTGGTACCCCAGCTTCATCCCTTTGGTGAAATCATGTTGCAGCAGAAAACAAAAGGGGAAGAGGCTTCTCTGTTTTGAAACTGGACAAGTAGAAATAGAAAAATCGTATTCCATTGGTATAATTTTAAAAATGTATTCTAACTTAATTATTACAATGGAAGGGAATTTGTGGTTTTTTCTGCGTTGGAAGGGGGGTGTTTATTTCTTCATTGGAATTGGGAAACGGAGGCGATATTTATTTTCCACCGGTGCATGTTTGGTGAGGCCTATGCCCCTTTTGGGCTTTTTTCCAAGACAGATGGGGTGACCGCCCCAGGTTGGCACTACATGGGTCTGCCACTGCATGCATGCCACATGATATACTCATGCTTGTGAAAGACACGAGTCTCATCCAAATTTCTTTAGAGACAGCATAATAGTTGGACAAATGTTGGACTAGATGAGTCCCAAGGATTTTCTTGTGGAGCTAGTGAGCTACATTTTCTTGTAAAAAGAAGACAAAGGAAACAACCAGAAGATCGTACTCCATTTCTTCTTTGGCCTTGCCGGCAAAAAAGAAACAGCAGTAAAGCAATTCACTTTATCACAATATAAAACAAAAACATAAACAGGATTGAAAGAAACTCACAACATAACCATGCTCTCAAATGTGATTGTTTTAGACAGGTTAGTGTAGACAAAAGCTGGATTGAATACAAAGAATGTAACCTGTTCAAACAAGTTGCCCAAGTTAGATTGGAGGAATATGTTGAAAATAACTAAAGTAGAAAGTTCCATAAATTCAAAATCGCATCAACAAAAGAGAATACACAACGATGTTCCATTCAAAACTAAACCAACTGAGAACAAGATGCGAGTGTTAGAACTTAGAATGGTAACTGAGCAGAGGGAAAAGAAGGTGACATATCCAACTCTGGCAATGCTATCATAGGAGCAATTGATGCTCATCGGCCCTAAGTTAGCCACATATGGTGCTAGTTTTAGGTACAGCATGTAAGTTGTAGTTTGCATAACACCCATAAAAGAAAGAACTTAATTTTCTTGCATGGTATAGTGTTAAAAATTTTAAAAAGCCAAGACTTCTTTATCTTTGATATAAAGCAAAAGAATAATGTAAATCAATAAAGGTAATGGGTAATGGAGATAAGATATAACACTCTAGGATATGGTTCTAACTTATGGAACAAACCATTCAACTATGCAAGGTAGTTGGATGCAAGTTCAGGTCAAAAAATGCTGGTACAAACTGAAACGCCAATATGGAATACGTACAGGGCATCAATAAAAAATGGTTATCTTCATAAAATTGCTTCAGAATCACCCTTCTATTCAAGACCCAACCCTATCCCATGCGAGGCACTATCCGCATCGACCCATATCAATTTGAGGCAGCTATTGTCGATGTTATTCATGTCCGCCTACCAGTTATAACTAAGGTTTACTGCTGTCCCCAATCAATAGTAGATGGGCCTCTCTTAGCAACATCAACTGCATTTCTACTGCTCTCTACTAGGTAAAATTGTAGTTATAGGAGATACATCACCCTTATTCACATATCTTTAAGTCAACTAGGCTCTTTGACTCACCCGAAATCCTCAAAACATTTAATGTGGACACTTAGGCAAGGAGTAAATCAATTGACCAAGCCAGACCATGGCATACTTTTTGAAACCTATTGGGTGCACTGCCAGGGTCAGACGAAAATGAATCTGTATAGACCCACTGAGTTCATTGCATTGCATATTGATACCAGATACAGAGGAGCATCATTTAGAGATATGTAGGGCAGACGAAAGGATGCTACTATGACTTTGCTCAAGCTTCACATTGAAGAGCTATAGTCTGTTTTCTAATGCTTTTGTACATTGGTTTTCTTGAAGAAAGAGTACTAAAGACAGATATATTAGCACATTACATGGTCTCAAAGCAGTGAAGGTGTCCTCTGAAAGCAACATTTGAAAATGTGAACTACAATTCAATCACACTCCATTAATTTGTCAACTTTCAGCTACTATAATTTGTAATTTGATACAGTATAAATTCAAATAAACTCCATCCTGAAAAAATGAAATTGACGATAAGTGAAGAATTCAATCGCCTCATGACATTTGCACAATGACTTGAATTTGTTAGAATCATTTTCTGCCTTACTAAAAATAAAAACATGAAAAAACAGAAACTAAGATATAAAATGCTATAAACCCAAAATAATACACAGCACACAAACACTGACATTGTTCAAATGCTTCCTTGCAGCTTCACCTAAGATATCCACACGTCCTGTTGCAATAACTGACCCAACCCCAGTAACAATAAGCAGTTTGAGAACTGGAATTGACGCCGCAATGAAAAGATCTTTGAGCCCCATATCAAACTTTTCTTTTGCAACTCTTTAAACCTTCATCTATCTCCTATCTTCTCTGAAAATTAAGCACTTACATCAACTTCTTTCCATGCAAAATTCATACCTGAACTTAAAAACAGACATGATAAGAACTCAATACAAATGGGTTTTCTTCCGCTTAGAGATTGCAAGGGGGTGGGTGGAACCTCTACAAAGTATGAAAGGAAATAAGCTGCTGAACCCATATTAAAAAAGCAAAATTAGATTAATAGTCTTTTGAATCTTTCTCTGTCGCGTACGAAGATTCATACAGGTCTTCTTTTATTCAATCTTACGTGGTTCTTCCGTCGGAGATTACTATAATATAATTTTTATGTTGCAATAGATTGACAGGACTAAACATTCCTAAAAATATTAGTTGCTCGATCCTCCACAGCTTCTCCTTCTAAAAACGAAAAAGTTCATACCAATCTTCCATCCATGCAAAATCAAATATAAAAAATAAATAAGGGGCTTCTTTTTTCAAAGAATGATCCATAGAATAACAAATTCTGGTCGAATAAGAACGGACTCTCAAAAGTCTTCTTCCACAGTTCCATATATTTATATATCTTTTACACCTTACCAACTTCTTCCACAAGAAACAGATCCAAATCAACGTTTGAACAGGAAAGAAAACCTTGGCTAAAAAGTCTAAAACTTGCACATATGGGTCTCCACAAAAACACCAAAACACCAAAACAAAAGGTGGCAAGAATCAAAGATGGCATGACAAAACGAAAGGGAAACTAACCGGCTAAGAACTCATGCAATCGAAACCACAGAGAAAAACAAAAACAGAGAGAGAGAAGTCAGAATATACACGACTCCTCGAAAAAAAAAGAAGGAACGAAAATCGATAAAGCTTTGCGAACCGACTGAGTTGGAATGGCAGATGAGTTGAATAGAAAGGCAGGAATCGAACACGTGACGCGGATGCAGATTCCCAGGGAGACGGCCTGGTTTTTTATTGGATTCGTCATTGTAATATTTCAGTATACGATTTAACATGGGCTGACCTATGGGCCTACAAAAGGCCCGGAATAAGACCCATTGGCTTGTTTGTTTGGGAGCTGGAACTATTGGGCTCTTCTATTGAGCAGGATTTCTTTTAGTCTCCACTCTCCACCCCATGCTTATTGCTTTAACTATTTGTTTATTGGTCGAAACCTATAGCTATAGGTCCAAATGACCCCACGGCCTGGACTGAACCATTGGAGAATGGACGGCCCACTTGCAGCTCTGGCTCTTACCTTTTTTATGAGGACTTAAACACGTTTTGGTTTCGGATGGAGTGAAAGAGGGACAGAGCTGTTTGAAGACGCGTCCTACCAAAAGGTACAACCTTGTTGAAGGTTAGGTGCCAAAGTCGTACAAGGAAGTCGTGTACAAAATTTAGTGGCCGTCATAATACTATAGTTTATGTTTATTTAATCTAAAACCGAATAGAATAGATGTTTTCGACTATCGATTTTTAATTTACTCAAGCTTTAACAGCTTTTATATCTATTTGAAAAAAAAATAACTAAAAGGGAATATTGATATGCATCTTTTCCTCACCATAGAATGAGAGACACTCCCATTTTACAAATGAAAAGTGCATTTTGTATCTTAATATATATACATAAAAAGTACATTTTTGTACTTAAAAATTTTTAAAAAGGGGAGTGTCTTTCACCCTATGATGAGGAAAAAATGCATATGCATGTTCCTCATATATATATATTACTTTTTACTTTTTCTTCAAGTTTTTTAGTGGTAAGTTTATAATTTGACAAGATTGTCATGGTACTTTATTTTATGATAAATATGTATGTATCATTTTTAATATATGACAACTTTACTGATATAGTTTTTTACAGAAATAGTCAATTTGATTTTTTCTAAATAAAATGGACATGACAGGCCGTCTACTGTGATCAAAAGGTCTAATTAAAACTGCCCTTTTTAAATAAATCATTTTAAATTAGCTATATTTCAAATAAATAAGAATCGCCAAAAATGCCCTTAACATTAAAAAGTCGTACCCAAAAGTTTTTAATCAATGTGTCCGTATATATGTATTTTGATGTTTATGGTGAATAGCATTTTGTATTTTTTTTCAAAATACTCAAAGAAATTGAATAGCATTTATTTATTCAATAAATGTCAGCAAGATGCTACTATTATCTCTCTCTCTTTTATGATTGTTATTATTATTATTAGCCAACTGTCTAAGAATGTTATTTTAACTTGAGGACCCAGGATCATGCACCTTAAATTAAGGTGTCAACCTCAACCCTACTAAATCATGCAGAGGCAGATCCATTTATCTGCTTTTGCGGGCAATTGGTACTATTGTCAACGTCAATGGCCCATTCATTGACACATTTCTGTCAGAGACAGGGCCGAGTTGGTTAACAACTGTGATTGGGTGAGCCAACCCCAAGCGGCATGCGCTGTGTATATTTATTATACATAGTAGCACATCGTGGTTTGAAAAGGAACACGCACGCACGGACGCAACTCCCGTGTGGATCGGCTGATGCTAAAATTAACATGATAGTGGGATAGGGGTGGAGGCTCTTACATTTAAATTATTAAGAGAATTTTACCTGAAAAAGGACGCTAGTTGGTCACTCACCGAAAGAGGTACCCATAGATAATATGTAACGGAATGGGTATTCCCGCCAGAAAATATATTTTTTTTGCTTATTTTCTACAAGCGACGACGTCGTCACTTATAATAGTGGGTTAGTATCGACGTCGTCGCTTATGTTCTATATATATATATACATATCCCGTCACAGCTTCTTTTTCGTGGGATCCTTTTTATCTGCCATTGAATAGAGACGATGCAGGCGTCTTCCTCAACGGTTGGGCTTCTTTATGGAGGTTGTTGAACTCCATTAAGAGGTAGGTATATCGCTATTTATGTGTTCTTTCATGCATTAGGTACCAAAGATTCTGTGTTTCATGTTTACCCTTTTCAGAAAAGTTCATTAGGGCATTTGATATATATTTTTTTGAGAAAAGTTCATTAAGGCTTTTGAGAAAGGTAACAACTCTGGCTGTTCTAAGGTTGTTTATTGTCACAACCCCTAGTTGAGAGCATATGAAGATTGTGAATCTACGTATTTGCACGTTAGGGTTAAACCCTTATAAGTAATATGAAGATGGGTACTCAAATACGTGCAGAAATCTTGGTGAATATGTCTTGTATAAAGTGTGAGCAAACACCCATAAAATGATTTCATTTTCACTCCTCCTCTGTCAGTAACCCTAGGAAAAAACAGTGTTAGGGGAGTTAACTTCTCTTGTGATTTTTTTCCTTGTAAATAGAAATAGAAATGGACAGTTTGACCCATACAATCATCTCTCTATTAGCATTATGTGAAAGGTGACCCTTGGACTACATTTGCTAATACCACCAAATTAATATATGCTTTATTTGCGTCGGCAGAATGACCAAGTCTGGGATTTCCATCATATTTCACTTTGATGGAGAGTTTGTCTTTGACATTATACGCCCGGTCTACAATGGTGGAAGACAGAAGATGAGGTCTCTACCTAAGACCTTAACATATGACATGTTGATGAATGAAGCCATTGCATTGTCTAATTGGGATGCAAATATCAAGGATGTAAGCATGAAATACCTTCATCACAATGGACTCATTTTTTTCGTTGATCAGTTTGGAAGATGAAAATGATATGCTGGGAATGTTGATGGCGTCTGGAAGTGAGCAACATGGGCTACATGTGTATGTCAACAGGAAACTACACGTTAATAACAAGAAACGCGAAGGCTCTAGGTACGTATCTATGTTCTATTTTTTTTAATATTTATATAGTTGCACTTGTCGTGCCTAACTTAAATTCTTGTCCATGCCTTGCAGAGAACGAGTGAAGGTTGGCTGTCCAAGTGCCAAGAAGAAAATGTGCAAAGGGATTTGCGAGATAAAAATGCCCACGTCTGGCCTAGTATTTCCCACCGTGGATCTCCATGAAAACGTTGATATGCATTTCTCTACCTCATTGGATCCTCATGCAACAAATCGTTCTACAAGAGCTGTTTTTGATGTGGATGGTATAGATCGAGAGGCTGTTGATGCACACGATGCTGTATGTGCTACTTTTGATATATCAATGGTTCATGGAACTCCCTCTTCGATGATGGCTGGTAATAAACAAGGCACCGAAACCAATCATGATGCAAATCATTCATTTGATTTGGAAGATGTAAATTTTGTTGGCAATGAACAAGGAGCTGAAGTCATTCATGCTATGAATCATTCATTTACTATTGAAGATGTCAATTCCGGGGGTAATGAACAAGGAGGTGAAACCATTCATGCTGTGGATCATTCACTTGCTATGGAAGATGTCAATTATATTGGTAATCAACAAGGATCTGAAACCATTCAGGCTGTGCTTCATTCAGTGGCTATGGGAGATATCAATTTTGTAGACACAATGGCCCCTCAAGATGTTATAGCCGATACTGGTACGGACTCAGCACGAGAAATGTGGGTAGGGCGTCAATTTCCTGATCGTGAAAGCTTCAGAAGATCTCTTGCGAAATTTGCAATTTATAACAATTTTACTCTACGACATGTGTCGACCAAGACGAAAAAAGTCACGGCACGTTGCAGAGATGATTGTTGTCCCTGGCGTATACATGCTTCCATCGTTGATTCAGGCCCGGAATTTAAGGTGCGGACTTATAACCCAAGACATTGTTGCTCAAAACCAATGATGGGAATGACACATCCCCAAGCATCCTCGAAACTTATTGAAGAGTTCATTGAGGACAGAGTCCGATGCAATAACCACTTGAAGCCAAAAGAAATTATGAATGAATACCAAAAGGAGTTTGGCACCCGTATCACTTATAGAAAAGCACATATTGCAAAAGAGATGGCCTTGCGTGTAGTTCGGGGATCATATGAAGAATCTTTTAAGATTTTACCTCTATATTGTAAAGAATTACACATGACCAATCTAGGTATGTGACTAATATCGACACTACTGTTGAAGACAGGTTTAGAAGATTCTTCTGGGCTTTCGGTCCTTGCATCCAATCATTCTGTTCGTCGATGAGGCCGATGATCGCTGTTGATGGGTCACATCTTCGGGGCAAGTATCCGGGTGTGCTTCTAGTGGCTGTCACCTATGATGGTAATCATAAGCTATTTCCTATAGCTTTCGCTTTGGCCGAGGCCGAACGTCGTGACAGTTGGGAGTGGTTTCTTGCCAACCTATCTCTTGCTTTGGGAAGTCCAACAAATTTGACTATTGTGTCTGATCGACAAAAGGGTCTTGTCCCGGCATTGGCCAACATCATTCCAAGCGCGATTCACTGCTACTGTTGTCATCACATTGCAGAGAACATTAAAACAGCCTTCTGTGATCGTGTCATTGTATTGAAATTCTGGCGGGCTGCCAAGTCTTTTAGACCATGTGAGTATGAGGCCTATATGAATGACATCATGTCTGTAGACCAAGGGGCGCATAATTATATCAATGCCATTGGAAAACAACGTTGGTCAAATGCGTTTGTTGAGGGTCGGCGCTATGACATGATAACCAGCAACGCTGCCGAATGTACGAACGCGCTTTTAAAGGACATTAGGGTGCTTCCTATTACAAAGCAAGTCGAAGAAATCCGTGCGAAGTTGATGGATTTCTTCCAGAGAAGACATCTCGAGTCACTGGATATTACATCGCGATTAACGCCCTATGCAGAGAAACTAATGAGCCAAGAGGCTGAAGACTCACGCCGCGTGCATGTACGTGTTGCCGGGCTCGTTGAGTTTCAGGTTCAATCAGCACAATTCATAGATATTGTGGATCTTGAACTGAAGAAGTGTAGCTGTCGTAGATGGGAAATAATGGGGATTCCATGCTGTCATGCACTAGCAGCGATGAAAGTTAGGCACCTGAATCCGTATGACTATGTTGAGGATTGTTACCTAACAACTACTTATCGTGCTTCGTATAGTGAGGTCATTCATGCCACTCGTGATAGCAGACAATGGGAACATACATCAAATGAAATCGTCTTGCCTCCACGTGCTACCAAACAACCAGGGCGTCCAAAGAAATCCCGGATTCGTGTTGAAGACAGAAATCGACAACGCAGGGTTGTTACTTGCTCTAACTGCAAACATAGGGGACATAACCGAAAGAGTTGTCGCAATCCACCATCAGATCATGTTGCATAGATCCAACTAGCATATCTTGTAAATATCATACCTTTGTGGGGTAGAAATACTTTTTGTGGGTGGCTTTCTAGCATACCTTGTACATATCCATTGATGTGGATCATACTTTTGTGGGGTAGAAATACTTTATGTTGGGGTGATTTGATAGCATACCTTGTACAAAGCCCCTGCTGTGGATCATACTTTTGTGGGTAGCTTTCTAGCATACCTTGTACATATCCCTTGATGTGGATCATACTTTTGTGGGGTAGAAATACTTTATGTTGGGGTGATTTGATAGCATACCTTGTACATAGCCCCTGCTGTGGATCATACTTTTGTGGGGTAGCTTTCTAGCATACCTTGTACATATCCCTTGATGTGGATCATACTTTTGTAATACAACTCTATATATAACAGTTTCAACAAATTTGTTATCAACTTTTATCAACTATGTCACCATTTTTGTTATCAACTTTTATCAACTATGTCACCATATCCCTCTGTGAAAATACGACATCGTCAGTATTAACAAACAAATATGTTCCATTAGATTGTGTGAAGCAACGACGTCGTCAGTTATTATAAGTGTTTTTTTTATACGATTCTGTGAAGCGACGACGTCGTCAGTTATTAACACACAACTATGTTCCACTAGATTCTGTGAAGCAACGACGTCGTCAGTATCAGTATAAGTTTTTTTTTTAAACGATTCTGTGAAGCGACGACGTCGTCAGTTATTAACACACAACTATGTTCCACTAGATTCTGTGAAGCAACGACGTCGTCAGTTATTATAAGTTTTTTTTTTGAAACGCTTCTGTGAAGCGACGACGTCGTCAGTTATTAAAACACAATTATGTTCCAGTAGATTCTGTGAAGCAACGACGTCGTCAGTTAATACAATTGCACTATATCATTAGATTCTGTTACGCAACGACGTCGTCAGTATCAAGAAACATTATACTTTGCGTTAGGTTCTGTGAAGCGACGACGTCGTCATTTATTACATCTGAGTTTTTTTATAACCGATTCTGTGAAGTGACGACGTCGTCAGTTTAACACTAGAAGTGATTCCAATAGATTCTGTTAAGCAACGACGTCGTCAGTATCAGCACCCATTTATTTTTGGCCAGGTTCTGTGAAGCGACGACGTCGTCATTTATTACATCTGGGTTTTATATAAACGGTTCTGTGAAGTGACGACGTCGTCACTTTAACACTAGAAGTTATTCCACTAGTTTCTGTTAAGCAACGACGTCGTCAGTATTAACAAACATATAGTTTGCGCTAGGTTCTGTGAAGCGACGACGTCGTCATTTATTACATCTGAGATTTTTTATAAACGTTTCTGTGAAGTGACGACGTCGTCAGTTCTTTACACTGGACCCTATATATTAGGTTCTGTGAAGCAACGACGTCGTCAGTTTTAAGCAATGACAATAAACATGTTACTTCTGTAATGGTTGGATGTGCGAATGCACTACAACTACCATACTACATTGACGTCCATATTACAAGCTGCATTAAAAAATACATAGGAGGGCAACATTCAATAAAGCCAAACAACTATCTTTGATCATACAGAAGCAAACAAAACTTCCTTTTACATTCATTTCAACTTTTTACATACAAAAAGTTATATTTACAGTAGGCACCCAAAAACATGGACCATGTTAGATTTACATACAACAATGGATCACAACAAAAGATCAAATTTTAATCATTTCTCAGGATCAATTGAGTCAAGTGGAATCTCATCAATATTCAATCGGTATGCATTCAACTCCCAGCTGCGCTTGAAGATCTCAATGATGACTCGTTGCCGGTAATACATCATGTCAGCCTGCGTGAAGTTAATCGGACGACGAAATATACAGTGCTCAGCGAACGCAGCGGCGAAGACACCGCAGTCGTAGCCGTTTTCCTGCAGTGGGATGTTCGTTTTAACGTTGATTGTCCATATGTATGGGTCTGCCCACCCATATTGGCTGAACTTCGTCGTCAGCCACTCAACCTGCAAGATCAGTAAAAGAAATCTGACTAAATCTTGTACGATAACACCTTAAGAAGCTCTTTTAAATTTTGGTACCATTATGGTATACTTACAAATCGTTTACAGGTAGTTAAAGCATGACGATCACTGCTTGAACTATTGTAGAATTCCCATTTCCTCTCGTCCGTATACCCAACAAGTAATGTGAAATGATTGACAGAGTGAAGAACGTAAACCAATGTTTTACATTCTCTAGCATCACACACTCGAGAACCTCCGGGACCGAAGGCTGCTTCTTCAGCGGTTGGCAATCCAGACTGCCACCAGCTCTGCAAAAAAATTAAAAGTGAGTTTTTAACCTCCAAATGGCGACGAAGTGATAATTGCAAATCAGAATCTATATACTTACAGAAATGCTTGGGTCTGCCAAAAAGGCCGTTTGACACTTCTCCCTCAACACATCAAACCAATAATACAAAATATTGGTGTCGAACCAAATTCCCTCCTCTAGAGCACAATTCAGGACTTCACTGGATACCAATGTGCACACAATGTCGAGCTCATTCTTACTGCAAAATACAATACACATAAGGCCATATATGGAATGAAACCATTACGATGGTAATGTAATTACATTATACCTCTCATTGAAATATCGTTTGAACCCATTCAGTAGAAACCTGTCACTTTTGGAGAGTGAATACTCCGATCCACCCATTGAGTGTAAGTAATCATCATACTTTTCTGGAATCTTCCTCGTTCGGGGCAATCGTTTTAACCTCCAAACTAGTGAATCAATGGACGCCCTGATCGGTGAAACTATTATTGCTTGCGAGGTTGATGCCCCCCGAGGAGTGGAAAAGATATCAACCACTGGTGGCTCATTGGAAGTGGAAGGTGTAGAAGTATGTCTTTCTACTGAATCTGGATCCATACTGCAATCCTCCTTGGCTACTTCAGGGGCATGTTCAGTGGGGGTGTGTGACATAGGTGAACCTGGAACATCAATATTGTGCTTCACGCTCTTCTACTTCTTTCCATTCTTTTTCCCTGGGCTTCTTTTGGATGCAGGCTTTTTAACCCTCAATCCGTCGGTGGACGCCTTTTTTATCCTGTCATTGTTTAATTTCAAATACATCAACTTGAGGATAAAATCTTTCACACATTGCATAGAATGACATCACTGAGGTAACAGTAAAAATAAATCGATGAAATTTTTGCTTACATCTTCTGATGCTGAGCTGTATAAGTGGTCATCCTTAAATTTGACGAATTTGGTATTCAAGCCAGATCTAAATCTGAGTATCTTCCTGATCCATGATTCCCGGAAATGCTCAATTGAGGTTTTCTTCCTAACAGCACGGTCAACTGACCTTTCCATGTGAAGCAAGAGTTGATGAACCTGTGGACATAACAAGAAAATCAGCCATAAGGCATATGGAAATGAAAAATTATATCGACAGAAAGAGCCACCAGTATCTTACGTGCTTCTGCTCACAACAACCCTCATGTTCATCACGTTTTTTTTTTTTTTATCAATCTCCTCATGCTCCTGCCCTCGACCGATATACATGATCGTGTTGGCCCGATACCAATGCATATACTCATCATTATGTGTCTTTGAAGATGCTTTTTTTCCCTTCAGAGTGCACTGGGATCTACTGTCCCACAACACATAATTAGGTACCCTGCCAAGTGCACTGTAGTCATACACGATTTTTTCTACTCGCTCCACTCTTGGATAGGGCATGCTGAACGGTGGGGGAACTTCCTGAACAAATCCAAACTGTTTCATAACGCGACCCGTATTATGTCGCTCCACTACCCAATAAAAAGCCAAGACCGTTGAAGATGAAAATAGGTCACGGTCGGCTTTAGAAACAGTATGACGGAATGTCTTTCCGAACTTGCTATATGGTTGCCATTTGAACTACAGAAAAAGAAATAAAACAAGATTAGTTTCAATGTAATGATAAAAGCATCAACTCCCAATTGTATACCATCCGATTATATTGAACTTACACCGTCCTGTGGCAATTTGTTCAACTCTTCCCGAGTCTTAATCAGTGTGGTTACAGCTTTGAATGAATTCAACCTAACTGCCCATGTTTTCATCAATGGGAACTGAATATCACTTTTCCATGTATCCGTTGGTGGTGGACAACGTCCAATTTGCATTCTCGTGTACGCCCATAGCTGCAAAAAACAGTCATTAATAAGTAAATACAAATGTAACAGTTGTAGAAAAACTGTAAATATGTTCAAATAAAAATGTTATCACCTGGAGAATTTGAAGAGGTCCAGTCAAAGTTCTGAACTTCCTAGAATCATCAGTTCTGTTCGATGATTTGCTTTCATCTCCCTCCTGATGTCTATCTTCAGACTTGTCCTTAACAAATTTAACTGCCTTTGCTAAAATCCAGTAAAGATTGGCAAGACAGGCAGGGGCCCATGCATATGGCTTAAATTCCTTGAACAACTCGAGAAGATATGCCGGACCCCTTCCACCCGATGTGTTAGACATAATTTGACTGGAAACTAAGAAGAAAAGGTACGCCCTAGTGTTGTAGATCTCATCATCCTTAGAAAGTTTCTTTTTCTTCTTCGTACTCTTCTTATTTGATGGCACCGCTGCGAAATTCTCCTCCAGCCATGTGAATTTAATATTAATCCCGTTTACTTCGGTACCCTGAATAGAGGCCTTGCCAAGTAATTCAAGACATACATCACTAACCATTGAACTCGGGAAAGTTTTCCCGGTAACAATTGGGCCATCGATAGGTAGCCCGTATATGTAGGCTACGTCTTCAAGAGTAACAGTGGCCTCACCGGATGGGAAGTGGAAGGTGTTTGTTTCAGGACGCCATCTCTCAACCAAGGCTGTAATGAGAGCATGATCTATCCTAATATGTTCCATTTCTGCAAAATGATGTAAACCCGCTTGCCTTACGTACTCCTTTTGGATATCATTTAACACCCAAACAGATTTGTCCGGGTTCATAGGTATGCATCGAAATGTACCGAATTCCTGCGAGACAGTTTCAAGTTATTACAGTTAAGAAAAAGGTAAACTATATATATATATATGAAAGGGTGGCTAAGAATATACATGTCCATGGTTTATGGATTCTGAAATATGATTGTCCTGGTCATATAGAAGCCTATTTCTTATTCCCTCACTTCCAGCCATCTGCAAAAAATAAATAGATCGAGAGAGGGAGATGTAAACATAACTAGAGCGAGAAGTAAAGCTAACTAATAAGGAAATTAAAACTAATAAGGAAATTCCCTCAAGTTCTTCTTTCCCTTATAGCAGTATTTGAAATTTAAGTCATGTTTGGTTGCAAACATCTGGGGGCAATTTGTCTTCATGATTTGGAGAATTCCAAATATGAGACTACTTATTTTGATGGGTACAGACTCATTACATTCACTTAAAAATAAATCATAGCAACGTTTATCTAGGCCTGTATGTATGAATTAGAATCATAGCAATACTTATTTAAATTTACTGGTTGCAAAAACAGATTGCAACCTTTCCCACCGCTTCCTCTATACAATTGTTTCTGGCTTTAATTCATTGCAAATGAATAGGTATTGAAGTTAGTTCAAATACTCTTATATGAATAAATTTATTTACAACACTTGTATTACTAAAATGATTAATGATGAAGCCATTACAATGGAAACATGATGAATAAGAAGAACAATAACAATTATAATGGTATAATGGGTCCATTTTTATGCAAGGGCCACATGTGTAGCTTAATTCCATCCTATTGTCATTAGGAAGTCTATGTTGTCAATGGGCCAAATCATACTTGTTATTGCGAATGGTCCAAAGCCTATGGGTTTTTTCCACCACTACAAGTCTCTATATTTTAGTGTGTGTATCAGAATTGTGATGATCCAACAAAACAAAAAAAAAGAACTGATGAATTGTCAATGAGAATAGGGCTCTAGCTGGATCCGGATTCCGCCACTACTGTATAATTTTGATTAACTTATCAATTTAGAAAAGTCTCTACTTATATGATTTTGGTAACTGTTAATTTATTTTCCTCTTTGCACACCCAAATTTTTGTTTAGTAAAACCCAATTGTTATCTTCTACAATATCATCATACTATAATCAAATTCAAAATGATCGGCATTATGCTTGATGTCTCCCTATTTCAGTAGCAATGAAGTAGTCCAAACATGAAGTCTCTGTTTGGACTCTAGGATTGCCAACCCAGTCGAGAATGGGGAAAATGGAAGGACTAAGTCGTGGGTCGATTCAATGCAAAAATCATGTACAATGCATGAATATTAACCATTTTAGGATGTCAAGTAAATGGAAAGAAGATGAAGAAACCACAGTAAATCATCATTGTGTGATACAGAAAAAGAAAAAGAGACAAGAAGAATACCATAGCCCGAAAAAGATACTGGAAGCTTGATGCTACAATCCAATAGGTCTGAAAACGACCTTTTGAGGAAGGAGAAAAGAAGGTGCAAAAGTGATGGGAGGATGAAGGGAAAAATGGGGAAGTGGGGTCTCGGTGGGTTTTCCAAATAAAGATGCTGGAATCTTGATGCTACAATCCAAACATGGAAAATGACCTTTGGGACCACCTGCTTGCTCTTTTGCAGAAGGAGGAACTGAAATCGCCAGGGGCAATGGAGGTAGGGATGGGAGGAAAAAGGGGAAAGTGGGGAAGTGGGGTTTCGCGCGCTTTTTAATGGGGTTCAATGTAGCGACGACGTCGTCACTTATTCCACTATTGATAAAAAAAAACGGAAGTGGTCCCAGGGGACCACTTCCGTGCCAGATTTACTATTGGCCCATTTTATGATCACTGGCCCTCTAAGGTCCCTTTTCAGGTAAAATTCTCAATTATTAATATTGAATATGGATGTGAGAGCCTCCACTGTATTTCTCATAATAACATGAGAGAGAACATATTCCATATATATATATATGTTGGGGAGGTCTATTGGCACCACTATTCTTTCTCTCCACACCGGCAAAGAAAAAAAATTTTCATTTTTTTAACTACTCATCCTCCCTTTCCCTCTCTCCCTCCACCCTCTTCCTCTCCCTCACGGGCCCCACCCCACCCTCCCAGTCTCAAGCAGGGAGGGATTCCCGGCCTCCAGCAACCTCCCTCTTTCTTCCTTACTCCCTCCTCCTGTATTTTCTCTCCCTCTCTCCCTTCCTCTCCTCTATTTTATCTCCCTCTCTCCCTTCCTCTTCTTATCTCTCCTCCCCCCCCCTCTCCCAGCCACCAACAGGGAGGGAGATCGGGCGACAGGGTTTCCGCTTGGTGCAGCCCTGCCGCCCAATCTCCCTCTCCGTCGGCAACTAGGAGGGGGGTGGGAGAGAGAAGAGGAAGGGAGAGAAAATAGAGAAGAGGAAGGGAGAGAAGGAAAGAAAATAGAGAAGGGGGAGGGAGGCCGCTGGCTGCCGGCCGGGGATCCCTCCCCGCTGGAGACTGGGAGGGTGGGGTAGGGGAGAGGAAGTGGGAAAGGGAAGAGGGGGGAATGGTAGTTTATGAAATGAAAAAAAAAATTTTGTGGTGTGGATAGAAAGAATTGTGGTGCCAATAAAACTCCCCATAAATGTTTTATACACGAAAAATTATAAAAAACGACCCCACTTTAAAAATGCATCTTTTTCTGCCCCTTATTTAATCTTTTTACACACAATACCCCTCATGAACAGTCACAAGTTCAAGCTTGACACTCATCCACCTTTTCCTCACCGTTGGATTTGAAGCAATGATAAAATGATGTATTTAAGCCGTTAAATCTTAATGCCAGGGATCAAAAGGTTAGGTGATCTTATAGAATCGAGATTTTGCTTATAGGTTAGCCTCATATTGATATTTTCATCCAATAGACTTCCATGATCATCATGCATTCTGGTGGGCCCAACTAGGAGGGGCGTTTTCTTCTAAAAAATGCACAGGTGTTGTGTAGCGCTCCCCTTTATACAAATGATTTCACAGCAATGCATTACGTTTGGATGTCATCTCCCAAAGAGCTCAATGAATGAAGAAATACAAGGCAACATGTGACGAATTGGTGATCCTCTAAGTGGGTCTATGCACAGTGATCGTGAGTGGATCACTCAGGGTCCGCCATGTCACCACAAGCAACCCTTGTCCAGATGCATCATAGGCTGCTTGCAGTGACGTGGTGGACTGTGAATGATCCACCATGAGGTTTTACCTGTTCAGATCCGGACTCAACATTCGACTGATGAAGATGTTATTAAAAAAGGGAGCCCATGTACTATACATAGGTGGGCATTTTGTAACCTTTATTTGTTTTTCTCAAGTATTTCCTCACATGGTTAATTTGATATATGTTTTTTCGCTTATGGTGAAATAAAAATTCCCTTCAAGAAAAGAAAGAATCGCAATCATTTTAATTTGACCGAAAATAAGGCTTGAATTAAGTTCTTACATGTTCTTTTTTTTTTTTTACAATTCAAATCATTCAAGAAACATCACAATTCATCTCTTCTTCTTTTTTTTCTTCTAAGTTGGCCCACTAATTAGGAGTCATCCTTCAACCGAAAAACCAAGATCGATCTCTTGGCATGTGTGTGATGGTGGTTTTAAAAACTTAAATCTTCTACAAAAATTATTCAACTACCTCTTGAACAACTATTTTATGAAATAAGCTAATATAAGAAATCTCCCTTTGGGTGGCCTCTATATTGTATAAAAAAAATCTTGGTGGGACCATATGTATAAAAACCCATTAAATTGCCTACTAAAGTAATAAATATTCTTTTGATGAATGGAAACTACAAATTAAGGGCATGTTCCTTTATTAGAATTTAAAGAATTCTTGTTTGGATAATTTATGAATTCTCAAATACAGTAGAATTTCGGAATGCTCCTTTATATCTGAACATCCAGAAATTTCACCAAAATATACTGAGATTTCTGAATTATCAAAGATCATTTGATCATTTGAGACCTTTCAAGTACATGAAATTTTAAAATATTTGACAAAAAAATTAGTCATTTACAAATGTCACAGACAAGATGTCAATCATGTCCCAAAATCTTAACATCCAAAATTTATGTTAAGAATTCTAGTAAAGAACAATTAAGGGAGAAAGGTTTCTCAAATAAATTGATGGAAGTATTGTAGATTTAAGTTACAATGGATGGGAAGATATTACTTTTTTCTTTAATTTATCGAAGCAGAATCAATGGGGGTTGTTGTAGCATATATAAGTTGCTACGAGTGTAGCAGTTGCCTTTGCATGTAGGGCTGTCAATCGTGTCGTGTTAACGAATTCGGGTTACGAGTTAACAAATTCTTGTTTAAATCACCTCAACCCGTACACGACCCGTTAACTTAACGGGTAAAAAAATCCAACCCGAACACGACCCGTTAATTTAACGGGTAACCCGACCCAACCCGTTAACCCATTAAGTAATTAAGTCATTTTGAAAATAAAAGAAATTCATACAAAAATATATAAGCAAAAAATAATATAAGCCACACGAAACTATGATGATCTCAAGTGGATCCCACCTAAAATCCCACTATAAAATAATAAATCTCAATTTCTTCTTTATAAATATAAATTAATTCTAGCTACAGTCAGGGACTTAAAAAAAAGTTAACGGATTAAGCGGGTTGTTAACGGGTTATTAGCTTAATTTGTACCCGACCCGTTAACTTAACGTGTTAACGGGTTTAACCCGTTAACGATCCCGAATTCATTAAGAGCTCACCTAAATCCGTTAATATCATATTGATTCATGTCGAATTAACTATTGTGTGGTATTTTGACAGCCGTATTTGTAGAGCTAGTTTGAGTTTCCATCGGAAGCATGAAAGGTGACAGTGTAAGGACCCACTGTTCTGGAAGAGCCTGCCACTGGGGAAGATATTCAAACGCTTGATGCCAAATTGAAAGGTACAGAAACGGTCTACAGTGGTTCATCACTTCATTGGTTAGCTCAGCTGGGATCTCGGAAAACACGATGCAAACATTAAATAGGGTCTTTCTTGAGAGTTCTATAGCTCATAAGTCACCAACTGTATTACATTCAATTGAGCTGTCCATTTATTTTAAAATTAAAAAATTATTATGAGAATGACATAAGATAACTTTATGGTGAGAACGAGGACTCAGCCACAGTTACAACCGCACACGTTGAACTCAACAGTCTTCAGCTTATCCATGTGGATTTTATTTTGTTTTCTGCCCCCATTGTCCATCAATACTAGGGCCTACCAGTACCATATGAACAAGATAGATCACTGATAGGTACTGGTTTAGTAATCTCTCTCTTTCATTTCCTTTTGACTGTTTATTGTTAGCACATTAATGGAGTTTCCGTAAAAGACTTCTCTACCATAAATTGAATAAATTTATTTTTTTCTTTATCAACATTTATCATTTACTTTTGATAATATTAGGATTTTCTCCTTCTAATACGGAAAGAATATCATATTTAGAGGTTAAATTAGGGTAAATAAAGACTTACCTATAAATGTCTAAAAAAAGAAAATTTTCTTTGAAAAATAAAACTTGGGCCCATTAGTATTTTTTTTAGAGTAGACAAATGATCCATTAATCGAGTGTAATCTGCTGCAAGAGCTAATGTAGCATTTGGTTCGTTGTAACGAAGGTCGGAATGGAATGGTAATTCCAACGGAATGGTCATTACATCGTTTGGTTCGCCAAAAAGTGGTGGAATGACCATTACCTTCGAAATCTCATTCCATTATGTAGAGGAATAACCATTCCATCCGGGATGGCCATTCCATTTCTTTCTACTTTTTTTAGACCAAAATACCCTTTTTCACATCTATACATTATTATTATTATTATTATATTATAAAAGAGAAGAACTTGTGTGGACCCCACCTATTATATAATAATAATATAATATATACATTATTATTATTATTATAAGATTATAAAAGAGAAGAACTTGTGTGGGCCCCACCTATATAATAATAATATAATCTATATTATTATTATTATTATTATAAGATTATAAAATAGAAGAACTTATATGGGCCCCACCTATATAATAATAATATAATCTATACATTATAATAATTATTATCATAAGATTAGAAAATAGAAGAACTTGTGTGGGCCCCACCTATATAATAATAATATAATATATACATTGACTGAGCCAAAGATAAAAATCTAACAAGGGTATTTTGGTCAGTCTTATGTAAATTTTATTCCATTCCAAGACTCATTCCAGCGTACCACACGCAGGAATATGAATCAAAATGGTTGATTCCTCAGCGTACCAAACGCTGGAATGAAAATGCCTGTTCCTTCCTCATTCCATTCCACACTCATTCCGGTCTCTATTCCATTCCCGCCTTCAACCATTCCAGCGAACCAAACGCTACCTAATTGTCTCCGGCTGGCTGGAATGAAGAAGCCCATATACATCAAACTCACTTGGGCCCATGTCTTGAAGCCATGGGGTGGTCTAGTTTCAAATTTATTTTGCCTATTTAAACGAGGGCAAAACTACCATGCAGCGTCGCTCCATCTTAGTATGGTGCAGCACCCATGTTATTACCATCCAAACCTCTTATTACCCTTAGTACCATTGTAGTGATCAAATGATATATTATTATTAAATGGCCACCGTTGGATCAACTAAATCTGAAATATGTGATTAATTTTCTTTACTTTTCTCTTTTTAATGAGCATAAATGGAAGGAATGAAATCTTGTGATCAATCCATCGATTGGCCTGCTGGAATAGACTTTAATTATTTAAATACACATTATATAATATGTCTTACGGTTGTGGAGCGGTTTGGATTTTCCCAAGGTAGGTCCCACCCATGTTTTTAACTTGGCGTTGCACCATACTACCACGAGCGTCACTGCTTCTGCCCTTTAGACGATTTCGGATTTCACGCAGCTAATAATGTTGGAGTGATGTGAATTATATCCATTATATAACTTGCTCAACTAGCTGTCCATTAAGTTTGTTTTTGTGCGATCCTGGCACTGTTGAGAGAGTTTTGTAAGAGAGTGTGATTTTGAAAGTATACTGTATTGTACTTGGCTAGGATTTTGCTCTCTCTTTTTCTCTCTCTCATTTTTCTAGCTGGGTGAGTGGTATAACGCCCTTATTTAACCTGCTTGCCCAGGATCAATCCTTCAGCAGCTACGTGAGATGAGACCCCCTTAACCATTGGGGTGTCTCGTGTTCCTCTTACTCACTCTTTTTAATAGCTGACATTAATTGATTTTCTCTTGTACTTGCAAAAATAGATGTGAAGATTATTTGAGAAATTTGGAAAAACATTAATAGAGCGAGTATTGCAAAAGTTTTCCTCCATCTTGTAGGGCACGTTTGTGTATACCATTTTTACGGAAAGAGAAAATTACAGCGTCAACAAATTACATGAAAATGAAAACCTTAGAAAATGATTTTAATGGAAGTTATAAATTCATGTTTGGTGTGATTTCTTTTTCCTCGCTGAATTGATTATAATGTTGTTCGGTGCGGCTGTAGATTTCTTATTTAAAATCAATTTTTTATGTTTGGTGCAACCATTTTTCCTTATAAGAACTTATTTATTATAAATGTTTAAACTGGTCATCAAAATAGGAGAAACTACTACTAATGTTGTATTATTTTGAGAATTAGTTTTAGGAAAAAAAAAAAGCAACAGCAGAAAATCTATCTCATACCAAATGCCATTAATTGAAGTTACAGATCATGTGTCCCTAAATAGTTCATCCACCGTGAAGTTTCTATGAAAGAAGCCATCAATAAGGTTGAGAAAAAAAATATATTGAAAACTGCAAAAAAGAATATCATGTATAATACAAATTCTTGCATTCCTGCATTCCAAAAAAAATAAATGTTTTCCCACTAGTTTCAATCACACAAACAGAGCTACAGTGACAAGAATACAAATTCCAGCATTCCTGCATTCCAATTCAGATTCGGGCGTTCCCACATTCCAAAAAAAATAAATGTTTTCCTACTAGTTTCAATCACACAAACAGAGCCACAGTGACAAGAATACAAATTCCAGCATTCCTGCATTCCAATACAGATTCGGGCGTTCCTACATTCCAAAAAAACATAAATGTTTTCCTACTAGTTTCAATCACACAAACAGAGCTACAGTGACAAGTAGAGAGATATAAGAAAGAAAAAAAAATATATCAACAAATATATGAGTGGCTGGGAGGGGTCGGGGCGTGGCTGGAGGGAGGTAGGAGAGGGAGAGAAAGAGGGGGATGGGGAAAAGAGAGAACACCTAAGAAGAGGGCTCTCCAACAGGGCCGGCCCAAGGGGCAGGCGGGAGAGGCCGCCGCCTTGGGCCCCCAATAATTACAAAAGTTTTAGGGTCCCATATTATTTTATGTATTTATATATATGTGTAAATATTTAGTCTAATATGTAAATTGAAAGGCCCAAATTAATAACACATCTGTGTAAATATTTAGCCTAATAAATAAATTAAAAGGCCCAAATTTAAAGCCCAACTTATTTAAAATAACCATTATTTAAAAAGCCAAACTAAAGGCCCACCACCATACCACCACAAGATAAAGGCTTTAAAAGTCAAACATGGGCGGCCCACCACCAAAAGATAAGACCACCAAACTTTTCAGCTTTCCTCATTTCTCGTGAGCATCAGAAAAACTTGATTATACAAGTTTGATTAGTGACTTTGCAGCTAAAAATGCGAGAATATTTTGTTTTCAGTAGTACTTTTTTGTTTTTTTTTTTTTTTGTTCTAGGTTTATTAGCCTTGTTTTTTGGAAGGAAATGTTGGTGTGTGAATTGTAGGCTTTTGGCCAGGGTGGGTAATTTTAAGAGAACTACATTGTGCTTGATTCTTGGGATTAAATATAGCCTCCCTCGGTATGCAGGCAATCCTAAAGTTATCTGGATGCAGCACTTTTTTGTAATAAAAAATATCAATTTTTTGTTAGAAAATTATAATGAATTAATTTTTTTTTTTACATAATTGTATAAGGGCCCCATTTTTTAGAGGTCGCCTTGGGCCCCCTAAACGCCGGGGCCGGCCTTGCTCTCCAACCACTAGAAGAGGGAGTGGAGATGATTAATCTGCAATGGTGCTTGCTGTGGTAGACGAAGAAGAGGGTTTTGGAGCTTCTTGTGGTGGGCGAAAAAGTAGTGTTCTGGGTTGAGTTGGAAATGATAAGGAAATGAAATATTGTAGTGCACGTGTATGTGGAAACGTGAATCAGCGATCGAACAAGCAATCAACCACACAAGAACAAGCAATCACACACAATCTTGCCTACATTTACGAAAAAGAAACTCGCCTTTCCTTTAGGTTCACTCTGTATGATATGCAGTACAGTCTTTATATCTCATTGGTTACACATTTGCTCTCTTTCTTATCCCCCAATAAACCCTATCCTAGTGAATAAGAAAGTCCCAATACAATTACCAAAATACTAATGACCATGAACCCACTTGGTCTGAACCCACTAGGCCCAATAATAATACAGGGGAAGAGTTTTATGCAAAAATGCAATTCCTATATCCCATAGGAAATCCAATTCCAGCCTTATTAGGAAAATGATAGATATGGCAAAAAAAGTATTTTTGTGGACCAAAAACGCATAAAAAATAAGTTTTTTCGTGTAAAATGGACTATTTTTTTTTTTAAGTTTTAAGTTTTAAGTTTTAAGTTTTAAGTTTTACACAAAAAAGTCGTGCACGGAACACTCAGCAAGCAAGTCCCTACCTTCTCTTCTCCTTATGTGATGGCCCCACCTATCCGGGAAATGCGAGTTGGGTATGTTTGGCTGGCCTTGACAGAAGGACTTTTTGAGCTTTTAGTTTTTGAAAAGCCCACAAAAACTCATTTGGTTAGCAAACTTCTTATGGGCTTCTTAAAACTTAAAAGCTAAAGGCCCAAATTTGCTTTTGAAATGAGCACTTGGCATTTGAAACTTACCTTATGCTCTTTGCTGGAAGTGATTGTGCATTCAACCAAACACACCCTTGGTCTACTCGAATCACATGTGGATATATAATTATGCATACAATATATATTTTGATTTTGATTTACTTCTTAAATGATATAAATTTTATATAAATTGAAAACTGGGACCGGCCCGGCCCGGCCCAAATAAATAATCAATGTGGTTTAGTGATTGATTTTTCTGAAATAAAGTGATTAGAAAGCCCCAAAGATTGATAGACAGACCAACTTGAGATTAACCAAATGGACAGGCTTGGGCTTGACATGCGTAAGGTGAGCCAACTCAGGCTAGACACTTAAGGGGGGTTGGCCAAGCCTGGATATGCCTAAGCTGGTTTGGCCGAGCCCATGAACACCACTATGTGCAAGCCCAACTTGAGCTTCACCAGTAGCTTCGCTCAAGTTACACATGATCGAGCATGGGCAGAGCAATGCAACGCCCATTACCCTGAAGTTACCAAACTGAAAAGTGTGTTTGGCACTCTAACTTGATGCAAAAATGTTTGATTTGTCCGAGGGTCGTCAGGGACATGGATGAATGTGAGTTTGAGCCCTAGAGTAACCTCGGATGAATGACATACAAGAAATAAAGAAAAGGATTTCAAAAGGAATGTTTCATTTATTTGTAACATCGGATGAATGGTATGATATCACGAGTCTAACTCAGGATATCCAGAGATCGACCCGCGCTGCTTGTCGCTGAGCAATGAAATGCGGCTACCGCCGAGTTATTTAGTGGTTGGGAAAAATAGATGTTTATGAAGATGGGTTCATTATTGTTGGTCTATCCCCAAAAACCACTCAAATAATATGATTCTAGTCATTCACTTTTAATTCATTTTTTTTTTATTACGATCACTACAGTATACTATTTTATAGAAACTTTGACCATAGAATTGCCCTTAAACTTAACAATTGTTCTAAAAATATTAAAATCTAGAGGATTTTACCAGAAAAAATACTAATCGGGTCATGTTACGCAATCAAACATTTTAGCAAGTGGCGCACCAATTAGAGCAATTGGGTGCGATTTTCATTTTTTTTTTTTTACCAAAAGAGCACATCGTCATCGCCGACCTTATTTACACTTGAATAAAGTCGGCGATGACCTTATTTATACTTGAATAAGATCGGTGATGACGCTTGCCGTGATCTATATTAGGACTAAAATCCCTGTTTTTGCTCATTCTTCTCATATTGGGCCCAGATCCATCTCCAATTATTAAAAAGATCATTCATGTGTCCCATTTCAATGTACTTTTTACTGAACCCTGCCTTGAGATGACTCCTCTAAGACCTATCAAATTTATATAGTGCAGGCTCAATTCGGAAATCTTCTATAACCATTAAAAAGAAATATCCAAAAAGAAATTGCCCAAATCTTGGGAGGACGCAAATAGCACCGCACCCATTTTGAGAGAAAACCTTGGCAATAAATTTTTTTAGCAAGTTTAGAACAAGACTTGACCAGCTTTACCATTTATTAAATGGGCCGATGGACAGAGAGTTTGAAAACAAATGTCTTAGGCTATCAAAAGCAAATGCCTGGATGAATACTAGTAGGATTTCTATGTTTGAGGCTGCTCTCATCATCATATCGTGAACAAAGAAATTTCTTGAGTCTAAGGGATATAAATCATAGTGAGGTCTGCCACTAAAATCCAAAGGGTTTACAAATTACAATAAATCACCCCACTCTTTCAACATGCATCTTTGAATAGGCTCTATGACAAACAGAAAAATAATTGTATATTTTTAATGAGATGGGCTAAAAAAGATTTATTTTGAACAATAATTGCATATCTGCCGCATGTCCACATCCAATAGTTACCAGCCCTTCAATGAGCAGAGAGTTATTCTTTTAATACTTGGAACATCATGCACTTCTGTGCTCCCAAGAAAGCAGCTATGATTTGATTTAGTGGAGGATTCCTTGTACATGTGTTACATGAATAGAATTCTGGTGGTCCTGACTTTGGGATGTATGATAGCTGGAGCTTGTTAGGTTCCATCATTTTCGATGTTATAAAGGGACAGGCGAAGAATCCAAACTATATGGATGGTTGGGGTCACTCAAATCAGATTAACCATTTAACTCGCCTATTTTTGAAACATGATTGACCTACCTGTAATTGTGTGCTTAAGAAATTTTACATTCAGGTATCTGATTATAGGGGAGAGTATTGTGTGGTCGATTTTGGATATTCGGCTTTTATAGTTTATTCATGCTTGCCTTGATAACAGTCAATGCTATAATGTCTATTTTGGATGTAGACAGATGTCTAAAGATAATACAAGCAATCCTGAAGTGCCACGCAGCGATGCTAGTACCTCAAATCTACTAGCCAGACGTTTTATTGTGCGAGCAAGAGCATCACATCTTCGCCGCTATTGAAACCAGGCTTTGTAAACTTTTGAATTACCGTGGTTTGTTTGTTGGTTTGAAATGATGGAAATACTTATTGATTGTATATAGGATGTAAATTGTATATGAGATGTTGATTGAATGTTAATTGAATGCGTTTGTTTGTGCTTGAATGTTATCCACCATGATTTAAATCTTATTGGAAGCACATAGTTGTATTTTGATGAAAATATCATAGTCCCAGCAATTATTTTTTTTCCTCTTAAGATAAGGTCATCATCGATGCTGTACCCTTAAATGTACACGAGAAAGCAAGAAAAAGTTACAACTTTTGGAATAAAATAAGGGAGTTCTGCGTAGGGTGGTGACGTGATGTTTACAAAGCAAATGTCATCATCAACGCTGGTACCTATAATTGTACACAAGAAAGCATTGAAAAAGTTATAATTTTTGGTTAAAATAAGGGACTTCTGCGTCGGTGATGACTTTATTTTACAAAGCTAAGGTCATCACCGACCTCACTTAGTACCAAAAAAAGCTTCAAAAGGTTATAACTTTTGAAAAAAAAAAAAGAGACTTCTGCATCGGTGATGACCTTAATTTACAAAGCTAAGGTCATCACCGACTTCACTTAGAAATTTTTTCCAAAGCAGCCTAAAAAAGTTACAACTTTTGTTTCAAAAATAGGGTTTTCTGCGTCGGTGATGACCTTATTTTACAAAGGTAAGGTCATCACCGACCTCACTTATTTAAATAAGGTCGGCGATGACGATGTGCTCTTTTGGTAAAAAAAAAAAAAGAAAATCGCACCCAATTGCTCTAATTGGTGCGCTACTTGCTAAAATGTTTAATTGCATAATATGACCGGATTAAATATTTTTTTCCGGTAAAATGCTCTAAAATCTAAGTATTTTGATGCGACATGGCTGTGTGGATATTGGATGATTCTATCATAAAAATGACTCTATGAAAAATACTTAAATTTCGAGGCAAATGTCCCTTCTCCTATCCGTGTTGAGGATAATAAGGTTCCATGCCCCACTTCCAACGGTTTCTTGCGCCCATCTCTTCCATATTTTATTTATGTCGAGCCGGGCGGTTCGTATAAAAACCCGCCGGGTTTGTTAGTGTTTATCGTACTTATACACGCATCCACGGATTTCACATCGATACGATACATTCCTTTTCGGTTTTCACTCGTAACTCGTACTCCTCTTCCGTATGGCGGGCTGCTGATGCTACTACTGCTACTGCTAGGGTTTCTGAAATGCTCCCCCCAAAAAAAATCACCGAAGACGCCATTAAAACAAAAAAGAAAAGCTCCTTCTTCAGACCTCTCTCCATCCTCTCCTATTCTCTTTCTCGCACCATCAAAAATCTCACAAACCAACCAACCAGGTAGGTTTGGTTAAATCTCTCTCTCCCTCTCTCTATCTTTCTCTCTCTTCAGCTTCAGTTTACTTAACCTTAAGAGAGTTGTGTAGTGTTCATATTTTAAGAAGTTGCCAATTTCATTCTTTTCCTCTAATTTTCAGGGAATTAGGGTTTTATGAGGACATGGAGTTGAAGAAAATATAACATTTTTTTTTTTTTTTTGGGTGAGATTTTTGGGGTTACATACTCTTGTTTATATAGTTATTTTATTTACTGTAGCTGTGAGTTTTGGAATCGCCATGAATGGAATGAGGGATATTGAAGGATTAGGGCCGGATTTTCCGGATACTCATGAGAATGAGCCACTAGATGCACAAATAGAACAGGTCATTGTTGGGCATTCTGATGTTGGGAGCACTCCTGCTAATTTTAGTGAAAATGCCAACTTTGTAGAAGCTCCTTTAGAACCCCATTCAGCAAGTCCATCCGATGACTCTGACAGATCCGTTGCAAGTGAGGAAGAGGAAGATGAAGAGGAAGAGGAAGAGGAAGAGGAAGAGGAGAAAGATGTGTTGCCCCCCAAAATAGAGACGGGGACGGGTGACGTGGGGCAGGAGAATATGGGTGACTTTATGGAGATGGATGATAAGGACGAAGCAATTGGACCCAAAGAGAATAATGCCACAGACGAGTCTTTGAGAGCAGATAAAGCAGTCGAAGAAAGCCAGGTTAATGTGGATGGCTCGAATCAGTCTTTTGCATTTGACCCACAATCGTTCGAGGGCGATGAGTCGGGTACGGAGGAAGAACAAGCTGCATTTATGAAGGAATTAGAAAATTTCTTCAAAGAGAGGAAGCTGGAGTTCAAGCCTCCAAAGTTCTATGGGGAGGGATTGAACTGCTTGAAGTAAGTCTTAGCTGCTTGATTTTATTTTATTTTTCCTTTGGTTATGGGCTTGAGATTTTGGATTTGTCTCCTTATGCTTTTCTTTGGATAGGTTATGGAGAGCTGTGACTAAATTGGGTGGTTATGATACGGTATGTGTTATGCCATCCTATGTATTTTCCCTTTTCGGAATTTCAATAATTTGGTATTCATTTTAATGTACTCCAAGTCCAAAGAATATATTCTTGACATTAGTCAAAGAACCTGTGCTCTCTGTTAAGGGGTGGCATGGAAATCAAAGGAAGCCTAAAATGTTCAGCTGGATGTTAAATTTATTTTTCTATTTTTTTTCTCTGTCCCGAGTGCTGATAGTGTCAATCCCAATTTCATCTTCTACTTTTCCACCACTCCAAATGCACATCAGGACCAATGAGCGTTCATTCAAATGGAACTTTTGAACCATTTGAAATCTGGGAATATCTAACTGCACCCTCAGGGGTCGGAATCAAGGTTAAAAAAGTAAAGAATGAAACAGAACTTGACTTCATGAGACCTCAGCTCCAATTCAACTTGGAACTCATTGAAGTGTTGAGCTGTTGGCCAACATCTTACAAGCTTAAAAGTGTGCTCTCTCTTTTTTTATTTTTTATGATTTTTATTTTCATGCTATCAAGATATTGATCAATTTTCAAGTATTACAGTTGAGTTTTCAAGTTGTTGTTGAGATCATTGTGGATTATCAACTGTGGTTGATATTGTTCGTGTATGTGGGTATCTTTAGGTGACCTCTTGCAAGTTGTGGCGTCAAGTTGGAGAGTCCTTCAAGCCCCCAAAGTATGATATAATGATTTAATCTGTAATTGCTATTATATGTTTTCCCTTTCTATTGTGCTGCTTATTAGTTATTGCACACTTAAATAGTCTAGAGAGGCCAAATATCTTTATGCTAAGAGTTTCGACCTCCTATCTATGATCAACCTAGACCCCATGCACTCACTAATAATAACTCTCCCTTAAAATGGCATTGTTAAATAAAAAAATTGCACTTCCTCTATCCGATATAAAAGTGTAAAAGTTTTAGGCCTTTCAATCAATGAGTATGTTTATTTGATGTGTTGATTTGATTGGGTCACAAAAGTTGAGCTTTTCTAAAATTAAAAGTGTCAAAGTTTGAGACGCTTCAATCGAGGATGATCGGATAGGTTTCCTTCTTGATTCAAACAGGTCCTCACCTTTTTTTTTAGTAGTCACGATTCCTGATACCTTTCTGTGGTTTAATTCAGTCTACGTCATCTCTTTTGCAGGACTTGCACCACTGTCTCTTGGTCATTCCGAATTTTTTATGAGAAGGTGATTTGTAGAATTTAGGTTGCCATCCTTCTACTTTAAGAATACTTTAATCCTGTTTGGTTTGCCTTGTGTGTGTGTGTGTTCACGCGCCTTTATTTTCAGTCACGTCATGCCTTTTTTTTATTTATTTGTTTCTAAATGCATGTATCTTGAAAGTTCTTCATATAATTTAAAGCATGCTTCTTATTTTTATTGTTCTCTCGGCGAGACTCTTCTTATTTTTTAGATTTTTTTTACAAAAAGGCCCCTATCTTTTCATGAAACCTCGAAAACGCCCCTCTACTTTTTGTTTTTACTTAAGCATCCCTTGACTAACAGTCAAACACAAGGAAAACAAACCAGCCATTTCCACTCTCCCCTTTTGTTATGCTTCCCCATTTTACCCTTGCATTTATTTAAAAGTTCAAATGACCATTTTAACCTGATCTTCTTTCTCATCTCTAAAAGTACTCTTAAGATCTCCCCGAGGCCCTCTGAGCCAACCACTGATTTGGTAACACGGGTCTCTGGTTTTGCAAGAAGGTACAATGAGCTGGGCGTTGCCTACAATGATGGGTTCCAAATGTCCATGGAAGGTGGGCTCCATTGTAACTCGTTGCGGCCTGTATCACAACTATAATACATAGAGACATACAGCCACAAAGATAAGGAATAGTTATATATAGGTGATGGAAGCCTCATGTATTGCTCCTCTACTCCCACATTCTGGCTGATGCGATGATGTGCTTTAGTTGGGTGCAGAAGCCGCGATGGTGGGTTTCGATATGATACGTGGGTTTGTTCTTCAACATCAAAGCTATAATGGGTTAGCTTGTGTTAAGCAATCCAGTCTTATTGCTGGATCCTAATAATCAAGAATAAGGGTCGCTGCCCCGGTCCACTCCAGTACTGTATACTCGTCAAATTTGAAAAGATCTCAGATCCTATTATTTTGGATATCAACCTTTTGTATATAGCCATACTTGCCATTCCTTAGATATTATCTTTTCCTATTATTTTAGATTGCTTAATATTGTGGAATTGATGAGGGAGGTGTGTTCTTGTTTTGGAGAGATAAAAAAATATGTGGGAAGAAAAAATCCAGAATGCAATGGAGTTTGTTTTTTGTTTCTTTCTGCAACTAATGTCTTGCAAAGAAGGGGCGACTCCATTTGTAATAAATTCTTAACCAAGGGTTAAAATGAGAAAGCATGCCAAAAAGGATTAGTGGAAACAGCCGGTTTGTTTCCTTCGAGTTTGACGGTTAGTCAAGGGATGCTTAAGTAAAAACAAAAAGTACAGAGGTGTTTTTGAGGTTTTATGAAAATATAGGGGCCTTTTTGTAAAAAAACTCTATTTTTTATTTGTTCACCTGCAATCTACATTTATTTGGATCAATCCAATATGTAAGCTTTTCTTTTGACTGAATCCATCGATCTAAGTTGAATTTTATGACTTGGGTCCATTGACAGCCCTAGTTGGGAGTCCTCATCTGGTCCGAGTTAGCTTGAGGATTTTGTTGTGATCTTGTGTAATCTCTTTGGTGGAAACTGAAAAATCTTCAGGCTTCTGGTCTTCAGGAGTTCTGTTATGCATAGTTGACCCACTGAAAATGCAATCTTTTTAATGGATTGTACTTGCCAGAATTGAGAGTGATTGTTGGGGCCAAGTCTTGATTGAATGTGATTGGTGGGGCCAAGTCTTGATTGAAGGTCTATCTCCCATTTCACCTCTTCAGTTGGTTATTTCCTCAATCTATGCAGGCACTGCTTGATTATGAAAGACATAAAGTACGTGGTGGTGAACTCTGTGTACCTATTGCTTCCCCTACGGAGCTTATGGGTGTTGGAAACCAGGTTAGTTAGTTTTCCCCTTTTTTATATTAGTCAGTGCCACTTTTGAGGTTTTGCTAGTCCCATTGGCTGTATATTCTTGATTCTATACAATTATATGCTTATGACTACCTTTTTGTGCAATTTATTTACTACTATCAGTTGCAAAAAAAGAGAGTAAAAAATGGGAAAGGATACTTCAAATATAGTTAACGTAAAAGGGTTGATCAACTAATTTTGTTAATCATTTTTTTTAATAGCCAACCTTAACATAGTTGGGACAAGGCTTTGATGATGATGATTTTTTTTTAATAACAATTTTGTAAAGAATTTTAAGAACGAACTCTTCAAGAGCTTTTGAGAAAAGTTTTGTGAAATGAATGGTTGGATGAGGTGAAATTGAATGTCTGTGATGAAATTGTAGTGGTTCTAGTTTCATATTCAACCATTGAATGTCATGATATGCAACCAATATCCAGATTAAGTTGAAGGTGAATCTCAACTGTTTGATTCGTAATTGTTGTAATTTTCTCTTTTATGATTACCTGATAACTAGAACTGTTTTGAAATGATCAAGAACTCAACCCATGCAATGGATGGGCCAATCAAAAGAATTGAAAATAAAAACATAGTTATGAAGTATTATGTTTGCACCTAAAACTGGCTGCTGTTAACCTGTAACCTTAACTGACTCAGTATGATGTTTGAAATAGTGACTCCTTAACCCTATAGGACTCTTATTTGAAGCAAGAATTTAGTGCATGTTGGTATGTTTGCACCTAAAATGTGGTTATTAGACCCTTAACTCCTAAATTGATACGGGCTCCAGTTTCCTGTAATCTTAAGTGGGCAATCAAATTTATGTACATATGATGTTTGCACCTCTTGCCTATCCAGTTGCATACGCCTTTCTTGTCCCATATATGCTGGACACTTTTGTACTATTCCTTCCAAGCAACGGGTTGTTAACAATGTGGTTGAAATGACACTACTGTATAGATCTGAGTGTCTATTATCTGTGACATTCAGAAATTCCTTTTTCCAGTGGATGCATTGGAACCCAATATGAGCTTTTGCTTCTGAAATAGTGACATCATTATAATGGAATATTTGCTTATTATCGATAGGTAATGGTAATGGTGCAGAAAGATAACATCACAAAGGGCTATACTGGATAACACCCAACTAATTGCCTAGACAAGGAAGAAATCAGAAAACAAGAAAGAGTTAAAATGAGATCTATGAGAAGTTACCCTTCCGTCCATGTCCAGTTAGATATTCTGCTCCAACATTTCCTTCAGATGTTAAAGATCGAAAAAAAGTAGCAAAGAGGAATATTTCAAATTTTGCTAAAGATAAAACGCAAATACCACATCTTGTCATAGACGAAGAAGCCTCTTAAGGGCTACCTTTGAATCCCATCCATGATAAAATAGCATTGTTTTGACTTGCATATGGGCATTGTGGAAAATGCCCAACTCCAATTGTCTTGGACAATTCTTCACTCTTTTCTTGCTTGCTCTCTTTAATGAGATGTTATGATGGTAGCTCAATTTTCTGCTGATTAGAGTATCACAAGATGACAGAGAGATAAGGCGGGTTTGTTGTCTATATATGAAGCCCATGTAATGGCTATCTTGGAATCCCATCTGCAATAGATGGCCTTGTTTGTGGCCATTCAAAAATAAAAAATAAAAAATAAAAATAGATGGCCCTGATTGTGACTGTATATGATCATTGTGGAAAATGCTCTATGCCACTTGTCCAGAATGACTCTTTCTACTTCTTCTTCGTGATGCTTAACTAGATGTTATGATGGTTGGTCAATCTTCTGCTAACAAGAGCATCAACTGTTCTGTCATTTTGTCCGTTACGACTGTAATCACTACGATATTTATTTCTGCAGGTGGGTGGCATTCAAGCTTCAGGATCGGGTAGGGCCAGAAGGGATGCTGCAGCTCGTGCTATGCAGGGTTGGCACTCACAACGTCTTCTTGGTAATGGTGAGGTTGGTGACCCAATCATAAAGGTTTGTGGATTCTATTATCAAACCTCACACATAATCGTGGATTTTTTTTCCTGTTCATATGTTTCTTCATTTTGTTCACTTTTGTTAGTTGTAGCTTTACTTTTTCATTTCAAATGTGGTATTTATGTCAAACATGCTTGTCTTTTGTAGGACAAGAGCACGATTTCTTTGGCAAAGCGTGAGAAACATCTTAAAAGCCTTGGTATGGATTCTCTAAAGCATTAGTTTCCTAAATGTTACTAGCTGGCTGCTGGTGGGTTAATATGCAGACATTCTGTTGATCTAGGTGTTCTAAGGAGGAAAAAGCCCTCAAGCTATGAACGTGCTGTCAAAACTGCACGTGCTAAAGGAACCAAGCAACAGTTAAGATCTATGAACACTTACCATTTTCTTGGTTTCTCTGTCATCTTTCTAGGCATAGAACTTGGAACAGCTTTCTACGATTCGTCCACTTCGAAAAAAAATAATTCTATTTCACTCTAATTCTTTAAAGAAGTACAATGAACATCAACTCAAAGCCAATACACTTGTAGCCCCAGTGGTGAGGTGTCTCCCTATCCACAAATACAACTCCCTGGGTCTATTGCTTAAGGGACTTGGGTAGCATGAGTGTGGGGGGTGTGTGCGTGTGTACCAGTGGGAAAAAAAAGATCAAACACTTCCTTTGGGAACTTGTTGAATGCCATTGAAGCTGCATTTGTTGGTTATCTTGTTTGCAACTTATTATTATTTTTATCCAATTTATTTTTCTCGAAAATATTTTATTCTCACACAAATAGATAATTAAGTAAATAAAAAATTGTCGCTTCAATGCTTGTTGATCTTGGCAGCGACGGGCAAATCGGTTTCTCTGCATCCAGAACAGATACCATGGTTGTTGATATTGGACCTTCTGCTGATTGGGTGAAGGTCAATGTGCGGCAAACTGTAAGGCGCTCTCGTGTGCTATGATATGACTTGCAAGAAGATTTTTTGTTGTTGTTGTTGTGAACTTGCATATGAATTCCACTTCTAACTTTAAATGTTATCCCTGTCTGTGCACAGAAAGATTGTTTTGAGATCTATGCTTTGGTTCCTGGGCTTCTTCGCGAAGAGGTAAGAAAAATTTTCTTCCTAGGCATGTAATATATGTGCAGGCACATGTAATTTTGAAGCTCCCTTTGTTTTGCTTTTGCGATTTTGGGCATAAACATACACATTTTTTGTATCTGTATCTCATCAGCTTTAGTCAGAAGTGAATATTTAGCTCTCATTTGGTAATGGATAGAGAAACCGAACAACATATATTGGCCCATATTTTGTTTTTTCTCCAAACCTAGCATAATGCTTTCACTCTAATTCTCGTGCTATTTTCTTTTCACATTAGTGAGATTGGAGAACATTTACTATTGGGGGTCAAAGACCTTGTTTTCACTCCTTGGACAATCCATTTGATACTGTGTTTTTCTGATGTGCCTTTTTTAATTCAGGTGCGTGTTCAATCAGATCCAGCTGGTCGCTTGGTTATATCTGGTGATCCAGAGCAACCTGATAATCCTTGGGGTGTCACCTCCTTCAAGAAGGTATTTTACTATATTTTCTTACTAGTGTAAATGTGGTAATCTGTTGTCTTTTGTTCAAGTGATAGAATTGGTTTTTTTTCCTTTGCAGGTTGTCAGCTTACCTTCGAGAATAGATCCACATCAAACATCAGCAGTGGTCACCTTGCATGGTCAGTTGTTTGTGCGTGCTCCTTTTGAGCAGTCAGAGTTGTAGAGCATGGGAAAATGGTACCTTCGAATCCTTATCAGCCATTTGGGGCTAATTGGCATTCCTCTTTTGACTGGGTGCCTGATACTCCTGACAAAACAGATTTTTTTTTTCAAGGGACTCGAACTCACGCACCCATGCATCTTGAACATGTCCCTAACCAACGGAGCAACAGAAAGATGGTTTCACTCAAGAATTTAATACATGGAATTGGTTAATGCCCCTTGTGAGGCTGTTACTAAAGCTCAAATTGAAGTTGCTCACTTCCTTTTAATCTTCAAAAGGGCAATTTATCACCGGATGTTCTTTTAAAGAGATTCTGGAAGCAAGGAAAGGGTCCTTAATGCTATACCTATGCCTCTCCTGTTAAATGCTGTATTTATTATATTTTTATTTTATTTTTCATTTTTCAGACCCAGAATACCTTTTTCCTCTTGCAAATTTGCAGTGAAGACCTTTCTGGAACATTGAAGTACAGCTCTTTGGTGGTGCACGTTACTGACTGGCAGAGCTACCTTTTTCCTTGAATCTTGGTACTTCTATATAAGTGCATAACCATGAAATGCATCTTTTGTATATAGTTAGGATGAGAATATTTTGGTCTTTGACTGCAGTTACCTCAAACAAACATGAAAACTTTAGTTAAATGAATGCTCACTCAAATCACAAGATGCAAGTGCACAATTTGGTACAATGGATTAGAAGCCCATGTTCTTTCAACCTAGCTTTATGTTCTGATTTTGTTGAATGATGTGGCCATTCTTTGATGTCCAATCCGCACAAGTGGGAAAGAAGTCCCACATAAGTGGGAAAGAAGTCCGCACAAGCGGGAAAGAAGCCCACACAAGTGGGAAAAGGTGATGTACCCAGGGTTCGAACCCTAGGTAGTGAGTTTTCTTTGTTTCTTGATTTATTTTGGCTTCATCTGAATTCAATTATATGGAGAAACATGATTCATGTAGCCGACCCCAACATAATTGGGACAAGGCTTTGATGATGATGATTTCAACTGTCCTTAAGAGGCATGGAAAAAGAGATTCTGAGATCCATACAAGGATTCTTTTGCTCTATAGGATGAATAGATCAACACTCGCGTTGTCTGGAGAAGGTAGGGGTTGTAACGTTTCTCTTGTATCTTCCCACAAGTAACCAGACCTTATTCTCTTCTCAATGGCATTTCAAGGGTATGGATTGCGGCGTTCCATGCTAGAAAAAGCAATATGAGGTTATATTGAGGGTACTTCATTTATTTGTTTGTTTGTTGTTTATTTTATTTTATTTTGCTTTACAAGGGATTTGATCTCACACACCCTGTATATATAAATCAATTCATTGAACACCAACGGTTGAATGCATTTAACTCAGAACAACTGTGCTAAATTATTCATGGAGTTTTCCTTTACAGAATACGTTGTTGTAGGCATCTTCTTTTCAGTTGTGTGAAATAGTGAGAAGTCGTTTTCTTCATTGAACCTTGTACCATCAAATGAAATGGCAAGGATGGATCCATTTAATAAAGGTAAACACTTATAGAAAGTACATGCATGACAAGGACACACAAAGAAAGCGGAGTGGAGAATAAAATATCCCTAGTAAGCACCAGTTAAATGATGCTAGACATTCAATCTAGCTAGCGGCTTTGAAAAACACACATGGAATAGCCAATATGTGAATTTTTCTTCAACGGGAGCCCGTAGGAACTCCCCTGCTCGAAGTTAGGGGGCTCACTCCTGCAGTAATGCAGGAGATGCCGTTTCACACGGGGAATCAAAGATGGAAGATTAGTCCGGCCTTTGTGGCTTTAGATTGTAGTTTTTCTTCTTTCTTTTCTTCCTTTGTGATTTGATAGAATTGCAGTCGTCTATCATCATGTTTATAATATTAGGCTTCTAAGCCCTTAACTTTAAAAACTCATGATAATCATCAAGAGGCATGTGTTGTGCAGCACTTTCTTAAATTACATAAAAACAAATTTTTTACATCCACAAGAAATATATCTTCTGCCGTTGTAATGTAATCCACTTAGTCTTTTCCGCATCAACAATCCCATCACACAAATAAAATCCATCCTCTTTTGTATTCCTCGAAACTGTCACAAAAAGAAGCATTGAGAACTAAGAACTCCCACAAACAAAAAGCTCTCTCCTTTTAGTTCGGCTGCTGTTTTTTACTTGCTGTTTTGTTTTGTTGTTCTCTGGTTGCTTAATCTTCGTTACAAAAAAAAAAAAAAAAAAGGCCCTCAAACATTCAATCTTCTAATATTACAAATTAACGGATCTCCTCTGAAATGGATTCCCAAGATGCAATCTAATAACCATCATCATCCAGGTGTAATGCAACTGAAAACCACCTCTTGTTAGGTCATGGAAGAAACTGAATCTTACCAAAAAATCAAAAAAAAAAAAAAAAAGAAGAAGAAGAAGAAGAAGAAGTTCATGGAAACTGAAAACCGGTGCCTGCAGCTATGGGATTGGCAGTCTCCTTTGGTGGGTTGATGGCAATATAAAGAAGTGAGATTGTGATTGCCGTGAGACCTGACCACACCAAAACAATGGTAGGGGTCTTTCCTCTTCTTCCCATGAGCCCCTTTGCGAAAGGATAGAGGTGAGCCAACACCCAGAAGCTAAAGAAAGCTCCCCCCATGAGCTTACCCCACTTAGGGAACTGACTATAGATGGTCCTCGCAAACCCCACAGCCAGAGCTATCAAGTTCACCATCATGATCGTAAGGGGGGGTATCATAAGAGATGTCCATTTCACCAGATAAAGCTCCGCATAGATGTCCTCATTGTCCTCCCCCGATGACTTGGACGTCAAAGTGAAAGATATCTCAATTCCTGCAATCACTTTAAGCAGCCCTTGCATCACAGCTGCCAAATGAGCACTGGTTCCAGAGATGAGCCAGAACTGCTCGTTTCTCCACCACTCCTCTAGCCCAATACCTGACCACTTGAGCTCGAGCAAGGCGAGGAAGATTAGTGTAAGAGTGATGGTCAGCAGGTAGAGGAGGAAGGTAACGTTCAAGGTCTGGACAATGAATTGTCCGGAGAAGAGGGAGAGTGCAGGAAGAAAGCAGTAGAGGAGCAGGAATGGCGATGTGAAGGGGTAAATTCCAACGTTGAGGTAGGCGAGCCGCTGAAGAAGATTCATCCTGGAGGAGGCAAGGACAGCATTGTTGCGGGAGAAGAAGATCTCGACGGAGCCGGTGGCCCAACGCAGCACCTGGTGGAGGCGGTCAGTGAGGTTGATGGGAGCTGAGCCACGGAAAGCATCCCGCTTGGTGATGCAGTAGACGGAATGCCACCCACGGTTGTGCATGCGGTAACCCGTCACCACATCCTCCGTCACCGACCCATAGATCCACCCTACACGGTCGCCCCACTCAGTCTTGTCCTCGTACCAGCACGAGACGACAGAGATGGCCTCTGCAACGATAGCCGGGTTGAGTGGCTCCCGTGGAACCCTCAGCGCCCCCGGCGGTCGGCCATGCTTGATGCTAGGATGGTCAGCAAGAGGCCGGCCTTGGTACTCAGCCACAGGTATAGACTCAGCCAGTACAGTGGAGTTACCAAACCTTTTAGGCAACACAGCCGGATTCAACTCGCTATCAAACTCATCTGGTCCCAATGCCTGAGCCTCTGGGTCTACATGTGGGGTGTTCTCCACCACCTTTCCCCCATAGAACCCTGCATACTCCTTAGCCGTAGGTGGGTCGAACCCATAGAGCGCAAACCTCCTAAACATGCACCCAGTCCCCACATACACAGGACCCTGCAACCCATCAAGTGCTCGCATGTTGCCATCGAAGAAGACAGTGTTATGGTTGGCATACCGATCAGACGGGTCTATGCCTTCAAACCTTTGAGGGAACTGGATATAGCAGATATCTTCCCCTCCTTTATCCATCATAAAACAAATCCCTTCTCTCATGGCCTGGCAATTGTATATGTAGTGGTCGCAGTCGAGGTTGAGGATAAAAGGCCCATTGGATAGGACCGCTGAGCAGCGCACCAGAGCGTTCATGGCCCCAGCCTTCTTGTTGTGGTCGTACCCGGACCGCTTCTCTCGCGACATGTACACGAACATAGGTAGCCGGATGTCCACATCGGTGCAGTCGATGATTCTATCCTCGGTGCACCCCATGAGTGGCTCACTGCTTGGTGGCTTGAGCATCACCTGGAGGATCCCTGGATGGTCACCTTTCTTGTGGTCAGCTGCCGGCTGACTCCATGTCCCAGGCCAATGGGTCCCATCGGCCATCCATGTGGCCTTTTGTACCTTTTTTTTTTTTGGTTGGGGGGGAACGGTAATAGAAATTTTATTAAGAAGAAAAAACATAAAATGAAAAAATACAAGCTGCAGGAAGAACAAACGACAAACTAAAGATTTCATGGGGTCTGTACCTTGAGTGGCTCTAACAGCATGTCCACACCACTCTCCCTCATCTGCTTCAACTTCTTCATCTCCTCCCTTGCATTGAACGCGCCTGATCTCCTCCTAATTGAGTCAGGGAGACTGTTGACCCTCACCTTGAACTCATCGTACTCCCTCCTGATCCTTCTCCTGTCCTTGACAAAATCCGTCCTACTTTTGTTCTTGGTGGGGTCCCCCTTGATGCTGAAGTAGCTGTCCGGATTCCTCGGCTCGATGTTGTGCTTTCGACAAAATGGGACCCACAAATCAGCGAAGCTGCAAGCTTCAGCCATGGCCTCGAATGTTAGGAGGGCCCCACCGTCGTCTGATATGTAGCATGCGAGCTTCTCAACGGGGTAATTGGCGGCTAGGATGGACAATATGGTGTTGGCAGGTGACGAGTGGGGGTTCTTTCTCTGGATCAGCGGTGGATACGAACACATCCATGCCTGGAAGGTCGGATCTGCCCGTTGGATTGGATGGCGATGGCATGTCGAATTTCTCCCTAAGGACTTCGAGATCAGTGGCTCGGCTGATGGGGCAGAACTTGGGGAACTGATCTAGGATCCATGAGAAGGCAAACCATATCTCACAAACAATGGACATTGCCCATAGCCATATGGCGTCCTCATTTGGATGTTGAACTCGCCATGTTAAGAAGAAGCCCAACACTACTAACCGAATGAAAATCAAGCACCTATGTCAAAAATCAAAATAAAAACAAAATGTTATTTGGGGTACTCAGGTCAAGTAGTAGTACGTAGTAGAGTTTGGATTCTTCCAACTATGGAAATGGAATCACTTATATGATGAATTAGTTGTATCTAATAATAAATTTTGATCAAATTGAATTATGTTGATGATGATACCTATAAGGGCTGAGTATGGATGCTGGGACTTGAATTCTTCTAGTGAGAGGTTTCCATTCATTCTCCGTGTTTTCATTCGTGGCATCTCCAAACCCATCACCATCATCTCGATAGTTGTCATCATTGGGTTTGTAGGCATTACCAGCACCATAAGTCCCCTTGGTCTCGTACGAAAACTTGTTATGATCGAAATCGCCCGGCTGATTCCTCTTCATCAGAGACATCCCACGGTCTGCTGAGTTGGTTCCACCACCTGGAGTCGACAGCGGCAACGCTCCGGAGGAGAAATCTGGGACTTCCTCTTCGTACTCTCCTAGCTTGTATGGCTCCTTGCACCCTGGGCACAGGCCTGCATCTTTTCTTGCATCAACGTAGCAGTCTCTGCAGATCTTAAACCTATACATACACATGACCACCTTTTTATCACAATTGATCTTGTTGGGCTAGAAGAAGTCAAGCATAACTCACTTGTCTTTTTGTTGGGAAGACACCTAAAGGAAATTAATTTTTGTTGTGACTAGTTTACTTGAAAAAATTGTGTTCGTATCCACCGCCGATCAGTTTAAAATGATAATAATCAGTTTACTTAGAAAAGATTCTGATGTAAGGAGTGATTTGTTTCGTTTATTATTTTTGTTCTCTATACAAAAAATTAAAGCCACAAGCAACTCCCTCTCTCAATGGGTCCATGGTACATGTTACAGTTCAAAAACAGAGAAAAAAAAAGGGGGTACCTGCAGTGGCATGGGTCCACATCATTTCCTCTCTCATCCCTCATCACCTTGCGATCACAAGCAGGCATTGAACATGATGAGCCCTTGGATCCTGCCATCTGGGGGTGGTTCACCTCAGACTCGATCACCTTGTCCATGAGGTGGGCCCTAGTTGCGCTGTTGAATCCCCCCGTGAATAGAGAATTAGATACATACTGTTCTTCAGCCTTCACAGCCACTGATGATCCATCCATGGGCTGATTGTCTGGTGTTAAAGGAATCTGCACCGTGTAGTTCGTGTAGTCGCCTGTCATCTCACCGGACATGTCCATGTCATCCTTTGACAAGCTTATGTAGCGGCCACTTGAAGTCCTCCTCGCAAATTTTACATTCTGGCCGCCTGCATTTTTGCTGCTGCTCTGTGCTCCCCCGCCATTACCTGCGCTTCGAATCGCCTTCTTCGACGGGTTATGTGACAGAGATGCCATTCTACTCTTATTTGTTTCTCTCCAAATTTCAATCACTTGTTGTGATCGTTCAACAATTGTCAACTGATTATTATCATTTTAAACTCTGATGGATTCATTTTAATGAACGTCCCTGAAAATCGAGATAAGAAAATCTAACTCACAAAATGCATTAATCAATCTAGACCACCTCGTGCATATTAAAGTTGCATATCAAATATTTTTTTCAACAATTGCTATCCTAAAGAAGAAGGCTTCTATTATTTTTATTCTAAACACCAACTCTAATTTCCTTTAAAGAACCTTCATATACATATAATAGGACTAATAGGACAATTAGCTTGTGTATTGCCCTCCATGCAAGTAGTTAAGAAATGTATATCATATAATATCAATGGAAAGTTTACTGCTATCCAATGTAAAACTTGACAATCTCATGCTGCATTTGGCATCCAAGTTCATCCATACTCAGGAATGACCCGCGAAGTCAATGATTAAAATATAAAGTGATTCATTGATAGTAGAAAAAATTGAAAGAGGAAAAAAAAAAAAAAAACTATTGAGTTTCTTTCTGGATTGTACAGTTCTAGTAATTCTGAGGTTATTGCAGTTTTAACATGTTTTGTGCTCAAGGCAATATAGTATTATCTTCAGAAACCATAACCAGAATGGTGCAAATACATACATACCCGAATGGAGGCTCTGAACTGAGAGAGCATCTGACAATAACAACTTGTTGCTTTATCTTCAATAAACCAAATTTAAGACATCTTTAAAATAGATGTTCTTGAAAAACAAGCTCACTTCATTTTTATCACCCAAATAGGAAAAACATTATTCCTTCCCTGCATCTGCTACAACTTTTGAGGGGGTACCCAGAAAGGAAAACGGCCACACCTCTTCCCCTTCTGTGAATTTAGAGAGAAATTCCATATTTTGACTGCTTTCCTATTCCTACACAAGTCGGAAAAACGCCCGGATAGATGGAAAAGGTAGAGATGTTCAATAAATTAATTAATAGAGAGATATGGTGTACAAATTGATGGCAGTCTAAGGAAGATGTACAAATTGAGGTGTACAATGCCTTGTATGTAGTATCTATCTATCAAGGGCTGGCATTGTTGGGACTGGGGAACGGGTTTGAGGAAAGAGAGAGAAACTTAAGAGGGAGGATGAATTCATGGTGAGAGACCAAGTCTCCTTTGTGGGAGTTATGGGGACTACCGGCTTTTGAGGAGGTGTTTTGTGGAGAAAGGTGGTGGTGAAGATTGTAGCTATTTTCAAGCTCCTCTCCTACTCTACATCTAACTCCATATGGTCCTGCTTTTTTCAAGTGTGGCCCATGGTTTGTACTCTGGACCATTGATTGATGCACCTGCCTGCTTTTGAACTGTTCACCAGAAAAGGTTCTCTCCTCACCTATAAAATCACAGCACCCCACATGTATTGGCATCAACCCAAATTCTCCTCTAATCTATCAATCTGACCATAGAACCTGGTTTGATTGGATTGAATTTTGGATGAATGCCCATAAACATAAACAGGGGAACTGTGATGTTGAGCAGTTTGGATTTCTTTGACAGGCCAAACTGATGGATTTGTATGGACAGAGTCGGAAATGAAACTGGGTGGTGCTTCCCGGGTTTAGCCCAAGAGGAATCGAGTCCGGAAATTCATAGTCAGGTGGTGGTTTTTTTTTTTTTTTTTTCCAAGGGCCTGTTTGGATTTAAAGAAAAGTAGAGGATAAACTTTTTTTATAAAATACGTATTTACGTATTTGAATTTAGTTTTAGGGCTGTTTGGATGTGGAAAAATATAGAAAAAATGGATTTCCCAATTCAAATTTATATTGTAATCAATTTTCTCCGCTGTTTTTTTTTTAGCCTGCAGGAAACTCTACTAATAGAGTCAAGTGAAATAAAGTTCCCATTTCAAAAAAAAAAAGTCATATAAAAAGCACTTTAATTCAAAATTTTTATCATTTTTTTCAATAAAAAGTAAAAAAATAACCTCCTTTCTCCACTAAAAGAGAAAAAAACTCATTCTTTCTATATAAAAAAGTAAAAAAGATTCTCACTAAACAACTAAAAATAAAATACCTTCATAACTCACTTATATTTTATTCTTTCTTCAAAATAATCTTTACTTCACTCTACTATATCAGTAAGTTTCCCAAACAGCCCGAAGGTTAAAAAAATGGGTGTACAAAGTAGATTCGGTTCAAGCTTGCGTTGCAGGGAGTTTTTCCACTTATTTTCTTCATCGAATTTCCTCTACATTAAAGTGGCACTCATGAAGAAAAATAGGGTGCGCTTGGAGTGGATTCTACTTCTACGACTAGAGAAAAGAAAATTGTTCTGATTTTTTATGCAATCCACTATTTTGTTGTTTGGTGTGCTCTATTTTCCTTGCAAAAAAATATATATGAAATGATTTTCTTAACAGAGAGAATTTCAATTTTCTATGGGATGGTCAGGAATGCTGGATTCCTCTCTCTTATAAAAACAGAAATGCATAGAGTATAAAATCCCCTTGTTGCACTAACAAGTCCTAATGTAAAAAGTAAGAGAAATAAGATGGCAGATAAACACCCCATTCTCTACTAAAATTGAGTTATTTATAAGTAAAATTAACATTTACCTATCTATTTTCTTTTTTGGTTTTTTCATCTGCTACGCTGAGACTTGAAAACTCACCTGCCCATGTCCCTTACCAGCTGAGTTATAAGGTTTGGGTCCACGGCTTCTCAATAGGAGTGTTAATGGGCCGGGCTAAGGCATATCCAGTCCTAGCACGGGCCATAAAAGTTAGGCCCAAGCCCGCCCATTTATCCAATTGGGCCCGGCCGAACTGGGCTTTTCATCACTTTTGTGGGCATTTGATTAATTATTTGGACTAATTAAATTAAATTACATGCATTCCTTACACGGGCCAGACCTGGCTTTGGACTTTCTATCAATTAATCCCAGTAGGGCCCAATTAATACACGGGCCCTAATTACATATCCAAACCCGGCCCAAAGCAGGCTGGGCCCGGATAGGCCTTGGCTACTTCTCATTTTAATATAATCAGAGTGGAGAATCATTGCTAAAGAAAGGTTGCATCTCCACTCCAAGTTTTATCCATGTTTCTTCACTCAGTGGGATTCTTCACTTTCATTTTATCCTCACTCAAATGGGCCTGAGAGAGCAGCAAAATCTCCGTACGTGTGGTGCCCCATGTGGATCCATTTCATTCAAAAAAAAAAAAAAAAGAGTTTTAAGAGTATAAACACGCTTTCAGAGGATCCTGTGTTCTTTTTTAATAAATCTTTCAAATGATATAGAGTCCAGGCCATCTAAAGTGGGCCTTGTTATGGAATGGCCAGAATCAAGAATCAGACTATAGTGGGCGGTCTTGGTCTTGCCTATCGACCTTTTTTTGTCTCCCATATTCAACACTTAAATTTTGTTACATTCCTTCGCTTCTGTGTCCAATAATTGAAAGACTATGATTGGTTAATCAGTGTTGTCTATCATCCCATTTAAGTACATAATCATAATTAGTGGAGTTTTGAACTTGGGGTTGGGACTTGAACAGAATGTTCCATTCCTAACTCTAGGCTAGCTTCCCAAAAAGCCCAGGACCGACAGGTCCCAATAAGCTATTGTGTGTTCTTAAAAATGCCTATAAATAGAATCAACGGGATTGTTAGCAGTAGGTTTTTGGGAATTCGAGTACTTCAATTAGGATTATAGGAAACTTTGGACCTGCAGTACCCTGGCCAGCCCTTAAAACACCCCCAACCTCCAAAACATAATAATGCAAATGAGTTGGAATTATCCAGGCCATACATCTGATGGGAGGACCTTTAAATGACCCAAACTGCACCATATAACAAGTAGGGGAAAAAATAATAATAAAACCCCCATTCTCAAAGAGTTGATTGAGCAAGTTCCAAGTTCCAACCATCTGATGTTTGTATGAAGTAAAGTGATGAGAAGGATGGCACTGGGGGGCATTTTTAGCCAGTCATCCCTTGGGCTCCTTAGTTAGATGAATCATCCATTATGCACCACTTTCTCTTTAAATATGGACGACCACTCTCAACATTTAGGATGGATGGCAAAGATATAAAAGAGACCATCACAATAAGTAAACCCCTTTGGTAGGGATGACAGGAAAATGATGGTCTACTGTAGATCTCTGACCTTACCATTCACACTACACTACTCCAATGCCCCCTTTGATGAAAGCATCTTTCCATGAATTCCTAGAATTCAATAGGTGAATTATATAAACAAACAAATATTTCAGATTCACTCATTTTTGGGTGAAACCTGGTACATTTTCTAATGAACACTGAAAGAAAACGAATCAATCTAGAACACTGATGTCATGGAACCCATGATATACGGTGCCCAGATAATCACGGATGGGAAGATTTTAACCATACAATCTTGGACTGTCTTGCAACATGGATAACTGATATCTCATATCTGATTACTGTGAAGACTGACATGGACAAGATCTTAGTGCATCTGGCATACAAGGGGGACAGTAGCACAAACCGCAGCTACAGCACAATCGAAATAAAGACATCAAAAATATCTGATTGCTTCAAAAATAAAATGATACATTGTACTATTTAGATATATTTTCAAAAGAATTTCAAATGCCTACATTTGAAGATGAAGATGAACTGAGCAAAAAAATATATATATAAGGAAATAAATATCTAAAAATACAACACATGTGGGCAAATTTGAGAATTTTGGTCATCTTTATACTGAAGAAGGACCTTCAGACAGTGAGTCATTGACCATAGATACCAGATCCAATTCTTCATCAGAATCTATTACATCCTCATAATTATAGTATGCATTGGCCTGCATAGAAAGATCACATCAAGTTTAAGCAAGTTGACTTGTATGGTACCAGAATAATATAATATTATGTGGGTGAGTATAACGAACTCTTTTTCAGAAATTCATGACATGACTGTGAGGGCAGGGCATTAGCCTATATTTTCTTTTTTCCCCTTTCTATTTTATTCATGATGCAACAAGATGAATATTCATCACTCAAGAAGAGCTGCACAAGCAAGCAACAATAGGACATAACACTCCATTCTAAATAAAAGAAAAGATAGAACATAAATTAAAATTCACCAGAGAAATTGAACTAATTTGTCTCAAATATCTGTTTTAATCATTGTAGATTGGTGGTCCCATTTCAAATAAAAGAAAAAATTGAGAATAAACTTAAAATTCATGAGAGAAATTGAACTAGTTTGTCTAAAATATCTATTCTCTCTCTCTATATATACATATATCTGTATATATTTATATTATCATGCATCCATGGGGTAGCATGTGGGGCCCATCTATGCGCACACACATATGGCAATCAAGGAAAGCATGGTATAACTGGGGGTCAGGAGGAAGAATTTGTGAGAGGATTGGATTGATCAAAGGTTGGGTCCTATATGAAAATCAAATCTCTCTCTCTCTCTGAGGAAAATAAAGGGGAAATCAAACAAAACAAAGGTTCAACATTCATCAAGACTTTGTAGGTCTCCCAATTGATCGTGCAAAATTTGACATGCATCCTAATAAGTTAGGATTGGACAACTTTGAGGCCTAAGAAGCAATAGCTCCTGTGGTCAAATGGTTCCCACATTTTTGCACAAAGATAGGTCGTAGGTTATAAGGAGACCTTTCAAACCCCTATCCAGGATAGACCGTTCCTAAGTTAGAGATGGTCTGGCTGCTCTATAATTGATATATATCTAAAAAGATACGTGGTTCCTATAATTGATTTGTAATGTATGTATCATGTATCTAGAGAGAGAGATTACCTATAACATTGGTATGTATCAGTGATGAAAAATACTGGGATTTATGATTTTGCTATATATTTGAGGCCATTATTGACATGTATCACGTGTTGGTGCCCAACTTTAATAATTTCAGGGAACCTGGTACTGAGTGAAATATCAATGAAGCTAGCACCGATAATACCAATACCAGCCAATTTGGACTTCTAATTCATTTTGGATGGTTGTAACAACAGAAGCACATCTACTAGGCCATGAAATAAGTGGCATTTTTCATTTTGGGATCATAACTATTAGAGATGGGAGCCCCATGTGATCCAGACTATAAGTCGAGCAGGTGCCATCATGAAAATGTCATGCCTCGAAATTGAAATTATAGGACATATCTCCCAATGAATAGGAGGATATCTCCCATAAGACTCTGACTGGGAGAAAATTTACTATAGTACATTATGTACCAGTTGGAGATCAATGGTTTGGATCACTAAATAGCAGACCAAGAACACTGAAAGAGGTCAGCATGTGTATTTGACCATGAGTTTATAAACAAAAGAATGACTGAATGGGAGCAACACTATAAGAAGTATCTTATTAATATATGGCATGTTTGGTCAGAGCTTATACACCAAAGAACACGGATAAATGATGACAAGGACTGTTCAAATACCTTCGGCCTTGGTGTAATGGCGTCAAAACTGTGAAAAACTGGAGTTGCAAAATCTGGAGGTTCCAGCACAATATAAGCCCCCCTATTATTATATCTCTCCTTCGTTGCCTGCATCATAGATAAACTTTTGATGGTTCAATGATTCTTTTTGTTGCATTGTAAATCATTTACAATATGTAACTTTTGATGGTAACTGCAGAAAGACAGAATGCTACAGGTCAATTGCATTTCGAAGTTCAGCTTGGAGTCATCAATTGGAATATAGACCTGATTGTGCTTTTATATACATCTGAGATGGTAGTCAGACTGGCAGGCAGACATAAGGCTAGGCCAAGCTCACATATCCATCAGGAAAGAAAAGAGATTCAGGTCTAAATCCAGGCCCAGCACAAAGATGTGAACATTGGTCTGGCCTGGATACACCCCATGACCCAAAATCAGATATGGTATCCAGTCATATCATGCTATTCAGATTATGATTTTAGTGTGCTTGTTTCACCTAAGGTGTTATCATTTTTGTAAAATAAAGTGAACTTTCAAGCATGATAAATGTAATAAGACATCAAAACAGAAACACCATTTTACAGCTTTGTTTTATATTTTCTGACAGTATATCAAGGTTAATTATGAAATAAATCCAATAGAAGCTGATTTAGCTGAAGCATATCTTCAAGTTCTATTCGATTTTGTGGTCTGTGAGATGGGCAGTCTTTCGAAAATCTTTCTGAGTTTCATTTTCTAGGTTTAATTATTTCTTTTTGAGTACTCAATTTGAGAGAGCTATGGCACATATTTGGTTCCAATGGGTATACCGTATATAGTTTGTAAGATCTTGATGTTTTAATTGGCCAATTGCTGATGGTGTATATTGAAACGGTGGATTTTGTAGATAAAGATTTCCAAACTTAAAATCTAATTTTATATTGTTAATTGTCGCTTGGACTTTTGGTCGAATAGTTTTAGATCTTACGACTCATGTTTTTTTACTAATCTCTTTAAATCATAATGAAGTTTTGAGAGAATCGATTGTAAAGAAAATTTTTCAGAATAATATTATTACATCCCCTAAATTTAGGCCAAGGCAGATACATGCATGCACCCAAAACATCAAAATCCTATCAGTTAATTAAATTCTTCAATCTGGTAGCCTTCCATATAAGAATCATAATTGCCTTAAATCACGGAAAAAAAATGCAAGTAAAAACAAACCTGAAACTGAGGGTAATCTGGAGCACTGAAAAGAGTGATAAGCTTTCCTGATGCAACCTCATGATCAATTGTATACCCCCTCTCCATTCCTGAAAGACCTGGCCTTTTTTCTCTTGCATCAGGGCCCTCATGGGACCTAATAATCAACTGCAACTCCAAAATAAGGCAATTATTCCACAATTAGCATTGTAACTCATATAACATTATTTTTTATTGATGCTTCAAAAACAAATCAATGTAGAAAGATAAACATACATCCATATGCATACATTTTGGGGAGTTTCGCAACTTGTATTTAGACTGTTAGATTGAGAGGGCTTTCTACAATTACCCTTTTTGTTGGAGTGATTTATAACATTATTAGGGTGCACGTGCACAGACAACTTGTATCAGTTATCACACCAAAGTAGGGCTGATTTCAGCATGCACATTACAGAAACTGGCAACAATCCCAGGAAGTGTTCCTTCCAATCCTTGTGAGAAAAAACATATCCAATCTGCAGACAGCCAGAATTCTGATTACTGGTCCACATGAATTTCCTATCAATCAGCAGTAGCCTCACTAATTCATTTGTTGTTGATCAACATGGATTGTTCCTCCATACTAAGCGTCAGGTTGCAACCTCCTCTTGAGGAAAACAGATAATGTTCAGGTTGCCTATATACACAAAGGTTACTTCCACATGTGTCCCATTGACTCAAATTCCATCCAGATTGCAAGCAAGCTCGGAATTTCTCTGAAATTTCTGAAAGATCTTCCCATGAAATTCACGTTCCAAATTGCAATCAAACCACTAGCTGCTCCTGCTGATGGAATATCTCTCACCCACCATTCCTGTGTCCTCAAAGTTAAGCTATTAGTCTGTCATCAACTCTCCCTAACTTGTTTTCCGGCAAGAGAATAATCCTTCCCTTTCTTCACAAACTTTTTAGGGTAGAGCTCTTTCCTTCAACCCAAAGTCTCTTATATTCCGAACAAATAATAGTCATTATGACTATAAATTGTCTCCCAATCGCAGCTACCCACTATTTTGTACCTGCATCCACCTTGTGCTCCTCAAGCCTTATCATCTTGCATGGTCTGAGATCATACAGCAGTAGTTGATGACATAAAATGACAAATGCTCAACAAACCACTCTGATGCCAAACTGGTGCAGGCTAAAGTCCTTAGAGTCACTGTTTGGTCTTCAACCCACTGCAGACACAACCCTTGGAGTCATAACCAATGCTCTAGAATCTCAAAACATTGGTTTTAACAAAAATCATATTGTAATTTGCATTTTTTTTAAATGTATTGTAATTTGTATTCTGAATTTTCATATGGTCAAACAAATGGATGTGACCTTGCAGCATGGTAGATACTGTTGTAAGCTTGATATACATTGTTACACCGTTCTCTATCAGCTTAAGCTTTTAGAGTAAGTAGTTGTCAACATGGTATTAGAGCAGAAGGTCGAGTGTTCGAATCCCTAGGGCTGTTGTGCTTTGTATTCTCCCAAGAAGAGTGTGACTCCCGTGCGGAGCCCCTTTATTCTCCCATGGAGGGTGTAATTCTCATGAAGGAGGCTGCACGTGCGGCAGGGTGTTGTAAGCTTGATATACATTGTTACACCGTTCACTATCAGCTTAAGCTTTTAGAGTAAGTGGTTGCCAACAGATACAGATTTCCTACTTACAATAATATTTGGTCACCGTTGATCTTTACAAAAAATGAACAATATATGTATAGATCCAATCAACTAACTAGAGTTGGATTCATTCTTTCAGTTCAGAAACATATTGAGAACTAGGGCTCCGCCACTAATAACAAATGGCACCAATCAAATTTGAATTCTCTAAAAGATTAAAGACTCTCCCAACAAATAGGACTCTTTAACGAACATATTTTTTTGAATGATCGGACACTTTAACAATTGACTAAGACATCATCACACGAGATATAAAATCCTCTGTTGTACAATTCAGCACATGTGAGACCCATTTTAGATGTAGGCCCCCGCTTTGATCTCCCAAGTATATAGGCTAAAACATATGGGTTGATTCAAACATTAAAATAATAACAAGGCTGTGCACATACTTTTGGGACGAACTTCGTTATGTTTGTGTAAAATCCTTTGGCACGTGGGATGTCAGAATGGTAAACATGGCAAAGTAAGCTTAGATTCTTATATCCATGTCCCTATTCTATCCAGCTGTCAGAGTGCTACTCTACTAGATTGTGGAAAGTACCAATATTTGAACACATTCAACTTAAATCGGTGTTGTCGCTGTCCAGGAAAAGTCAGATACTCTCGAGCTGCATAAGAACCAAATAAGAAAACACAAGAAAATATGTTTCCTGATATTTGGATTAGTGAAGGACATCTGTAAGATTTAAAGTTCATGCCACCAATCTATAATGAAACACAGTTAATAAGTCTGATCACCTATGCCATTTTAAGATAGCAGCCGCATTAGCTAGTAAGTAGTGAATAAAAGGTCCTACTATTAAAGAGAAAAAAGTATAGTAAAAAAAAGCATTTTTATAAAGGTCAGTAACTAATATGCATGATGCATATATAGCATAAAAGAAGTGAAGAAGGAATTTTAGTCTTCTACCTTATATAATAAGTTTACCTAACCTTAGAGTATATACAAATGAAAATCATTACTTAAGATGTCAACCATTAATGGCAAGTGAAGTGCAACAACAAAGCATAAGAACACTTGATACCATAATAAGTCAGGCAATGAACTGATAAAAGTAACACATTAGATGCTCGGTGAATGTTGTTAAGAGACACACACACATAGTTAAAATAATGTCCAAGGGAATGAATCGTGCTTTGTACAAAATTAGGATGTTAAGTGTAATACGGTTCTCCTCACTACAGGCAGTTTGACGGTGACAACTATGGAACAAGCATGTCCATGCATCATAAATTTAACAAAGTTATTTATATTCCTATGAACAAAAGAAGAAGGTAATCATGTTCAGCATGTCCATGCATCATAAATTTGACAAAGTTATTTATATTCCTATGAACAAAAGAAGAAGGTAATCATGTTCATAGATACATCAGAAAACTAGAATTTCACAGCCATTAATGATTGTAGAATAGAACCTAAGGATACGTAAAAATGATTGCAGAGATAACAGTCATCCTTACCTTGATATCATACTTTTTCAGAAATTCTTCTGTACAATCAGGACCCCACAACAGACCGATGCCTCTCTCTTCATTTGGAGAAAGACCTGGACTCATTGATGGATCAGACCACAAGACGTCGCCGGGAATCAAGTTTGAACCTTCCCATGGAGGATCAAGCACTGTCCGTCTAGCTTTTGATAATTCATCCAAAGAACCAAGGGTCAAAGATTTTATATCTGAATTAACAACTCTCTTCTTACCCTTCTTTCCTTTAGGCCTCTTCACCGAGGAAACATGCATACTACGGAAAAGCCCTCCATGAGCAGTAAAAACACGACCGGCAATTACAGAGGCTAGAGGAAGGCCTTCAAAGCATCCTAAACATTTTCGATATACATGCTTTCCTTTATCTCCATATTTAGCCATGACCTCTTGCTCAAAACCGTACACTGATGTACAATATTTGGATTCATGATTGCCACGAAGAAGAAACACTCTATGCGGCAATAACACCTGTTATTTGAAAAACAAAGATGTATGTAACACATCAATCCAAAATATTCATTTGAATACTATAACAATCAATTTTTTATAAAAACATTTCTATAAATGATTTTTAAGAAAAATGAAATAAATGTGCACCTTCTAGTATCTAGAAGTACATAATTAATATAAACTAGAATCCTTTTGGCCTATTCGACCAAGGTGTTGGTTAGGCATTCCCTCCTCTAGGAAGAATTATCAGTGACTATAATTACAAAAGAGAAATAAAAAATAAAAAATAAAAAATAAAAACTTCATACTCATTTAATAGAACGGAAAGTGGTTCTCGTGAAGGTTGGGTAAATGGGGGAAGATCAGATTGCCAAATAATGGACAGAAAGTTTGTTATTGTTTGATAAATGGGGAAAAATTGGTTACTTGAATGAAATGAACAACGAGAGTCCTGGTTGCTGGTAGAGAAAAACCTTTCAAAGAATGAATAGATTACTATAGAGGCTCAGAAATAAAAGAAGTCAATCCAGGCTGGTCCATGGAAATGATTGACAAATGGAATCTAACTGAATCACCATTTTGATTCATGGAACAGGGGATCAAACAACGCTGATGAGAGAGAGAGAGAGAGATAAGAAGCCTTAGAGTGTTTGTAAAACATGATACGATGACAGGGAGGGAGACAATCTTCAGAATAATCAAATTGAGGAAGGAAGTTTGATTGTTTCCGGAGCTTCTAGATTCTTTGCCATGGGAGGGATTCACATCCAAACTCTTCTAGATACACCTCACCAGGACATTAAGTTATGTTACCAGTGAACTTGATACCCTACGGCATCAAGTTGTCTTCTTAAACCTTAAAGCAATGAAAATCAATGGAGTATTTTAAGGCCTTATGGCCTTATGGAGAAGAGAAAGAGAAAAAAAGAGAAGAGGGGAAGGAGAAGCTGTCTTAGTTAGACACCATCGACCCATCTTATTTCATCTTAAGAGAAATAGAATATTACATATTGGTCATTGTAGTATTCTGTAAATACATAGAAGCCCTATAACTGAAAAATTGTAACTTATTAACTTACTTCTCCACACACATGTATACATGATATAACAACAAGACAATCCAGCCTATGGGGGTGCACCTGCAAGCATCACAATCATGTGTGTGTTTCGTAATTTTTTTTAGGGGCGGTAGGGTACATTTGTTTTTGGGTGTCAAAGGTATTCCTACTATAACCTGCATATCAAAACCATTTTATTTTAGGAGGTATTGTTTTGATTTTTGAGGGCCTCAAAGTTATCCAATCCTTAGCCTATACATAAAGTTGGATGAGTGTTAAATCTTTCATGGTCAATTGGGAGAGCAACAAAATTCAGTTGACTGTAAACTCTGGGCTGAGTTGCACTTATTCCAATTTGACATATACAACCTACACTCAATTAGATTGCTCTTTAAAAATTGTAAATGAAGAAACTGTTTAACTTTGAGGCACTAAAACCAAGGTCGAGATGATCAAGCAACCGATTTTTTTCCAAAAATATATTCCACAATAAGATCTTTCCATCACCCTATTTTTTCCATTATCAACATGCATCCAAATGGGCTCCACAAAAGATTTAAATTATTTCCTCTCGTAGGATCAGGTTAAAGTAATTATGTCTGCTTGCATGTGTGCAGAGAAAGGAAGAGAGATGACACTCTTGTACACCAATATTAGTAAGGTGGTAGGATATTTGGTCCTAATTTGCCTCTTTACTTGCCTACTACACATGAATCAAGAGATATAGCATAAAAAGGATTTCATCTAAATCTATATGGTGAAAAGCCGATGAGCCTGTTCGTTCCATGTAATCGAATGCATAAATGATAAGACTTTTATTTTGTTAGAATTGAATCTAGGGGAGGTAGGAAATGAATACCCTACCACCCTACCACCCCCTAGTAATTCACTAGTAATTCAAATCCTACGAAAGTGAAAGTTGAATCTACATCGCAGCCTTGCAATCCTCCCCTCTTTAACAATCATTTGAAGGAGCTCATTTGACCATGAATTCATATGTATTCTATGCAAGAAAGAGATCTGTATGTCAATCAATTGAGAACAAACTTTTACTTATTTCAATGGATTAAAAGTCACCTATTCTCATACATCACATGATAATAACATTTAAAAAAAAAAGTCAAATATTTTGTTTATATATAAAAGAAATAAACATGCAACTTAGAATGTAATTTAGCATGTATTAGAGAAACATGATATTAATACCTTCCATGCTAACAAAAGCATAAATGTTTCAATCCCCCATGCTCCTCTGTCCACATAATCTCCATTAAACACGAAAAACCGCTTATCAGAGGGCAGACCAGCGTCATTCATCAGAAAAACCACATCATGCCATTGTCCGTGAAGATCGCCGACGACGACAACAGTGGAATCCTGCTCTCCACTTTCATTTACCTTCACAAGATTCGGCTCCGTGTGAAGGATCTTCGACGCCTTGAGGACGAGGCTGTCGAAGACAGAGACCGGAAAAACCGTTGGAAAATCCGCCGGTGGGAGATTTCTGGACGACCAGTCGAACGTGGATATCAAGTCCTCTATCCAATGGATGGTCAGATCTCCGCCGGACGGCCATGCTAGAGGGATCGGTGGTGGTGGTGGATCTGAAGAGGGTTTTGGATCTGGTGGATCTTGAGAGGGAGAAGAAGCAGATTCTGATGCTGATGCTGATGTCGTTACCATGGGCGAACAAAAGAGAAACCCAGATATTTCTTTCTCTAAAATGCCCTCAGCATAGACTGAGTATGACGAGAAGTATTCTACTGACCTAACCGATTAGATTGAGCCATTGAGGTGGGTCGTGAATCCTGATTGTGTGGTGTGTGTGAATAGATGGACGGCTAGAAAGATGTTAGAGCTGAATCTTCCTGCGTGGGAAAGGAGAGAGAAGAAGTGGGATTTATTTCAGGTGTCCCGAGACCGAGAGGCCATCGATGTTTTGGGCGGAAGGAAGGAAGGAAGTCTCGTCTTGGGTACAAGAAGCAGCAGCTGGCCTGCAGCACAACACAAAACGATGGGGGACGCACTTTTATTGTGAATTGACTCCGGATGATAACCCGGTCGCAGCTATTAGACGGGAAAATTACTAGCGAGATTAGCTATCGTGGGGCTCAATAGAAATATGATCCGGACTGCTTGAAATGAATCCCATCATATGTCATCCAGAGATATGGGACCTACTAGAAAGATAATCCCGACTGCTAGAGATGAATCCCATCATAAGCCTAGGAGTTTCTATCATCTGATTGAGCGCGTGATGTAAATTTGATTAAAGCTCATCTGCCTTTCTCACGCTATTGAAGCTACAAGGGGCTGCCCCATAGAGATAGTCACTTTATATGACCGCTTGACTTTTTTTTAGGGCCCGCCCTTTCATGGAGTAAGTGGACGTCTTGTCTCTTGATATTTGTAAATGCTAAATTTCTTTACCACAATTTTAAATTCTAACTATCTAAAAAGTCTTGTATGATCTTTTAAAATCGTTGGAATTTTAACCACTTTTTGAATTTTGCTAATTTTTTAGATGTTCCACTTATGAGCAAGATTTAGGAATTTCACCCCAATGGTTGCTTAGCTTTTGAAGAACTTGAAACTCTCCGTGCTAATTCTTGTGAAGAAACATGCCCTTAGAGGAAGTTGAAATAGACTTGGATATAGTCCTACATGTGGATCCTTTTTTTGTTTTGAATCTGAATTCAAATTGGGTCTAAGTTTGAACCAAGGTTTTCATTCACTAACATATTGTTACAGTCCTAAATAGTTATAAAAACTTAAGTTGACGCGTTCCATCAGTCCTAAGGCTTTTGACATATTCATTAGGTCCATAACATTAGGTATCGAATCCGACCTCCACGTCTCGAATTCGAGTCATGGAAATGACTACCTGAAGTAGAGTGGAGCCGTCCCACTTAGAGTAGAGTGAGAGCCTCAAAAAGATTTGGATGGAACTTACATGTTTGCAAAATTTCGGCTTCTTTAAATCATTCTAATCACTTATTTAATAGTCTCTCAAGTTGAATGGTTTCAAATGGTGTCATTTTTTAGTATTTCAATCCAAAGATGAGTACCAGCTGGATGAGTGTCAAAGTTGGGTTATTTTCAATTCAAGGGGGTAAGAAAGTGTGGAGTTGAATTATTTATAAGGGCTCCCTGTCTGTAAAAAAAAAAAAGAAGAGGGAGGTCTTCAAAGTTAAGAGAGACGTCCATAGGTGAAAACCTCAATCTTAGTCAATCCAGTTCTGGTCCAGCTTCACATGTTCGGGTGTTTATTTTATGTTCAAGGATGTGGGTCAGTAAAAATGAACCCAATTTGAGTCTGTGTCTGCGTAAAAGACCCTTATTATCAATTTGATTTCGTGTCTGTATATGTCATTGTTCTGACCCAAGACCCAACCATTTGTATTGATTGCTGTAGAATATATACACATCCTACTAATTGCCTTGGCAGAGAGAGCTCGAGCGTGGCCCTTGTGTTACATGGTTTGCTTAGGCCCAGGCCTAAAGGATGCGTCTTGAAACATTGTCCAATCCCTGATTATTATAGGCTGACGGGCCAACCCTATTATAATGCCATGTGCCTGGCATGAAAACTGTTGTGCTGGACTGTCCTTTGTGAGCCATACATATTTAGTATGAATATAGGGATAGGGTAATTTATATGAGGGGAGTATTTAGTATGCATCTATCTCTCACCATAGTGTGAGGGACACTCTATTTTTTAGCAAGTTTCAAGTACATAGAGAGTATTCCTATGTACTTCAAAAGTTATTTTGTACTTAAAACTTTTCAAAAAAGGGAGTGTCACTCACCCTATAGTGAGGGATAGATGTACTTGAATATTTCCATTTATATAAAACATGTAGCACGTGTATGCGACTACCAAAACATTATAAGGCAAAACAAGTATCAATTAAAGCAGAAACAATGAACAAATTGTAAAACTACCAAACTCTTCTATATGGTGAAATCAATAGGATTTATTTACTTGCCGCATCTTATGTATACATTTGAAGGAATATGTTTATGGAATCCATGCGACAATCTATCTATTGGATCAGCTGGATTCCATAACCAAAGGCGGGATATATATATATATATATATATAGGGCAAGACTCTCTTAAGCGCGAGCCTTGAATAAAGATCCGTAAGCTCACGTTTGTAGGGCCCATCTTTAGTCAAACACACGACTCCCATGAATTGCATATGTCTATAAACTTTTGGTTAGATCCGAATTTATTGGACCGTTGGATCGACTTAATACCGATCCGAATAAACTATTGATTATTAAACATTTTTGGCCTAGATGGAGATGATATAAATCACGGTTGGAATAAATTTCACTAGCAAAACATGCCCGTGCTTAACATGTAAAATATAATTTATAATATTAAAAATAATAAATTTTTAAATAATATCTAGTCTAAATTATATTGATATGTTAAAGTTGAAATTAAAATTAAAACCTATAATAACAACAAAAAAAATATAGTTGGTTAATCTCAAAATGAGAGTACTTTAATTTGTTTGAAAATCAATTGAGTACTTTGCTTCTTCTTAAATAATATTAAAACCTTAAAATATCATCCTATCATTCAAACTCAAATTTAAGTTCAAACTCAAATTCAAGTTCAATTCAAATTCAAATTTAAACTCAAAGATAGAGAGGACTATGGACCAATACGTGGGGTCTAATGATGAAATCTTATTGTCCATGCTTCCCCATCGTAGATCTTTAGATCCACACCGCATATCTTTAGATCTGATATTTGTTAAGATGGATCAAAACCCCATTAGCCCGATCAAGCTTTTCTAAATGATCTCCGATCTAGTCTAACTTATGTTGTACGAATACTTCAAAATAGACAACGTATCGTGTCTTGCGGATATTTCCCTTTCGACAAAGAAACTTGAAGTTCTTCTTAAGGTTATTTGCATGTTATTGGCGATCTATGTAATAGTTTTGACTCTGGTCATTAGGAGTTCCAAACGCTTTCCCAAAACCATAGTGGCAGATCTTAGGTACAACCATTGCATTGCTCCACAGGCATCACACAGTTTCCTCTGGTGGATAAGCTAGTGCAGACCCATGACAAGCAAAGCAAACTTGCAGGTTGAGTGGGTGCATCTCAAGCCTAGAACCTCACAGTGGATTAAGTTAAGCAAATTTACTCACCCAAATCATAGTTTAGGAGGATTAACATTTTAATATTTCCTCTATTCAAAATGTGCATAAAGTGTATCATTCACAGATGTTCTGTGTCTCAAATGTTGAGGCCACCCATAAGATGAGTGGGCTCCATGTGAATCTGGACATGAGATTTCCACTATAATTTGCCCATGCTTTGTTATTAATTATATCGATGATATACTTATACAATATGATTTTATAGACAGCCTAGCTAACTTAGATACTCCCAGTTACTTTCTGGCCAACTTGCTTTGGTCCTGTGACTTTTGTGTCCATTTAAAATTTCAAGACACTTTTTTTAGTCCACGGCACATTATAAAGGTAGAGAGGAGGAAGGTACTGTAGACACATGTTTTACTAGTTTTTTAGGACATTATTAGTGCAGAATGAAGAATGTTCCCAGCTACCTCTTGGAGAATCAGACACTGTTTGGGTTGTCTCCAGCAACCCATAATTTTTTTAAAAGTTATTCATGTGTTGGCCACTTTATTTATTTATTTTTCCACCTTTTTGTTGGGATAAATATAGTATGTCTGCTCCTCTTTCTTTCCTCTTTTTCACACTTTTTTCCCTTATTTTTTCCTTAACATATATTTGTTATTGATGGGTCAGGCCCAACCCGGATTGCGGTAAAGGGTCAGGTCCAGACAACCCGGTCCGTCCAAGGTCATGGGCCGAGCCAGTTTAGCTCAGCGGATATTCGAAACTCGTTGAAGGAAGCCTCGTCACGTCAAGGCCTCTGAGTCATCACAACGAAGTCCTCCCCTCACCCGCTCTTACCAATTCTCGCGAAGAAACTCTCACCTGCCCTCCACCTTGCTCGCTCCTCGAGGACACGTCTGAGGCCGCCTTGAGGACACGTCTGAGGCTCCAGGCTCTGAGAGACGTTGCACTCCAAGCCCTCCACCTTGCTCGCTCCTCGAGGACACGTCTGAGGCCGCCTTGAGGACACGTCTGAGGCTCCAGGCTCTAAGAGACGTTGCACTCCAAGCCCTCCGCCTTGCTCGTTCCTCGAGGACACGTCTGAGGCTCCAGGCTCCAGAGAGACGTTACTTTATTTTTGAATCCCATCTGTTGGAGAAGTGTTATAAATTCAGTATCCCCTCATCACTTGAGGGGCAATGAAAAAACTCTTACTCACCTCTCTCTCTCGCTTGTAATCACCTTATCAATCAAAGATCACCATATTCAAAGTGGACGTAGGTCATACAGACCGAACCACTATAAATTCCCTCTCTCTCTCATTTACTCACCTAGCATCTATTACTTGACCGGTGGTGTCCGAAAACCTATTTTTGGCATCATCAGTTTGGCGCCGTCTGTGGGGATGAGGGCGAGGGCCAGTTTTTCGAGCTCCGGGTATTTGGACTCTGCCCCTCGGTAGGCTCTGCTCACATAGTAGATAGGCTTTTGCGCTCCGTCCTGATTCTTTATGAGAACAGAGCTCACGGCTGAGGGCGAAGCTGAAAGATACAGGTACAGCACTTCGCCTGGTGTAGCATGCGAGAGGAGAGGGGGAGCGGTCAGGTAAACTTTGAGCTTCTGGAATGCTTCTTCAGCCTCGGGCCCCCATTGGAATGTTCTGCGGAGGATCTTGAAGAAGGGTAAGCACTTGTCTGCAGATTTGGAGACAAATCTGCTAAGTGCCGCAATCCTTCCATTGAGGCGCTGCAACTCCTTTGTGGAAGAGGGTGACTTCATATCTATTATGGCTTTGATTTTATCTGGATTCGCCTCGATCCCCCTCTAGTCGACCATAAAACCTAAGAACTTTCCGGATCCCACACCAAAGGCACACTTCTCAGGATTCAATTTCATGCGAAAAAGCCTGAGAGTGTCAAAGGTCTCTTGCAGATGGGCGATATGGTCGGCTGCGGCGAGGCTCTTCACCAGCATGTCGTCTACGTAAACCTCCATGGTCCGCCCGATTTGAGAGTGGAACATCTTGTTCACTAGACGTTGATAGGTGGCGCCCGCATTCTTGAGTCCGAAAGGCATGACCCTATAACAGTAGGTTCCTTTCGGGGTGATGAATGATGTCTTCTCCTGATCCGGGGGGTGCATGCTAATCTGGTTGTATCCAGAGTATGCATCCAAAAACGAGAGTAGTTCATGACCTGCTGTGGCGTCGATGAGGAGGTCAATCCTTGGTAGGGGGTAGCTGTCCTTTGGGCACGCTTTGTTAACCTCCGAGAAGTCAACGCACAGGCGCCATTTTCCGCTGGACTTCTTCACCATCACAACATTTGAGAGCCATTCAGGGTAGGCTACTTCCCTGACAGCCCCGTTCTCCAGCAACTTTCCGACTTCATTGTCCATTGCTTGGGCCCTTTCTGTGGAGGCCCTTCTAAGCTTTTGTCGGACAGGCTTGTAGCCAGGATCGACATTGAGGCGGTGGGTTGCGACGTCGGGATCAATCCCTTCAAGATCCGCATGCGACCATGCGAAAACATCCATATTACTTCTCAAGAAGTCTGTCAGCTGGCTGGCCCGATCCTCAGGGAGAGAAGAGCCAATTTGTACTCTCTTTGCTGGGAAGTCTTCATCAAGGACCACTGAGGAGAGCTCCTCGACTGGTTCTCCTCTCTCTGCCGTGGTTTCATCTCTTGGGTCCGAGATTTCGACCTGTAACGCCTCCTGCGTCTTCTTGGCCTTCATAGAGGAGACGTAGCATTCCCTTGCAGCTACTTGATTCCCTCTTACCTCTCCGATCCCATTAGGAGTTGGAAACCGGAGGATGAGATGAAACGTAGAGAGGACCGCTCTTAAGGCATTAAGAGTTGGACGCCCCAGGATGATATTGTAAGCCGATGCGCAGTCAATCACTAGGAAATTGACCATTGTTGTGGAAGTTCGAGGCGCAGTCCCGGCAGTGACTGGCAGTGTGATTGCCCCAAGGGGATACACCTTCTCTCCCGAAAAGCCGATGAGAGGAAACTTGACGGGCTGCAACCTCTCCCGTCCCAGCCTCAGCTTGTCATAAGTGTCTACAAACAGAATGTCTGCAGAGCTGCCACTGTCTACCAGGATCCTATGCACTTGAAAATTGGCGACCGTCATCGTGAGCACTAGAGGGTCGTCGTGAGGGTGCTGGATCCCCTCCAAATCCTTGTCTGAGAAGGATATAACTTCATTATTTCCATGCCTTGGCGCCTTGGACGGGCGTGCCTCCTCAGGATGTCTTGCCTTTCTGGCATGGGCCTTCATGGCCGAGAACGACTCTGTTAGCCCTCCAGAAATTGTTCGGATTTCTCCGATCGGTTGCTGATTTTCCTGATTGTGAGGTGGAGGTGGTGGAGGTGCTTGTCCCCTGCCGGCAACATACTGACGTAGGTGGCCGTGCTGGATGAGCTCCTCAATCTGGCGTTTGAGCTCGTAGCAGTCGTCAGTGTCATGGCCATGGTCGCGATGGAAGCGACAGTATTTGTTCGGATTCCTCCGATTCGGAGGAGACTTCATCTTTCCTGGCCATTTTATGGCTGGGTCATCTTGTATTTGGAACAAGATCTGCTCCACCGTGGCCGTGAGAGGCGTGAATGCCAGCCTGTCCCTTTGCGGAGCGGGACCAAGCCGGTCTCTGACAGGTACTCTCTCTGTCTTGCTCCGCTTGTTGCTAGCTTCCTTCTTCTCGTCTCTGCTCCTCTCTTTTCCCTTACTGTTCGCTCTGGAGGATTCTCCGCGCCTCGCCCTGGTGATGTCTTCCGCATTCATATACTTTTGGGCTTTGGCCAACAGTTCCGAGAAGCTCTTCGGCGGGCGCTTCATTACGGAAAAGAGAAAACTCGAGGAACGAAGGCCTCCAAGGAAAGCCGTCATGGAGACCTTGTCGTCGGGCTCCTCGACTTGGAGTACCTCCTCGTTAAAACGAGTGAGGTAACTCCTCAGGCTTTCATTCTCCTCCTGCTTTATACTAAGCAGGTGTGTTGCGGGCTTCTGGTGGCGGCGCCCACCTATGAAGTGCGAGACGAAAGACTTGCTCAACTCTCCGAAGGTGGCGATGGATGCTGAGGGGAGATTTGCGAACCACTGGCGGGCAGAACCTTTCAAAGTGGTTGGAAAGGCTCTGCACATTATCTCGTCAGGGATGTTGTGGAGCTGCATCCTGGTTTTGTAAGTTTCAAGATGGTCTAATGGATCCTTCCTCCCATCGAAGGTCTCCATGGACGGCATCTTGAACTTCCTCGGAAGGGGATAATGTACTATATCGGGTTTGAACGGTGTATCCGTCCGCCCGACAAGATAATCCACGTCTCCGGTGCCTGGGCCTTCATTGCATTGAAGACATCGCCCAGTTGATTCTGCATCTCCTTGAATTTTTCCTCCCATTGATTATAGGGTTCTATGGAAGGACCAGGGAGATGGCTTTCCTCCTCCACCGTATTATTTTCACTTTCCCCTTCTTGGAAGTGGGGATCATCAGCCGGAGGTTCTGCAAACTGGGTTCCACCCGGGGGTGGAGGCACCGCATAATAAGCATGACCTTGTGGACCAGCCAGGCTCGGGCCAGGTGGGGGGTCCAAAGGAGCTCCGGCAGTGGCATCCTGGGCGCGATGGAACTGAGTCGTCAGGGGAACTCCTCGACCCTGGGCGCCATAGGGATGGGCGCCCAGGTGATGGAGATTGGGCTGGGCGCCCATTGGAAGCCCTCTTGCCTGGGCGCCCAGGGGATGGGCGCCCGGGTGAGGGAGATTTGGCTGGGCGCCCATAGGAAGACCTCTTGCCTGGGCGCCCAGAGGATGGGCGCCGGGTGAGGCGCCCCGTTTCGCGGAGCGGTCGGGCCCCGCGAGCGCGTCGCCTCCTGCTGGTGTATCCCACCGGATGGTGCTCCTCCTTGCCCTGCGAGCATAAGCTGGAGGATTTGCTGGTTTTGAGCCACCAGCTGCTGCATGGTCCTCCAACATCTGCTGTGGAGAGGGAGTAGGAGCGGGGGTAATCGGGACAGGATTACCCGGTAGAGGACCGTTCTCTCCCTGTCGGGGAGAGTTAGGCTGAGCGTTAGGGCCCGGACCCGTAGTTAGGCCAGGGTTATCCTCTCGTCTTCCAGACCTCGTGCTGATCACCATGATTCTAACAAAAAAGGGGTTTGAATTTTTTCGTTTCCCACAGACGGCGCCAAACTGATGATGCCAAAAGTAGGTTTTCGGACACCACCGGTCAAGTAATAAATGCTAGGTGCGCCCGCCGAAGAGCTTCTCGGAACTGTTGGCCAAAGCCCAAAAGTATATGAATGCGGAAGACATCACCAGGGCGAGGCGCGGAGAATCCTCCAGAGCGAACAGTAAGGGAAAAGAGAGGAGCAGAGACGAGAAGAAGGAAGCTAGCAACAAGCGGAGCAAGACAGAGAGAGTACCTGTGAGAGACCGGCTTGGTCCCGCTCCGCAAAGGGACAGGCTGGCATTCACGCCTCTCACGGCCACGGTGGAGCAGATCTTGTTCCAAATACAAGATGACCCAGCCATAAAATGGCCAGGAAAGATGAAGTCTCCTCCGAATCGGAGGAATCCGAACAAATACTGTCGCTTCCATCGCGACCATGGCCATGACACTGACGACTGCTACGAGCTCAAACGCCAGATTGAGGAGCTCATCCAGCACGGCCACCTACGTCAATATGTTGCCGGCAGGGGACAAGCACCTCCACCACCTCCACCTCACAATCAAGAAAATCAGCAACCGATCGGAGAAATCCGAACAATTTCTGGAGGGCTAACAGAGTCGTTCTCGGCCATGAAGGCCCATGCCAGAAAGGCAAGACATCCTGAGGAGGCACGCCCGTCCAAGGCGCCAAGGCATGGAAATAATGAAGTTATATCCTTCTCAGACAAGGATTTGGAGGGGATCCAGCACCCTCACGACGACCCTCTAGTGCTCACGATGACGGTCGCCAATTTTCAAGTGCATAGGATCCTGGTAGACAGTGGCAGCTCTGCAGACATTCTGTTTGTAGACACTTATGACAAGCTGAGGCTGGGACGGGAGAGGTTGCAGCCCGTCAAGTTTCCTCTCATCGGCTTTTCGGGAGAGAAGGTGTATCCCCTTGGGGCAATCACACTGCCAGTCACTGCCGGGACTGCGCCTCGAACTTCCACAACAATGGTCAATTTCCTAGTGATTGACTGCGCATCGGCTTACAATATCATCCTGGGGCGTCCAACTCTTAATGCCTTAAGAGCGGTCCTCTCTACGTTTCATCTCATCCTCCGGTTTCCAACTCCTAATGGGATCGGAGAGGTAAGAGGGAATCAAGTAGCTGCAAGGGAATGCTACGTCTCCTCTATGAAGGCCAAGAAGACGCAGGAGGCGTTACAGGTCGAAATCTCGGACCCAAGAGATGAAACCACGGCAGAGAGAGGAGAACCAGTCGAGGAGCTCTCCTCAGTGGTCCTTGATGAAGACTTCCCAGCAAAGAGAGTACAAATTGGCTCTTCTCTCCCTGAGGATCGGGCCAGCCAGCTGACAGACTTCTTGAGAAGTAATATGGATGTTTTCGCATGGTCGCATGCGGATCTTGAAGGGATTGATCCCGACGTCGCAACCCACCGCCTCAATGTCGATCCTGGCTACAAGCCTGTCCGACAAAAGCTTAGAAGGGCCTCCACAGAAAGGGCCCAAGCAATGGACAATGAAGTCGGAAAGTTGCTGGAGAACGGGGCTGTCAGGGAAGTAGCCTACCCTGAATGGCTCTCAAATGTTGTGATGGTGAAGAAGTCCAGCGGAAAATGGCGCCTGTGCGTTGACTTCTCGGAGGTTAACAAAGCGTGCCCAAAGGACAGCTACCCCCTACCAAGGATTGACCTCCTCATCGACGCCACAGCAGGTCATGAACTACTCTCGTTTTTGGATGCATACTCTGGATACAACCAGATTAGCATGCACCCCCCGGATCAGGAGAAGACATCATTCATCACCCCGAAAGGAACCTACTGTTATAGGGTCATGCCTTTCGGACTCAAGAATGCGGGCGCCACCTATCAACGTCTAGTGAACAAGATGTTCCACTCTCAAATCGGGCGGACCATGGAGGTTTACGTAGACGACATGCTGGTGAAGAGCCTCGCCGCAGCCGACCATATCGCCCATCTGCAAGAGACCTTTGACACTCTCAGGCTTTTTCGCATGAAATTGAATCCTGAGAAGTGTGCCTTTGGTGTGGGATCCGGAAAGTTCTTAGGTTTTATGGTCGACCAGAGGGGGATCGAGGCGAATCCAGATAAAATCAAAGCCATAATAGATATGAAGTCACCCTCTTCCACAAAGGAGTTGCAGCGCCTCAATGGAAGGATTGCGGCACTTAGCAGATTTGTCTCCAAATCTGCAGACAAGTGCTTACCCTTCTTCAAGATCCTCCGCAGAACATTCCAATGGGGGCCCGAGGCTGAAGAAGCATTCCAGAAGCTCAAAGTTTACCTGACCGCTCCCCTCTCCTCTCGCATGCTACACCAGGCGAAGTGCTGTACCTGTATCTTTCAGCTTCGCCCTCAGCCGTGAGCTCTGTTCTCGTAAAGAATCAGGACGGAGCGCAAAAGCCTATCTACTATGTGAGCAGAGCCTACCGAGGGGCAGAGTCCAAATACCCAGAGCTCGAAAAACTGGCCCTCGCTCTGATCTCCACTGCAAGGCGCTTACGACACTATTTTCAGGGCCACACCGTGGTGGTAGTAACAGATCAACCTCTGAAAAGAGTTTTGGGGAAACCTGATGTAGCTGGAAGACTTGTGAAGTGGGCGGTAGAGCTGGGAGAGTTTGATGTTAAATATCAACCAAGGTCTGCCATCAAAGCACAGGCTCTAGCTGACTTCGTAGCTGAATTCACTTATGGTGAAAATCAAGAAGATGAAACAGCGGTGGAACAAGCCCCGGGCGCCCAGCTCCTCCCTCAAGCTCTGGGCGCCCGAGATCTCCCTCAAACCCTGGGCGCCCAGCTTCCCTCGGGCGCCCAGCCTCTCCTCCAAGCCCCGGGCGCCCAGCTCCTCCCTCAAGCTCTGGGCGCCCGAGATTTCCCTCAAACCCTGGGCGCCCAGCTTCCCTCGGGCGCCCAGCCTCTCCTCCAAGCCCCGGGCGCCCAGCTCCTCCCTCAAGCTCTGGGCGCCCGAGATCTCCCTCAAATCCTGGGCACCCAGCCTCCCTCGGGCGCCCAGCCTCTCCTCCAAGCCCGGGCGCCTCACTCCCTCCTCAAACCCTGGGCGCCCAGCTTCCCTCGGGCGCCCAGCCTCTTCTCCAAAGCACCCAGGTACCTCCCCAGAGGTCGATTGCCCCGCCTTTGCCTGTCTGGAAATTGTATGTTGATGGTTCGGCGACCACAGACGGGGGCGGAGCTGGCTTCATCCTGATCAGCCCAGATGGTACACCCATCAAGTATGCAGTGAAGCTCCACTTCATTGCATCAAACAATGAGGCTGAGTATGAGGCACTCTTATCAGGACTGAGGTTGGCGATCGAAATGGACGCCAAATCAGTTCTTGCTCACAGCGATTCACAATTGGTGGTGAATCAAATAAATGGCGAATTCGAAGCAAAGGAGGAAAGGATGCAAGGCTACCTCAATATGGTCAAAAGATTGGTCAAAAGTTTTCAATGCTTTCAGATCTGCCATATTCCTCGAGGACAAAATGTGGCAGCCGACGCACTGGCTAGGCTCGCCTCGTCATTGGAGGCCTCATCCACAGAACCTGCACTCATCGGGCATCAGTTGGAGAGGAGCAAGTTAGATGTAGTGGTTGGAAACATCAACTGTGCGTCAGAGGACAGCGAGCCAAATTGGATGACACCAATAAAGGCTTTCCTCCAAGAGGGCACCGAACCAGAGGACCGCCTTGAAGCGAAGAGACTCAGAATGAGGGCTTCCAGATACACCCTTCTGCAAAATATCCTTTACAAGAAGGGTTATTGCCTACCACTGCTGCGTTGCCTCTCCCCCGAGGATGCTGATTACGCTCTTCGTGAAATCCACGAAGGAATATGTGGGAACCATTCTGGAGGACGCTCCCTCGCCCACAAAGCACTAAGGCAGGGATTCTTCTGGCCAACCATGGCGAAGGACGCCAAAGAATTTGCTCAAAAGTGCGACAAGTGCCAGCGCTTCGCCACTGTAACCAGGCAGCCACCAGAAGAGTTGACTTCCATTTTTAGCCCATGGCCTTTCTCCAAATGGGGTATAGATATTCTGGGCCCCCTCCCTTTGAACAAAGGCCAGTGCAAGTTTGTAGTCATTGCCATTGACTACTTCACAAAATGGGCGGAGGCAGAACCCTTGGCCAAGATCACAGACTTCAATGTAAAAAACTTTGTTTGGAAAAACATAGTCTGTCGATTTGGGATACCTAGCGCCATCGTCAGTGATAATGGCAAGCAGTTTGACAACAAACTCTTCAACACTTTCTGCACCGACCTCCAGATCAAGCAGCCCCACTCCAGTCCAGCGCACCCCCAAGCAAATGGGCAAGCAGAAGTCATGGTCCGAACAGTTCTTCGCAACCTAAAAACCAGGCTCGAAGGGGCGAAGGGTCTTTGGGTTGACGAGCTACCAGGGGTATTATGGGCATACAGAACTACGCCGAGAACCCCTACTGGCGAGACTCATTTCTCGCTAGCTTTTGGGACCGAGGCAGTCATCCATGTCGAAATTGGCGTACACTCCCTCAGGGTCGATCTCCAAGACCAAATCAACAACGAGGAAGGACTCCGCATCAACCTCGACTTGGTAGAGGAGGCAAGGGAGATGGCCACGGTCCGCAATGCAGAATACAAGCGGCGCATGGCAAAACACTACAACTCGAGGGTGAAGCCTCGTTCTTTTCAGCCAGGAGATCTAGTCCTGAAAAAGGTGATCCTCGCCACTAAAGACTCTCGCGAAGGAAAGCTAGGGCCAAATTGGGAAGGACCTTATCTCGTGACAGAAGTAGTAAGGCCAGGCACATACAGAATCCAAAATTCTGATGGTAAGGCCCTGCTCCATCCGTGGAATGCGGAACATCTGAAGAGGTATTACCAGTGACAAATGGGCCAATGTACAAAAAACATAAAAATTGTTTATTTTCCCATTTCATTGTTCAATAGACTATAAATGAAATAAACATGTTATTACAGAAATGTGCACCTTTCAATAGGCTATAAATTGCCAAACAAAAAGAAAAATACATGTGAGCCTAGTCACTCTCCTTATCCCCCTCATCCTCGCCATCATCACCTGAGCTCCCGCTGCTGCCATCAGGCTCATCAGCAGGCGCCTCATCAGGCGCCTCACTCGCCTTAAAACGCGAGAAGTCGATATCTGGAAATGCTGCGGTAATCTTTCTCCGGAGTTCGTCATAACCAGCAATAAATCCATCGGCGAGGCTGTTCTCAGCATCAGCCAGGCCGTCCTCCAAGTCATTTTCAGCCTGGATAGCTCTCTCCTCTGCTGCCCTCAGCTCTACCTTCAAAGCAGCCTCTCTGAGCTCTGCCCCCTTTCGGGCCTCCACGAGCTCAGCCTCTCTGAGTGAAGTCCTCTCGCGGTCCTTCACAAACTCAGCCTCCCTGAGGGAAGCCCTCTCGCGGGCCTTCACAACCTCAGCCTCACTGAGCGAAGCCCTCTCACGGGCCTTCCGTAGCTCGGTCTCACTGAGCAAAGCACCCTCGCGCGTCGCCACTAGCTCAGCCTCAGCCTTGGTCGCCCTCATGTGAGCCGTTGAGAGCTCAATCTCAAGCCTGTTTGCTCTCTCCCGGGCTGCTAGAAGATCAGCATCATAAGTCTTCCTGGCGGCTTCTAGTTCAGCAATTTTTCCTTGACTTGCAGAGAGATCCCTATGAATACCTGCATTCTCCTGTCTCAGCTTACCGAACAACTCAGCCTTCGAAAATAAATATATGGATGATGCAGACATCTGGAGCAAGAAGAAATCAAGCGAAATGAGAATGCATATACGGAAGGAAAACCTGAAGAAAATTCAGACAACCTTTTACCTGAGATAAACCTTCTAGATAAGCGTTTATCATCCCCTCTGTGCTAAGGGCGCTGACCCGAGTAGTATCGTCACGAGCTGGGAATCTCCAAAACTTCTCTCGAAGAGTCAGCGGCTTGGGACCAGGCGGAGGGGCAGGAGGTACAGATGTGGCGGAAGAAACCAGAGGAGTTTTAGGTTGATGAGGCACAGCCGCGGGGGCCACTACATGGGTAGTGACAGGAGAACTCGTCTGCGGCTCCACTAGATGAGTGGTTACAGGAAGATCACCAACCATCACACGAGGAGAATCCCTTATCGGGGCAATACCAATCCTCGATATCTTGGCAAGATGGGTATTAGCACTTGCACGACGATCTTCAATTGCCTCCTTGGCCTCGACCAACTCCCTATTAACCACCACTGCGGAAGCAAAATGAATGGTTAGAAACAGAATATCAGGAAAAGGTACGCCTAAGCCACTGAAAGCTCCTTACATTTTCTCTTAGTTGATGCCCGGGAAGGCTCACCCGTCCTACGAGGAGAAGGGTCAACAGAGGGTCCACGATTGCTGTCACTCTCTTTAGAAAAGAGAATACCCAAATCTCTATCCGGATGATCTCTTACAGCCTGCAGTTTCCGTTTTATATCCGCGGAGAGCACAGGTGACTCTATATAAAAAAGAAAGAATGATGAGCATATGTATGCAAATGAGTAATGAGGAGATGATAGTGGCGTACCAGGTCTTTTGGCGTCGATCCACTGTTTGGGCACCAGAGCCCTGTTTGCCTCTGAGGCCCACTCGCCACCAACAAAGAAGAAACGAAATTTCCAGCTGTGGCAGTTAGAGCGCAATCCCGTGAGCAGTCTGCCGCCCTTGCCCTTGGGGGTGAAATAATACCATCCCCTGTTAGGAGCCGGAGATTCGGATAAACTATAGGCAGCATGGAGCTCCAGGGGAGATGCCTCCTCGTTATGTGTTCTCCTCCAAAGCTCGAGAAAACCCAGCATGATCCTCCATCCATTGGGTACTAATCTCCCCGGAGTCAGAGAGAAGTAATGAAGAATTCGACAGACGGAGGGGGGCATAGGGAATCTCAGCCCAGCTTCAAGCATATCCTCATAAATAACAATGTCACCCGATGCGTCATCACAAGCTGGCTCATCAATTTCGGCCCGGCGACAAATCACGGTGGAAGGAATATGATAAAAAGTGATGAAACTGGAAATATCATCATTGCTGATTGTGGTACAAATGGTACTTACCTTGGGTCTGTCATCATCGCTTACCATTTTTCCTTTAGAACGCGGACGCAACTTGCCCAGCGTGTCTGAAGAAGGACTGCCCTCGGCATGACCTCCCCCCACTATTGTTTCTTCCCTGGCCGAGATGCCGAAGGACTGGGCGCCACCTGAGGCGCCAGCTGCTGCGAAACCGCCTGAGCCTCTAATACCTGCAAAACCACATGCGCCTCCCCCTGCGGCGCCCGGCGCCCCTGCTCCCGCTGCCGCGGCGCCCGACGCCCTGGCGCCCACTGCCGCGCCGCCCGGCGCCCCGGCGCCCTCGCCCGCGACGCCCGGCAACCCTGCCGCGGCGCCCGACGCCCCGGCACCCTCGCCCGCGACGCCCGGCGCCCCGGCCGCGCCGCCCACGCCTGCGGCGCCCTCGCCCGCGGCGCCCAGGGCCGCGCCGCCCACGCCTGCGGCGCCCTCGCCCGCGACGTCCTCGCCTGCGGCGCCCAGGGCCGCGCCGCCCACGCCTGCGACGCCCTCGCCTGCGGCGCCCTCGCCCGCGACGCCCTCGCCCGCGGCGCCCGTGCCTGCGGCGCCCACGCCTGCGGCGCCTGCTGCCGCGACGCTTGCTGCCGCGGCGCCCCTGCCTGCGGCGCCCCTGCCTGCGGCGCCCCTGCCTTCCTCGCCCGCTGCCGCGGCGCCCCTGCCTGCGACGCCCTCGCCTGCGGCGCCCAGGGCCGCGCCGCCCACGCCTGCGACGCCCTCGCCTGCGGCGCCCTCGCCCGCGACGCCCTCGCCTGCGGCGCCTGCTGCCGCGGCGCCCCTGCCTGCGGCGCCCCTGCCTTCCTCGCCCGCTGCCGCGGCGCCCCTGCCTGCGGCGCCCTTGCTTTCCTCGCCCGCTGCCGCGGCGCCCGTGCCTGTGGCGCCCCTGCCTGCGGCGCCCCTGCCTTCCTCGCCCGCTGCCGCGGCGCCCATGCCTGCGGCGCCCCACTTTTCAAATATTATCGAACGCGGGACTTTGAGGGGCAAATGATGGGTCAGGCCCAACCCGGATTGCGGTAAAGGGTCAGGTCCAGACAACCCGGTCCGTCCAAGGTCATGGGCCGAGCCAGTTTAGCTCAGCGGATATTCGAAACTCGTTGAAGGAAGCCTCGTCACGTCAAGGCCTCTGAGTCATCACAACGAAGTCCTCCCCTCACCCGCTCTTACCAATTCTCGCGAAGAAACTCTCACCTGCCCTCCACCTTGCTCGCTCCTCGAGGACACGTCTGAGGCCGCCTTGAGGACACGTCTGAGGCTCCAGGCTCTGAGAGACGTTGCACTCCAAGCCCTCCACCTTGCTCGCTCCTCGAGGACACGTCTGAGGCCGCCTTGAGGACACGTCTGAGGCTCCAGGCTCTAAGAGACGTTGCACTCCAAGCCCTCCGCCTTGCTCGTTCCTCGAGGACACGTCTGAGGCTCCAGGCTCCAGAGAGACGTTACTTTATTTTTGAATCCCATCTGTTGGAGAAGTGTTATAAATTCAGTATCCCCTCATCACTTGAGGGGCAATGAAAAAACTCTTACTCACCTCTCTCTCTCGCTTGTAATCACCTTATCAATCAAAGATCACCATATTCAAAGTGGACGTAGGTCATACAGACCGAACCACTATAAATTCCCTCTCTCTCTCATTTATTTGCTACATTCTCACCTAGCATTTATTACTTGACCGGTGGTGTCCGAAAACCTACTTTTGGCATCATCAGTTATGGTGTGATTATTTGATTTGGGACATCTCATTAATTTCTTCCTATCTCACTAATCCTTTCAATTAAGTCTAGTATAGATTGTGGATCGCAAATAACTGTTGTGTGGATTTCAACAGATCATGCTTAAGATTTTCAATATTAAAAAAGAGTTGTGAAAGAGGAAGGAAGGCAGCCCTCCAATAAAGAAGAATAGATTGCTCCATCCTCTATGGCCAGAAATTGAAACCGAATTGCCTCCAAACTAGGGTACCGTTGAGTCATGGATTTCAAGAGTCCTGCTACATGGACTAACCCATGGACCGATTCATGGACTAACCCCATGGTTTTTGGGGGAAAATCACCTTACATTAGGTGATTTTCCCCCCAAAACCATGTGGTATGTCCATGGACTAACTCCATGAGTTAGTCCATGTAGACTTTTTGGGATTTCAAAGCATTAAAAGGTCTATTTGGAGTTGGAGTTATTTCTTGCAAGAATTACACGCAGTTTCTGACAAGGGTGCAGTATCATGTCCAGAGAGCATATAAAATTCTCTGTTTGATTGCTCGAATATTGAAAATCAATGTTCTAAAAAGGTTAAATTTTGGCCTTTAAAATTTTAAGAATTCCAACCCCCCTAAATGACATCTAATATTTAATATTTTAAAAACCATATCGGACTTGGGAGACCGTATAGGAGAATTCATAATTCTCTTTAAAAAAAGATATTCATTATTCCTTTGACCAAAGAAGCCCAAAAGCACTTATAAGACAGATCTTGAGAGTTTCTACAGGAAGTTGATGAAAGGCCTGCATTAAATGACATAGATATGTTGGATCACGCATGCATTTCATTGTCTTAGGGTATTTTTTTCCCTAGATGAGTGAGCGGAATTAGAATTCGTGTGAGATTCGTATTTTTTTCCTAGGGAGAGTTGTGTGAGATTCGTGTTTTTACTTTAGGGCCTATTTATTTGAATTAGAATATCTTCACTCGATAAAGTGAACATGAAGTAACTATTCCATTAGGAAATTGAATCAAATCAGCTTTGCACTTAAAAAACTGAATAAACGGATAAGAATGAATACCCAACATTACTCTAATAATTTATTTCCTATGTGTTTTAACTTATACAAACATAAATATGCCCTTGCGGTTAAGAAGATGAAAAGAGAGAAACGAGTTGAGATGTCAAAATGAAGCAGGTAAGAATTTGCACATGACCCACAATCGCGCTAGAGTTTGCAGTATTTTCAAAGTAAAAAGAGACAAATGACAAAGATTCAAGAGAGAGGAGAGATGTAGATGCTACACGCTATGGATCACCGGTGGTGAAATGTGCCAAAGTTCCATTTTCCAAAAAATCACCACTTCACACGAAACTGCATGTGTGGTTTCTTACATTTCTTTTTATTGACGAGTCGATCTACGTTACTTGTCTACTTAGAAAAGAACAAAAAAGGATGGTTGTGAAACTTGGCCTAGATCAATCTATACCATCAACTATTATGGTATTTCTAATTTTATTTTGAAATCTAAAATGCATCAAGCCTTTATTCTCACCACTCATCGTACCTTCAGTTATTAATTAGTGGCTATTTTTTAATATTCACCTTCAGTTGTTTAAGTCTTTACAGGAATATAGGCTTTAGTACTCAATTACATGAAGGTGTTTTTATATTAAAATATCTAAAAATTTAATTTCATAGGGTGGTGGTAATAATGGAAGATAAGAAGAAAGTGTAGTTGTCATATTTGATATTTATTTTTGAAAACTCATTTTTTATTTTCATTTTTAACTAATAATTTTTATATATTATAATGTAAACAAACAGGGCCTGTAAAGTCTGGGAGGCACAGTTCCCATCACTTGTTGCATTTCAAGAGAGACATTCGATTGATTGAGTGGGACTCATTTTGGAGGATCAAGTTCTTTCTAAAACGACAGTGGACGGTGGGAATTGCATAACTAATACCTTCTGAACAGTCATGATGATACCACATGTGTCACATGTACACTAAATTATCCACTTATTGACATATAGATTATTTTAATGCTAAGTAGTCCGTAGCCTTCACAGTCGACAGAGATAGTATTGTTGTTAACTCTTCCTTCGGTGCCAATATGGAAACAAGCGCATGTAAGAAAGGAAAATGGAAACAGCTAATAAATGTAGGTCGGAATGGTCATAGTCCAAAAGCAAAAGCATTAGGTGGACCACCACCTCCCTTGTTTAGAGTGCCAAACTAACGGTCACATGAAAGTTACAACAGGGTCCAGGTGCTGGCTGGTCCACACTTTCATGGTATGTAGCCAAAGCATAGACACATCTCCCAGCCAATCCAAAATACTTATAGGAAATAATCTAGTGAGAACTGTTCTCATGGTTTAAACCGTGAGAACTATTGGGTGGGGCCACCTATCACCTAATCCAAACCTTACAATGGACATAGACCCCTTTGACACTCACACGCCCCAAGGTTTGGCACCAATGCGAATGAACTAGACTGTTGGATCGAGTATATACCCATACGAATGGATTGGATTTGTCGGCCATGGATGAAGGAGTTAGAAGCATGGAATTGAGGCCAAACTTGATATTCGGAGTGGTCTCATATAGATCTTTCAATCCCCACCGGTCTCATTCTAAAATGGGGCCCTCAAGTAGACCCCACAAAAAAGTTCTCACGGAACTCCATGAGAACAGTTCTCACTGGATCACATCCCATACTTAGGGAAATAATCTGGTTAGAACTGTTCTCACGGTTTAAACCGTGAGAACTATTGGGTGGGGCCACCTATCACCTAATCCAAACCTTACAATGGACATAGACCCTTTTGATACTCACACGCCCCAAGGTTTGGCACCAATGCGAATGAACTAGACCGTTGGATCGAGTATATACCCATACGAATGGATTGGATTTGTCGGCCATGGATGAAGGAGTTAGAAGCATGGAATTGGGGCCAAACTTGATATTCGGAGTGGTCTCATATAGATCTTTCAATCCCCACCGGTCTCATTCTAAAATGGGGCCCTCAAGTAGACCCCACAAAAAAGTTCTCACGGAACTCCATGAGAACAGTTCTCACTGGATCACATCCCATACTTATATATCACACACCCACCTTAATATTAGTATTACACATGCCTTTAAATTGATAGTATCACTAGTTTTGTCACTTAAAAAAAAATGGACAAAAAAAAAAAAATGGACACATACATCTCCCACCAAGTGTATAAGCTAAGATCCAATCCAAACCATGATCGGCAAACGCAAGCATATAAATTTGTATGGACTCAGCCACAAAATCATAGACCCTTGACTACCACCCACTTCTCTAGTTCTCTTAAAAAAAAAAACACCCACAATCAGAATATTAGATCATGGACTATAATGGACTGTAATTATGTACGATTTCCATAAGTTTACTTGTTAAACTAGTGCAAGATAATCAATATGACCCCAGGTGTATATTTCACAGAAAATACTGATTTTGACACTTGAAGCCACTGTTTAAAGAAGACGCGTCATCGCATTATAGGTGTCAGCATCTGATAAAATTAGGCGGCCTAGTGCCACTATTCCTCTCATTCTACCTACTCTAGCTTTTGTTGATGATATTTTTATAATAGCGTGATTAGCATAAGGGAGAGGTTGATGGACTACTCTGCTGACTTACATATTCACCGATTTCTTCTTTTTAGCCCACTCGTTTTTATCATCTTCCATCTTTCTTAGCCCATTCATACCTTTTCAATTCAGTCCAAAATATCATAAAGGAAGATACTCTCACAATTATAAACAACTCAAAAGACTCTTCTCTAACTAGTCATGACAAAATAGTGGTCAGCTTTTCTTAACTAATAGAAGAGGCACTCTAATTTTTCCTAATCCATCTTTTACTTAGAAAAAAAAAAAGCCTCTATAGGGACAGCAAAATGCTTGACATTACAACCACCCAATCTTCCATTGGGTGGCATTATCTCCAGTTGTATACCATTGATCATGTACCCCTGAACTCAAACGCAGTGACATGGCATCTTAGCCAAATCTCTGTTCCATAATAGAAAATTTTCTTTGTTTTATCTGAGGACAAATTTGGTAGCAGGTGATGAATTTATGGGGCGTCTGTAGATTTGAAAACTCCCCCCCTGCAATAAATTTGAGGACTCCTCACTAAAGTTTGTGTGGCTAAAAATTCTATCTCAACATCCGTGTGTATTCGTGCCTATGACTAATAAAATTTAGTATTGGTACATAAATTTGTAAATCTAAAGACGTTCATTCTTAAAAGGGAGTGCATCGGATAGAGATTCTTAATTAAAAAATGAGGATTTACGCCGACCAAATCTTAGAAAATCTATAATTGCTAAAGAAAGATTATCCAGATGCTGGATGAAAATTGATGAGAAAGCCCCAAGGTTATGATTGCTCAACATGACCTGATCAAAACAGTTTGAGCTGCTTGAATCAACTGTGGTCATTCATGTAAACTCAATAAACATAGTAATGAATTAGAGCCGTTGAACATGTCTTGATAAAGAAGGTCTCAGCCCGGGAAATACAAAAGAAAAACTGGTGGTAAAACCCCATCTTTTCAATGTTTCTCATGTGATTATGGCGTAACTAAAGGAGCAATATATAATCCACGGATTACTGTACCGTGTCCCCGACTCCCCATCCTTTTCCGTGACCCACACACATCAAATTCAAAAGTCATGTCCCCTTGTGTAAATAAATCTTACTCCATACCTAGCCAGGCAAGAAAGTCCAAGGAAGGAGGAAGACCATCAAAACCTCCTCTCAAAAATCACAAACACACTATTTATACCTCCTCAGAGCAAGTTCCATAGTTCCCCAACCAGACCCATGGCTCACATAGGCTACTACAGGTCCCGCCGAGGATGGCGTCGGATAAAGGGTTTCCGGGTCAATTCCTGCCGGTTATCGATCCACCGTCTACATGTCAGGTTCTTGGATCTCATCAAGCTATTGAGAAAATGGAAATCTTCATATGATAAAGCTCTGAAAACGCTGAAGAAAGGTATCAGGAGTAGCAGGAAAAGACCCAGTGTTGATGATGGTAGCAGAAGGGGATTGGTGGGTAGGTCTGATCACAAGCTAAAGTCGTACCGGCATTCGAATTCGTTTTACGCTGAAGCTATTGCAGATTGCTTGGAGTTCATCAAGAGATCAGAGGTTGCGATTGATGATGATGATGGTTCAAATAGCCCCACCTCGCCAACCTCGAGTGCACTAGGAGGCATGGGATGATTCATGTACGTAGAGGATTTTGGTACGTGATTGATGATTGATTTTGGGTTTTTTTTTTTTTTTTTTTTTTAAGGGTTGAGTTGGAGACGTCGATGTTTCTGATATATACAAGTGTTGATTGGAATTATGGGCTTTCAATCAGCCCATGATTTTGTGTTTATAGAAAGCAAATGTAAATTTGAATTGGGAAATTAATGAGATTCCAGATTTTGTAACTTTCTTTTAATTTCTTGCTGTTTTTAGTCTAGTTCTCCCTCTTCCTCTTGCCCTTTTGTTTTTTTTTTTTAATATATTTGTTTTTTTTTTTTAATATATGGGTTAACCCATCAGAAAACATTATTATTTTCCAAGATAGAAATGACAAAAATAAAAAACACTATCTCTGTGTGTGCGAAAAAATCCGAGAAAATTGAGAGCTCATTCTAATCTCAAGTACTGCTTATATCGCTCATTCATTATCTCTTTAATATTCTTTTCATTTGAACCAACTTTAACTATAAAAGTTCTTAACCCCCATTTAATTGAAAGTAGTCAAACCAGCCCTCACAAGATGGTTTTTCCTTCTTTGTTTTTTCCTGAAGAAAACTAACATGCCCTGTTCATGTGTAGATTATATTTTTGGTCTTTTCTTCTTATGTTAAGCCATCTTAGAAACAAATAACAACAGACATTTTTCATCTTAAGCTTTTTCTGTAAAAAGAGAAGGAATAGACCAGCTGTATGGTATTGTTTCGTTACGCTTTTAATGGGGTTGAATTTCGCTTTCTCTTCTCTCTCTCTCTATATTTCTAAACGACCGGGACGAAAGGAAACATCATTGGTTGGTAATTGCTGTCTATAATGTCAACTGTGACTTGCGTCATTTGTCTGGGCCCACTTTGTTTGCTTTCTATTTCACTTTCTCTTTGTGCGAAATGATGCTTTTGAACCGTTTACACGATTTTATTCAATGATTGGACTTGACTTGGTAAAAAGGTTGAGAAAAAAGGAGCCCCAATCAATAATGGTGGGTGATTTCTCGTAAAAGAACTTGATGGCTGCGTTTGGATGTACCGCAATTGCAACTCCTTTGAAATATTTGAAAATTTTGAAATGTTGTGTTGGGAGTTGGGACGTGGGAGGGGTGAAGGCCATATCAAATCTTCAATTGATAGCGATATCAGTTTTATTTTCAGTGAAATAAAAAAAACAATAGGTTACCATTTTATATGATGTGAAATAATATGGAGAATTTATGTTGAGGATTTAAGAATAGTATGAGAATTGTTTTCCAAAAGATAATATATGTTTACGAAGAAGGATGGTTTTTTTTTTTTCTCTCTCTCTTTGTTAACTGTTTTTAAAGTCATTTTTCTAAATAAGAGTAAACATTACTATCAAACTAACATCAAAAGTTCCACTCACTTGCCATTGAGCTTTAGCTGACCCATCTAACCCCATCATATTTGTAGGGATCACAAGTAAGAAAAGCCTGACTCTAGATGAACACAAGTTAACACACCTAACCCTATTATTTTGGACCTAATTAAGAAAGGTTACACTTTTCAAAGAGGTGCTTTTTGGTCCCATCCTTTTTTTTTTTATCGTATAATATGAATGTATGGGTACTTTTACTGAACTCATGATAGTTTTGAGAGTGGGACCACAGTGCTGTTAGATGTGGCAAAACACAGTCTGACCCGTCAATCTGACCTGCATATGATCCACACATCCCGACCAGCATAATATATAGGATGATCATTGGTAGGGGTGTACACGGATCAGATTGGTGAGGATTATGCCAAATCCATCACCAATCCGTTGCGTACGGATTGATGGATTTGAAATCCGTCACCAATCCGTGGCTGTTAAAAATCGATCCAATCCGATCTGTGGAGGATTGGATCGGTTTAATCCGTTTAATCCGTTGAATCTAATGTATTAATGTTAAAGAGAGAAATCAAACATATTGTAAAGAGTTTCAGCATACAAACTAACAATCCACAAAAAAAAAAAAATACAAATTACAAATATATTTAGACCCCTTAAGTTTTCTTTATTTATATTTAATGTCAACGGATCAGATTGAATCTGCAGACTGAGGGTGAAATCCGTCACCGATCCGTTACTAACGGATTACAAGATTCTCAATCTGTTACTAATCTGTTTACCTTCGGTTCGGTTAAAAATCTGCGGATCAGATCGGATTGGTTTTATAGATCGGCAGACTTTTTATGCACCCCTTGTCATTGGTCAAGATTTTCTAACCCATGAAGAAACGGGTCAAGCTAGGTTGACCCGCTTGGCCCACATGACCCGTTTAAACTATCCTTTTAAATTTAATTATTACTCCAAACTTCAAAGAAATAAAAGACCGAGACGATATCTACTATCTATTGCAACCTCCACTATGTAACTAAAAGGTATGTCTCAATTCTATAATATCTTTTTTATTTTGACATACTTTTTTATTTTCTATGAAAACTTTTTTTTTTATCACTATCAGTTATGTATTTTATTTTTATAGTCGCTATTTAAAAAATTGAATTGGATTATTCAATGTAGGGGTTGGAAAGGGATGAATGGACCTTGGCCAATCACCTCACCTTTTAGGATTGGAAACTGAATAACTAGCCCCATATGTCGTTGAAATGAAGTTGAGCTTCGTGAACATATTCACAAAACAATTAGAGTTTACACAAATTGATTTAATATATGGGAAATAAAAAGGTTAATTAAAACTAGCCCCCACTTCTTACCAATGCAAAACTAGGCAATGCACCTCAAATGGTTGTTGAAATGAAATTGGACTCAAGTTAAGCTTACAAGTTAGTTTGGAGCTATGGTCGGGTCAATATCCTGCAATGGTTATGCTGGTTAATATGAGTCGGGTCGGATTGACCCGTGCCGATTACGGACTATGATTTTTAGACCCGTTTACTAAATGGATCAGATGTGGATTGGGAGTTCAACCCATTTCGCCCGAACCGACCATTTACTACCTCTAAATGCAATACCACCTAAAATAAAAATAAAAATAAAAAAACATAAGAAAACAGCTTCTGCAGTTAGGTCAACCTGACCTCAGTTGAGTGCATATTAATTGGGTATAACATATACCTGACCTGTTTAAAAAAAAATGATGCTAATAAACATTATACATTAAACCTCAACGTTTAACCTAATGACCATGTGCTCGAATGCGCAGACGAGTTCGACAGGGTTTGACCAATCGGGTTCCTACACTTTCATGTCTGTGTGGTAGACGACAATGCGTGCATTTGGAATAATGTGCATTCCAAATCAAGGGCCGAATCTTGATGTAATTGAACGAATACTAAAAAATCGAGGGTTCCTGTTATAATAAGCAGGTGTTTGCGGGGCCCTTTTCGTTTACTGGAGAGAAATTACTCATTAACAAAAAAGCTACAGGAGCATGGATTCCATTACCGTGGAAGATGCAGTTCACAACAATGAACGATTGTCAGGTCCATAGCTGAGCTCAGCTTTATTGGTCAAGGACGTACACAGGTGTTTTTTTCTCTTTTGGTAATCAAAGACATAATAGGTGCGTTAATACTTAATAGAGTGATGAGTCCGAATTTCTGATATAGCATAACAACAACAATAATGATGGTGGTGGTGGTGGTGGTGGTGGTGATATGATGATTATCATTGAGGTGTCACTTTTGTGCTATGATGTGGGTCATCCATGTGATATAACTCACGAGATCCGTGATTCAAGATCCTCACTTTATCAATGATCAGGGATTTTTGATCTATGATGCACAGATACAGCATGGATACGGCCAAGACATATTGTAGACACAACATAAATACGGGTAAATAAAAAGTGAAGTATTAAATATGAAACGACAGGATACATCACTCATTTTGAAAGTATCTGTGCGTCATAGTCTTTGATCATAAGATACGTATAGTGGCATGTGTGAGTATATTACTGGTACCTTGTTTGAAAGTTATGGTCAAGTGCATATCCTAATATCATATGGCTCCCCTTGGCAAACGTCTGGTTAAGAGATGATCTCTTCATGGATGGGAGGGAGTTCAACTTAGAAACTCCAGTGTTTATACAAAATTCCCTATCGATAGTTCCGGTCTGTTGGAAATTCTCAAAAATAAGAAATTCATAATGTGAATTTTGGGATTTTTAAAAAATATATATATTTTTATAATAATGCATTTTCCATATAAGAAAAGCTTTGAAAATCCCATGGAAAAACTTGCCTTTCTTTTGATAACCTGCTTATTTGGAAAGTTGCCTTTTTTGACTTCTCTAAAAATAGCAGCAGCCAGCAGGCATTTATGTGAGATCTTTAAACGGAAAATGGTGGATTTTGGTAAAGAGATTTTAGGCAAGATAAAGAGGCCTTTATTTTTGCAGTTGATTGGGGCTTACCTAGGTTGACCCAGTCCCTTATTGGGCTGAGTCGGATTGCTACTGGGCTGGTTTGACCTGAACCTATTTGGGCTATGTCAGTTTGCTTATTGGTTGGGTTAAACCTGATAGGCCTAAAGGAAGAAGGCATGTCTGAAAAATTCAGGCCCATGTCTACCCTGTTTTCCACATTTTTACGCCACTTGGATCTTTATGCAGTGCAACAGGGCTGATTACAGGTAATGCGATGGGTGTAACCCGGTAAATTCATATCTGAACAATTTCTTAGGTCCATATTATTATTAATAAATGAGTCAGATTTGGATTGATTATTCACCAATCACCATATCCGATTACGTAATTAACCAAGTATAATACACACATTAATATGTACCTTATTTATATACACATAAAGCCGGCAAAACTAATCTATCTGCATTGCTAGTAAGATAGAAAATAGTTTCAAGCACCATTCGGGTAAAAAAGGAAAAGGAAAATAAAAATTTTCAAGCCCAGTTCAGGGCCTAAATTGTAATCCAGACTCATCTCAAAGCTGCCGGGCTTAATTAGGCTAGCCTTGTAACTTGTAAGACGTGTCTAGTATAGTATTTTGAGCTTACCTATACCTTAGATTTCAGGTCTAGTTAATGTCTAAGTTAAAAACCAAGTTATGGGCTCTCTAAAACTTAAAGCAAGTTCTTTTATTGATACTATAGTACACATTAAATAAGAATTATCTTCAACTTTAAAGAAACTTAAAGCAACTTCTTTTATCGATACTATAGTATTAGGGGTCGTTTGTTTGCAAGCATTTACGTATGTAAATGATGCACATGCGTGAATGTTACGTACCATCACATTTTTTTACACTATTTTACGCATCACATATGTAAATCTCATGTGAAAATGGTGTGAAAATATACTCATTTTCACACTCAATTTTACGCACGTTAGGGGATAGTAGACATAATCACATGCGTTTCATGCATGAATTGAAATCATATAAAAAATGCGGACGATGGGTCGGGTGCAACTTCCGTCAGATCGTACTGGGCTCGAAACCCATCTCCCCTATTTTCGTTTCTTATTTCTTCTCTCCCTCTTCACACGGTCCGTTGAGACTTGAGAACCTTATACCTCTTCTCCCGATCCTCTTCCTAGCAAGAGTGTTCGAAACCTCCGGGTATGCAATCTCCCCTCCTCTTCTCTCAATCGCTCCCTCCCGTTTCTCTCAATCACCCTCAAATCTCTCTACCCCCCCCCCCCCCCCTTCCCGTTTCTCTCACTGCAGAGGTCATTGCAACAGAAATGGGGATTCTGTTCTATTGGTTGGTTGAGTCGACGGTGGAAGGAAAACCCCTCGGGCTGTGGTTGAATGGAGGGCCGGGTTGCTCGTCAGTGGCATATGGGGCGGCGGAGGAGGTCGGGCCGTTTCTGGTAGGGGCGGATGGGAAGAGCCTGATGATGTATCCTATTCATGGAACAAGTGTAGGTGATTTTGAGTTTTTTTTTTTTTTTACTTCCAGGGTGATCTCAGAATTGGGTTTGAATGAGTTGTTTTGGGGAAATTGGGTTTTGTGGAAGATGGGTGCTGTTTTTTTTTTTAGGAATCAAACCTACCCATTTGGTTTCTGAATTGGGTTTGAATGAGATGTTTATGGGGGTTGGGTTTTGCTTAAAGATGGTTTTTTTTTTTTATAAGAATCAGACCTCTTTTGTTGCTGGGAAAATGAAGCTGGAAAGTGAAGTTTTCTCTTCATGGAATATGCACACTGGATCTTCCACGGTTTGAGATGGTGCTTGTATATGGGCTCAAGTCCGTGGACTCATATATGCGACACAAATTAAAAAAAAAAAAAACAAGAAAGGTGTGATTTTGAGCTGAGGAATAGCTCTCCCTTTATGGGTATTTTCTCTTTCTCTATCAAGATAAAAACGCTTAAATATAGTTTACAAAAATAAAAATTTATCATTTTCACATGTAGTTCAAACAAACGTGGTAAAATAATTCACATGCGTAAATGATATGAAAATGACAACAGTAGACAAACATTGTAAACTAAAATACATGCGTAAAGCTTACATATGTGAAATTTACATATGGAACATTTTCATATGTAAACTGCATTTACAAACGCCCCCTTAGGGTTTGTGTAGGTGAGTTGTCATGAAGTGGAACTTGTGTTTTTTAATACAGATCATGAAGTTCATCTCTGTTGCAATTCAAAACTCCCCAGAAATTGAAGTTTTTAAAAGAGTTTTCCTCATGGGAGAGGAAAGAAGAGTTTAAAACACCCTTGAAAACTCCATTTTCACGAAAGAGGCATTCCCTCTTCCATGGAGTTAAAATAGCAGGCTCCAAGGCTTCCTTTCTTTCTATCTTTTAATAAATGAGGTTGATCTTTTAATCCTTTAGACTAACCAAAACTCATAAAATGAAGATCAGGCCATCTTCTTGAAGATCAAATCCTCTTATATTCAACAGAAAAGGATAATGGTTAGGTGCGATTCCAATCCACCTGTGTGGTCCCTCGAGACAACATCATGTTAAGTGATCATATGAGCCAAAAAAGGAGAATGCGCAATTATAAGGGTGGAGCGTTTCGGTTAGCACCTAGAGACTTTGTTCAAACATTGAAAGTATTTAAGTCCTGATCCTAGGCTTATATGTTAAATTATGTTGTAACTTGATATGTTTCATTTTAAAGCTGTGCGGCTCCGAATTTTATAAAAATTAGGAATTTGGAAAAAAAGAAAAAAAACCCTCTTACCATCTCTCTCGAAAAAGAAAAATTAAAACCCCTTTTATCATCAGTTTCTTATTTTTCTAGATGAGCTGTTATATTTCTATTGGATCCTTATTTTCCTAGATGACTTGTTATTTTCTATTGGATCCTTATTTTTCTAGATGACTTATTATTTTCTATTGGATATCTCAAAAGTACACAATGAAGCTTTCTCCTTGGAGAGGGAAGGACAGTTAATTAGGCCTTCTGATTTTTTTTTTTTTTTATCTTTAATTAAATCTGATGCTAACCTTTTCAGAATTATTATTTTGACTCTTATGAGACTGAGACTGGCATGAGGTAACCCCTTAGGGCCTGTTTGGATAAATGAGGAGTGGAGTGAATGAAGGGATTTTACATGTAGTGAGTGAAGAAAAGTGTTGAAGTTAAATTATACTTCATTTCACTCTATTGGTGTTATTTGGTTAAGGTTGAAGTAGAATCTACTTTTACTCAAGGAATGTAAGTAGTAGCGTCGAATGAAAGGCAGTACATATGACTCAATATCACTCATACTATTGGAGACTCTCAAAGGTGGTATATTTAGATGTTAGGGCCCATTTATCACTTTATTATTTTGCCTATCCAAGGCCTTTAAGACCCAATCTGACACATGGTATGTTTGGGCCTTGATTCTAGTGTAGGAGTGTAGGATGAGCTCAAAGCCCCATAGAATACTTAATACATTGGGCTTGGGTTGGGCCATAGCCTTTTTTTATTTCTATTCAGACCCCGGCAGCTCTTGGGCTATATGACCCAAAAGAGTGACATCACACTATGGCCCATGAACCAAATGTATACTCTGAATGGATTATTTTCCACTATTGGATCTGACATCAAGAGGTTTCTCACCGTTGATCTGCATGTCCCACATCTCAATAATGAGAATCCGTTGGATCTGAAAATCCAACCACTTCCTCTTAAACTTTTTTAAACATCCCAACTCTTAGGTGGGCCCCACAAGGCCGTTGCCCCTAATATCTATGATGAACGGCACGCATGAGATCAGGCTGATTGAGTTCCAGGACCAATCTAAATCGAATTTTGCTTTGCCCAATCGGTAGACCTCAGTCTGCAGCCGGATTAGAAAACGTGTTTTGCTTCCCGGACCCAGCCCAAAAGAAAATCATGCCCTTCAACAGACATACGGCTAGGATGAAACTTGCAACAAATTACCCAAATTTAATAGAGGATACCAGAGATGCTATAGCCCAAAGTCGGTATATGCTGTGTGGACCACCCATCAAGTGAAGTTATGACATAGAATCAGATGAACGGCTGAGAAAAACCCATTCCAATCTAGTTCGTGTTCCGAATCAAATGTGAAATAACAAATGTGATTATAATAATGGCTACTTACCTCATTGGATAAGTTACGGCAGTTCTCACCTAAAATCCTAAACATACCATATATTTCCTCATCAGTTGGTGCGGCCTACTTGAGAGAAATGTTACACAACTTCATTCTGATAGCTGATACATAGAATTCATTAGCAAAGCAGTGTAACTTTCTCATGGGCGTGTCAACTCAACACATTTTGTTACAAAACACCAGCAAACTAAACTAAACCTTGCTCTAAACGAAATACGATCCTTTTTGACAAGTTTAGAATAAATTCTTGATTAGCCGTAAGGGGCACTGGGTCACACCGGAATCAATCAATCTCTTCCTTACGGCTGCGATCAACCAATTCCCATGTACGGAAGAAATCATTCCATTTCAAATTCACTCAACCGTTACCCTTTACATTACTTCTCAGCAGAAGCTCATTCCAATTCATTCGATGATGTGTCAGCCGTTCTCAGGGAACCAAGTGGGCCCCACATACATGCCCAGCCAATCACCAGGCAACGATCAAATCGCTTGTGATCATCATCATGCCACATTTCGACCGATTGAGCTGAGTTGAAACGGATAAATCGGAGGCCGTTACGCAACTCCATAAATCGGCGCCGAAATCGAAACCCGATACTTGTACGGTGTTCCCTCCGCGACGCTTGCTTCAACCCTAACAGTGTTTTCGCGCTAAAACCCTCGGAGTCGTTCAGACCTGTTCCTTATATAAATGAGAGCTTGCAAGTCGAAGATTTTATCACTCCTGCGAAGGGCGCGAAAAATCCCCTGTTGCTCTAACTTCTCTTCTTCCTCTGAGGCTCCTCTTCCTACTGCGACTCGAATGGCTAATCTCGAAGCTCTAAAAACCCGCCTCTGCATCATCGGCAGCGGCCCCGCCGGCCACACCGCCGCCATCTACGCCGCCCGCGCCGAGCTCAAGCCCATACTCTTCGAGGGCTGGATGGCCAACGACATCGCCCCCGGAGGCCAGCTCACCACCACCACCGACGTCGAGAACTTTCCGGGCTTCCCCAAAGGCATCCAAGGCTTAGATCTCATGGATCGAAGCCGCGAGCAATCCCTGCGATTCGGCACCAACATCATCACCGAAACCGTCACCACCGTCGACTTCTCCGTCAGGCCATTCAAGATCCTCTCCGAATCGAAGTCCGTCGAGGCCGACGCCGTCATCGTCGCCACCGGCGCTGTCGCGCGAAGACTCAAGTTCCCTGGATCGGAGGAGTTCTGGAACAAAGGGATCTCCGCCTGCGCCGTCTGCGACGGGGCGGCCCGATCTTCCGGAACAAGCCGCTGGCGGTGATCGGCGGCGGCGACTCCGCCATGGAGGAGGCGAATTTCCTTACAAAGTACGGATCTAGGGTCTTCATCATCCATCGGAGGGATGCGTTCCGTGCATCGAAGATTATGCAGAGTCGGGCGCTGACGAATCCGAAGATCGACGTTGTGTGGAATTCGGAGGTGGTGGAAGCGTATGGAGATGGAAAAAAGGGGTCTTTGGGGGGACTGAAGGTGAAGAACGTGGCGAGCGGGGAGATTTCGGATCTGAACGTGTCTGGTCTGTTTTTCGCCATCGGACACGAGCCGGCGACGAAGTTCCTGGGAGGGAAGCTGGAGCTGGATGCTGATGGGTACGTCGTGACGAAGCCCGGGACGACGCTGACAAGCGTGAAGGGGGTTTTTGCTGCCGGAGATGTTCAGGACAAGAAGTATAGGCAGGCGGTTACTGCAGCCGGCTCAGGTTAGTGCTGTGACCTTCCTTCTTTTGCTGTCAAATGTGGGTTTCTAGGGTTTTGCTAACTTGCACTGGTTGGACATCATGACATTGTTTTTTTCCCCAGTTTATTTTTTTTTATCTTATTTTTTACACCTATTCATTTATTTTTATTGTTTTTAATTATTTCAAGCTGTATATGAAGGCTGCGATCTGCTTTAAATTTTTTTTTTTTTGGATTTAATTAGACGTTTAATTTGGTACCCAAATTTATTGCAATATTAAAATTGGTAAGGAAGGTGCTTCTTGTCAATGTTGTGGTTGAGTCATGTACTCGATCATGTTACCAAGTAACAAAGAAAAGGAAAAAAAGTTGCTCTAACCTGTTTCCATCTCACTTGAGATTTGGAGAAAAATAAAGCAACGATGCAAATTACCTCATGGAGGCATACAAATGGCCCTTGATACCTCCACTTGTGTTATGACGCTCTTGGGGAATTTTTGAACTTTTTAATTTAGTAATTGAACATAGAGGGCTGGAACATACAGGCAAAAGACAAATTGGATTATTGATCTTCCGGAGATGATCTTGACTCTCATAATTGGATCAAAAGAGCAAACACCCAATTCTCTAGTGGCCCTTTATTTATACTTTTTTCTAGTTATTCTTTGTCATGTCATAAAATTAAGCTTTATTAATTACCTCCATTTTGGGTGGCTTTTCGTGTTCCACTTTTTCCAGTTGAATTTATCGAATTTTATGTACTATTCTAATACTCATGCATAAATTCAGTGTTACCTTATCATGACATTTCTAGGCATCATGGCCAGAAATATTATAAGAGTTTTGCCCAGTACTCTTACTTGGATAGTAGATCCCATCTATTAATCAATCTAAGTATCTAACCTTTACCTAATCAAATTCACTCCCCACTTTAAATTGGCAAGCACCCCAGTTTTACATGATCTGACAATAAAATGTTACAAGTTGAAAAAAAATTAAAAATAAATCTTTTACTTGTTTAGAACAGTTGAACTTCCCAGCTCTAGAATCAGGGGTATATGTCATCTGATTTGTTTGATATATGGGCCAGCCCAAATCCACATCCGCTCCCCTCCCTCCTTCCCTCATGTGTTGGGTCCCTAGATTCAATGTGGAAACTACATCAATTCCATGGGTCCCTCACAGCCTTTAGGTGTATGATGTCGATGTCTGATACTCATTCATGTAATATTCCTTGGTTAGCACTACCAGTTTCTGCAGAATATGATACCAACATTGATATCTGGAGACATGGCATCGTTACTTCCATGGTCAAATCATGACCTTCTATGCTATGTACTTATTTTTTAAGTTAGTTAACTGTCTTGTGCTGCAAATGTGATCTTTTTATGAGCAACTCCATGTCTAATCAGTTCCCTACTTTGGTGTATATCCCAAGCTCAATCTTGGACAGCTTTTGGGAAGCTGTATATTTATATTAAGTTTTCTAGGGTATTGTTTGTGATAATCTGGCTTAGATTTTATTGTACTTACTTCGCATAAGCATATTTGTCCCCATACTCCCATATATATATATATATATTTCCAAAATAGGTCCACAGTTGATTCTATCCTTAGAATGCTGGAGAGATGGTTACCTTTTGCTATTTTGGATGTTTTTGGTTGCTTGATATGGTGAAAAGCTGTCTGTTCTTTTTGGTAGTAGATATGTGTTGATTTTTTGAAAATTATAATAGAATAGACCAATTAAGGCCACTTGAGGTGGTTAATATTAGTCACAGTATTTTTTCTTTTTGAGATGTTACAGTAGAAAGTCTTTTTTTTTTTTTTTTGCTAAGTTGCAAAATTGAATTGAAAAAAGGGGAAGGAAAGGAGATACAGCCAAAAGAAAAACCAACGAAAAAATCCAACCACAGGGGACAGCCCACTATCTCAGACTAGTAGAAAGTCTTTAGATGCACAATCATGTAGTAGTTAATTCTTACCTATCAAATGAAAAAAAAAAAGGATTAGTAGTAGTGAATCCCCTTTTTTTAGATAGTTAAAGCAGAGTTTTACTGATGTATAAAGACAGCACAAAAATCATAAAAAGACAACTATAATATATGAGTTGTATACCATGTTCTCAAAATTTTAAATCCCAAAAAATAAATTAACAAATGCTCCTATGGAATTAAAAAATGATGGAATAAAAATAGCTTAACAAATAATAATGTCTTCTTGATAAACTTTTTTGTTTTACTGTAACATTAACAACACCTGCTTTAATGGTGGATTACATTGCTATGAGAGATCAAGAGTAAATTGGGAAAACAAGCAGATTAGAAAAGACTGCACAATTGTGTTATTAGACTTGAAATCTCATTTCTACCGTTGGTCCTTGTTTTTACTGTAGTCTTTCTTTCTGCTGTTGGTTCCTTTCTCCCTAAGTGACTAGGTTAGATGCCCCTAAAATATGCAATAAAGGTGGTAGATTCAATGGTGGCTATACAAGGGGTGTACTTGATAGCTGAATGGTGACGAACGAATTCATGTGAAGAGTGAAACATGCTGGAAAATATAGTGAAAGTAAACATTCTGAAAACTAGCAAAGCCAGTGAGCTTTCACCCTTGAATCCACCCATCTGGATCTTAACGGGTAGGAGTGAGGAGTCCTATGACAGAACTCATACTTAGGCTTCCCTATTTTTAGATTTGAGCATATTTTATGTGTTACATGGAAGAAAAATGTTCAAATGTACAAATTTATTTTTGCTGATTGGCTATTTATTTACATTTCCCATGAGCCTACGCAGAAAGTTTTATTTTCATTTTGGTTAACTCTATATCTTGTGACAGTGGGGTAGGTTTTTGGAGTACTTTCACCCTTTTTCCCCTCTTTTGAGTATTTTTTTCTTGAGATATGAGCACTTCCACTTTTTTTTTTTTTTTGAATAGTAACGAGCACTTGCACATTATTAAGTGGTAATTCTGTAAAAAGTTTTGGGACTAGATGATCAAGAATACCCATAAATTATTTTAAAGAAATTATTACCGTTCAAAACTGTTTTCTATTTTTGAAACCTTTTTACTGTATAATTTTTCTTTTCCTTTTTAACCATCAATTATACCACCCATCGGTGTTATGTTCTTTAATATAATTTGAGTAAATGTGCAATTTATTTTATTTTATTTTATTTCTGTATGGGGGACATGAACTTGCACACTCTCTCACACATGCAACCATGCCCCTAACAAACTGAGCTGCAGTTGCGGACTTGTGCGATTTTCTTTTGGCTGGGTAACTAATGATTTCTCTTTTATATATGGGGAGTGATAATATAAGGTTGATTACATGTAGTCAAGTTAGGTCAAATCAAATGTACACATGTGAGGTCCATCTTCTAAAGATCTAAACCATTTAAGTGGTGGGCCCATCCTGTTTATTTGTAGCATGCTTCAGCTCTTTTCTAAAGAGAAGTAGTTTTGGATGGAAGAAAAACAAGTTTTTTTTTTTAATAAATTTATTTTCTGCCTCATCTTTTTGCAACTCAGACTGCTGATTAGATACACAGCTTCCCCTATAATTGTAAAAAATTTCAGCCCAATTGATTGTTATCTCTGTGGATTGGACATAGACAATCTAGCCATGTTTTTTCGCGTTTATGTTATTCTGATTGACCTGAAATTTGGTCATGCATCAATGCATGGAGTTAGGATTAAATTGATAACTTGGATCCATGCAATCGTATTAGTAGAGAAGTAGAATTTAGAATACTATTTCTAGATGAGGGGATTGTGCTTCAATGATGATACTGCGCTGGTTTTAGATGAATGTGAATTATGTGGTTGGTTTGGTAGTATTCCTTGCATTTTTGAGGACTGCCAATTAACTGCTGAAATTGTATCCACAAACCCAAGCACTTCGCAGATCGGAGGGCCCTGCTTCCTGCAAGTGGAAGACTGTGGCCTCACTTTTCACGCCTTGTTTGGATCTTTGGAACTTGGTTATGCGTGCACTCAGGTTACATTCAACTAAAATTACCTGCAACCATGTATGTAGGACATCCTTCCTCGCCAGGATAGAGGTACATGGGCAGGGATGTGTACACTCTGTTTACGTATAACAAGTTATGGTGAAGAATGAAAGTACTGCAGAGTGCAGAATACGGCTTGGCTTTTGAAGGCTCCGAAAGAGTTGGGACGATAGAGTTGGGATGATAGGATACGTAGGTGCAACAGTATCAAATTCCGACATCCCCGCCTACCTTTCCCCCTCGCCCAGCCGAACCATCTAGTCTTTGATTCTCCTTCCGATTCCCCTTCTACACGGTGACACCCACCCGACCAGCCGAACAATAGTGGACTGACCCCTCCGCCTCTCAATCCTCTGCTTCTGCCTAAAATGAGAGTAGTAGTCGGTGATACGAGTCGTAGTAGTTGCCCGGGTTTCTCGCCTGGTATCCTGCACCTCGTGTTCATGATATCTACATTCAACTGTGCCCCCGAGACATGGTCGAAGCATGCCCATCCAGTGTGCTTCTTTCACGATATGCTTTGGTCCTGGGTGTCTTCTTGTGGTCTTCTAGACTTAAAAGAAGAAGTAGTGTCCATCTGAAGATTTGCAACATCCTCCCACGCCTTTTGTTTTTATTATATATAAATATGGGACAAACTGAAGGAAAAGACTGACCCATTCGGTGACTTTTGCGGTCTCCCAACAGACTTGGATCTGAACTATGATTCAGATCAAGTCTTACCAAAATCGGATTTCCTTTTCGTGCCATATGACGCTTAGACTTTACTTTTTCCCCTTTCTTCCCGGTCCAATATTTGTTCTTGAAGGTCTTCGTTTCCGTGTAGAAGCAAACTCTCCAAACCAGACATAAAGTATTGTCTGGTTATCACAACAACTGGCACATTACTGTGATCTGAAAAGGCCTTCAAGGATTATAATTTGGTTGGGCTATTGAATGTTTTGCCGTCATATTATCTTTTGACCTAAGGAATAGGTGTATATCTCCAGCCTTTGACTTCATGCCTGTGTGCCTGGTTCCAGCATCCACACCATTGATAATTTATGTCAATGTAGGTAGACCTGAGTCACCTGAACACACTCGTGAATTGCCTCCGTTGGAGTGTTGTAGCCATCCAATATTTAGCCACATTAGGCACAATTATGAAAGCTAGAACCGTATTATTGAACATAGCTTTATTTTCGCTCTGAACTAAAAAGCACGGAGCTTACCCAAGATAGACGGGATAAAGCTATGATGATGATAATTTGGCTGCATGTTGAATGACGCATTTGTTTAGTACCTTATCTCTCTATATGAAGGTTAATGGTCGAGGAGGTTAGAAATGTGTCATTGTAAGTTGCTTGACCTCTTAACATTCTCTATTTTCTAGAGTAGTTTTAATTAACTGTGGTGTGATGATGCAGGATGCATGGCAGCATTGGATGCAGAACACTATCTGCAGGAAGTAGGAGCTCAGGAAGAGAAGTATGATTGACTATCCTCATATGCCAATAAGGAGCTATCAAAGACGCTATCAATGACAACAAAGGCTAATCTATAAAATGAAGAAAGTCGATGTTGGCTTCTCCGGATTGTTGTTTTGTGAAAAGTCCCCAAATCCATTGCTCTCCTTATTCAAGGAGATGGTCGATCATGTTAATCATGTAATTCTGCGAACATATTCGTTCTTATTTTCATATTAATATCCATTTATTAGGCTTTGGGGTCCAAGTTATCACACCTGGATTTAGTAGTAAAATGTCCAAGTGCAATAAATATAATGAAGGAATGTATTGTGACTCTACGTTGGCATTTATGTAGTACTAAGTTGTTTGTCATTCTACTTTTATATAATCTATTTTAGTCATTTTTTGCGAGGTTCTACATATCACAGTCCCTGGAGTCTGGAGATACCGGTTGGGTATATGTATGAATGGAACACCATTGTGAGAAGCTCCTTTAGTCTAGTATTGAACCTTATCATTTTTTAAATATTTGTGCAATTGTGCGTGTTGCATCTTTCTTGAGTTCTAGAAATTAGGGCCATCTGTATCTTCGCATCAGTAGAACTCGTGAAAAATTAGAGGCGAATGTTGTTGTTGTCGGCCACAGGTGTCATGTGCTGTGAAGCGCATACCAAGTAATATGACTTGTGGAGTCTGGTTTTGGGCAGAGTTTTTGAAATCCTGCTATATATATGAAGCCTGAACACCTAGGGATGATCCTTGGGTACGTGTGTACGAGTGAGGTGCCGATAGCATTCAACAATGAGTGTGTTGGTAAAGTAGTGTTTGTTTTTCAAAAAGGTAAAGTGAAAACAGGAAATGTAATCCCAAATGTTTATTTTGGGAAAGTAATCTCAACTGCCACTTTTTTATTTTTAATTTAACTTTATATAGTTGGTCACAGCAAGTAGAAAAGCAAGTACTGTCTGCTAAGAAGAAATTTTACTTTTGCATTTTTTGTTGTAAAGAGATTTTATTTTAGGGGAATCACGCATAGCAACTCCCACTCCTAATAGTGCTTTCCTCTCCTGGCCAACAGGGCCAACTCAAAAAAAGATTAAAAAGAAATTTATTTCATGAAATTATACAAATAAAGTGGATAGTACGCTGGTTTTTTACTTTTCATCTCACTTCAAATTATTTTATCCCACTAAAACTAAATGCAACGATAATTTATCGGAAAACATCCTTTTTCTATGCACAAGCATTAACTCAAACATCACGTGGAGGGAAAAGGGTTATCTTCATCTGATCTAAAAATAATATAGGTCGGACAGGTTGGCCCAAGGCCAAGTTGACAGGCATCCTCCCACTTGGCTTTTGCCTGGAGCGCCAAACATAATTCAATTCGAAGTTCGACCACGGGGACTGGAACTGGAAGCCGTCAGAACAGATCGGGACTGCTGATGTTATTTATCTTGACGTGGGGGATCCATCCGTTCTTTAGTTCAGTTTAACCTTTTTGACCTGGTTTTGACATCGAGACAAAACAGTTTCCTGAATCCTGATAACAATAATTGTGGCAATGGGACAAATAAGTGATGTAGCAAGTACTATTATATCAATGGGCTTAAAGTCATTTTGACTTCCATTCAAATTACATCAACAACATACACAGCAACAATTTTTATCAAACATAAAATTTCACACAGTCTGATCTTATATTTTATGGTATGACCCCTGCATCATTCTTCGGTTCGACATCCGCATGAACCTGAGCAAGCTCTAAAAATTACTTTTATCAGTGAGTGTTAGGCTGTCCCTGGATTTGTGATGGAAACCACAACCTGCATACCCAATGTTAGTGCTTTCTAAGTATCCTTTCTTGATTCATAAGTACTATTAGGTACAATACGGTTTGATTGGTTAAATATCTGCAAATCAAAGGTCATAATCTTGTTTTCTAAATCATAGTATCTAGCATTTACATAACCATCTAATATGTCACAGACGATGGCCATGTGGGTGATGACCTTTACAGGTAGCGAGGAAGAGGTTATATCAGAAACCAGTTAATGAAAATTTGAGACAATGACACAACATAAGAATGTAAGGTATCTTTGGGTTTCCTCTGTTCCAGGGTTGTACAAGTTTCTAAGAGAGATCAGTATTATGCCACAAGCAAAAACATACCCCTCTTGTCTCCAGTGTAAGGAATCTAGAGGGTTTCTCTATTCCAGAATCATGCATGCATTTCTAAGAGGGACAGATATTAATTAAACAAGCAAAACATACCAGCCATGAAAGCTTGTCAAAGAGAAGCTTGATGAGATTTATTATTACAGAACCTTTGTTCACCCATCCCTGACTTTTCCTTTTGTTAGAGAGACCTTTTGTTTCCCAGAAAAAAAAAAAAGACCACCTCTTTTAATTTCCCTTAGCTTCTTTAATTAGTCTCTACACATCAATAGGTTATACTTAAGTGCCCATAGCGAGGAGCGGGAGCACCGAAATGCTAAATTTTAAAATAATTATATATCCGGAGCGTCTCCAAAGCGCTTCTACAACATAGTGTTTGTGGGTTTATAAACAATTAACTAATGGGCACACATATATCTTATCCATATATTCAAGTATAAAAAATAGAAAAAAAATTAACTTTGCAATTTGATCACATAAAATAGACAATAATTAATAAGTCAAAAAAAGTTTCTTCATTCAAAAGATAAATATTAAGCTTTTAGAAAAAGAAAATACACAAAAAACTAAAATTCTACACAGTTAGCTCCATATTCGGTTGAACCGCGCTCCAAGGATGGCCGAACCCCACTCCGAAAATGGTTGAACCCCGTTCCAAAGACGGATCCACTCCGAAAGCGCCGATCCGCATTTTTGGAGCGGGATCGAAATGGCTAGCTGAGAAAGGTTCTGGGCACTAAGGATTATAGGAAGCCTAATATGGTGAAGCTCAAGGTGCATCATAGCCCTCATCATGGTAAAATGATCATCCCCGTCAAAGGGCTGCCCACTCATCACAAATCTGATGGCTCAAGATCCACATGATCTATGTAAGCCTAAACCTTCTGAAAAATCTTAAGAAAACCCAAACATATAAAAAGACAAGCCGCACGTCATCTGTCTATGGTCGCTTTGTAAGTTCCGCAAATTAACCCTATTAAAACCCCATCTTTTCTGTTACTTCTCAATCAAACAAATCGCTACCTTTTAATTTCAAAAGTTTAAAGCGCTTGAATCTTAGTAATGTGGCTCTTTCTGATCTTCCATGCATGTGCTTAAATCATCCTCAAATAGCCTACTTTATGTTTTCTATTCTATTGGCCCACCTGAGTATCCATTCCTCTTATACATTCCTTTCTTACTATATCCCTTCTTTTCACTCTGCACATCCATCTTAAGAAACAGATTCCCATCTATATGTGTACATTCTATCTTCTAAGCTAAGGTTTTCTTCAGGCATTACTACGTAACAACTTCCTCATACCGTATTCCATGGGGATTTTTCATGGGCTCATTTAAACCAGTGATGAGATTCTTTTCCTAATATCTATTCCCTTTTTCCTATGATATCTAACTTCTTTTAGATGTAGGATCAAAGTTAGAAGGTGTGTGAGGGTGAGAATATATATATATATATATATATAGAGGCCAAGGCTCCCCTAAGCTCAAGCTTAGGGAGAAAATTTCGTCAGCTCGTGCTTATGGGGCCCACTTTTGGTCCATCCAAATGGACTAAACACATGACCCTCTTAAATTGCACATGTCTATCAATTTTCGGTAAGATCCGAATTTACTGGACCATTGGATTGACTATATATCAATCCGAATGGATTGTTGACCATTAAACTCTTGGGCCCAATGGAGATGATAGAAATTACAGTTACGGCTGATTTTTTGCAGGGAGGAAGATCCTAGGGAGTCCTTGAAATCCCTCCCCCCACACTCCCATCCCATGTGGGTCCCCAAGTGGGCCCCACCACACACTTGAGCTTACCTTATCCTAAGCTTGAACTTAGGGGAGCTGGCTATATATGAAAGGCTCTTACAAGTCATTCTTGTGTTGTCAGAAGTCCACTCCATGCTAACTACGTACGTACTAAAGGGACCTTTTAGTCATGATAGAAAGTAATAAGGCTTTGATGATGATTGAAGAGGATATCTACTAATTTAGTTGTAATTATTTTTCACTCTACTTCACTAGCTAGTTATGACTTGTTAGAGAGTATCATGAAGTTGCGAATTATAATCCATAGGGATGCAAAGATAAAGTACTTGATCATTAAAACTGATCCTGGTGTAATTAGAATGCTATTGTAATTTTAATAGCAGACAGTATCATGGAAATTTTCAATCTGGCTAATAGTAATAGTCATGATATTATAAGGATTATATATAATTGGTAAATTCTCTAGCAAGTTTTTTCGTTTATTGGTTGATATGAGGCTTTAATTTTCTCCAATATTTCTACTTTATGTTGTTTAATTTTTCCCCCTCATTGAGCTCAGGCCTAGCCATTGATTTCACCGACTGGTGGTAGTATAGTGTTGTCCTTCCAATTGTTTACTAAAAGACAACAGGTTAGTGTTAAATCATTATGGGAAAACATCTAAATAGCCTTGCAACAATTATCTAATGCTGACATCCATATTTAGTTTAGATTGTCATCATGCACTAATAATCTTTGAAACAGTTAGGTTTGATAAACAACTAGAATATTTTGCAGATGAAACAACCGGAATAATTAGAATTTGCTTTTCAAGTTGTTACAATAGAAATTAACAAGAAGGATTTATTTTAAGAATGTCAACAAGTAAGAATTCCACTCCAGATGACTATTTAAAGTAGACATCAAAAAATACACAATTGGGTGTCTACATCCTAAGTTCATTGCTAGGAAATTTCTGGATGTATTATCGTAATGCACACATCTATTCCTAAATATGGGTTCATAAATGTCTGAACTTATATATGTTTGAATAACTTGGTTGACATATTTGCTAATGAAATTGTGTTTTATGTACAACAACACTTCCGAGAGCCTACCACAACAAAAGACCAAAAGGCACAAACTTGGAATACGAAATGAGAGGATATTTGAATTCACAAGTTTCACATGGCATATTCAACACTGATGTTAGAAGAAACTACAACAATCCTGATGAAGAAACAAGGAGAATATTTGGCATATTATTGAGTTTTATGTAATTGTGTTCATCTGAAAGATATGTATTATAGACACATGCATGTGCGCGCAGAGAGAGAGAGAGAGAAGAGCTCTATTTTTTTTTTTTCAACTTTATATAAGTGTAGGTGCAGAAAATAATGACCCACAATAAGGAGGTGCCTTAGAGGACTTATCCGATGATGATGATGACTGGGAATGTCTGGGTGCCGTCCGAAAGCCTGAAAGAGAATAGCAAACGATCAAAGGACCCTGGCCTGGGCGGCGCAAGGCTCTCCGATGCCAAAGTCAGTGTGGGAACTGGAACAATGGAAGGAGAGGGAGAAGAGAGACAGAGTAAGGGCTCTGTGAATGAGATCGTGCGTACCTTTGATGGTGGTATGAGCCTCTATTTATAGAGTTTGGAATGTATCTTTGGGAGATATCGTGGTGTGGGTCCCGTGATTCGACAGGGAAGTCACGATCAGCCCACATTACATTAATTGCGGTCCAATCCAGCCCACTATGCATTAAATGCGCGTCGGGTCAGCCCACGTCGCATTTAATGCACGTCTTGTTGGGCCAGATCATGTTGGACGCCTTTGGCGGTAGGGGATCGTGGGATCTGCCCTCGGGCCTTGCCCTGATGTGGCCTCAGCCGCTGGATGCCGCCCTATCAGGATATGGCGAAGATTGTGGGCGGCTGGATGTCGTGTCTGTCCCACTAGCTCGTGCCCCTATCCCTCCACGTGCCTGATGACGTGGGGGATGAGGGGCGCAAGTGAAGGTTCTCTCTTGCTTCGGCTTCTGTCCTGGCTTCTTCAGCCGAGGTGGAGTTTTCTGCCGAGATGGCACCGGGGTGGCTCAGCCGAGGTGGAGCTCCCCGCCGAGATGGCATCCGGGTGGACCAGTTCGGCGCTAGTGGCCCGGAGATGCTCGACTTCGGCCGAGGCCTCTGTCCTGGTAGCCGGGGTGAGATTGGTGCCACGTGGATGGCACACGGATGGCACGTGAGAGTGCTTAGCCTCATCTGATGGCTGTGATTAGCTTAATCCTGTGGCTCTGGAAATCTCCCCACACAATTGCCCCCTAGCTTTTGACCTCTGAAGTGTGCTAGCCTTTAGGGGTTGAAAGCTAGAAGAATCCGTCCGGGGATGTGGCGATCGTCGTCTGGTGTCGCTTCAACTACTCTGAAGCGATAAATGCTCTGTCTTGCCTGTACTGGGAAGCGAGTCGACGGCTACACGCGTCGCCTCTTCACTGATTGCGGTGTCTGTCGGGATCCCTGTGAACGATCCAGTTGCGAGCCGAGCTGTATCCGGTTCCGAGGCGTCTACTTCAAGTTCGGAACCGTCGAACCTAGCGGCCAAGTTTAGGCGGGGGTCTTCTTCGTCTGCGACGCCATCTTCTGCCAGCACCCGCGCTGCTTCGAGCTCGGGAGGTGCTGGCGCTACTTCAGCTTCTGCTCCTGCTCTAGCTTCTGCTCCTGCTCCTGCTCCTGCTCCTGCTCCTGCTCCGAGTGCGGGAGTGCGGCGACGCTCGCCGGAGCGCCCAAGGGAGGGGTCCCCGCCTAGAAAGAAGTCCAAGGCTTGGGAGAAGGACTCGGGGGCTGAACAGCCTCCGAAGAATAAGGCCCCTGTGCGGGTCCCCGGAGCCAAGGCTCCTATTGAGAAGAGCGCGCAGGTCAGCAAGCCGACCGGTGGAGCGACCCGCGAGCTGACGATCTCGGTGGGGCAAGGGTCCGGATCGGCCTCCGGACCCCGGAGTGCCCCAGCGCTATGGAGGCCGAGGATGGAGACTCAGCCCGGTAAGCCTCTGAACGTCGAGGACCGGCTGTTGGGGAATGCCGAGGTGATCGGAGCTCTCGCCAAGGTCTGTGCTCTGCCCAGAGACATGGAGACGTACGAGAGGTTCGACGATGAGAGCCTGATGGTCTCGGCGATCCAGGCCAATCTTCTGGTAAGTGTTTGCAACGCTTTTCTTCATTCTTCAAGTGTCTTGGTCGAACCTGACCCTCTGTTTCCATTTGCAGAACGTGCAGAGGCTCCTGACCGTGGTGGGAAGGAGCGATAAGAACGCGACGCGGGTCACTCAGCTGGAGTCTGAGAGGGACAAGCTGAAGAGGGAGCTGGAAGAGTCGCGGAAAGGAATAGAGGGGATGAAGGAGGCCAGCGCTGAAGAGGCTGCTTGGCTGGCATCGGCTCTGGCTGATGTCGCCGAACTTACGTCGAAGGCCAATCATCTGAAAGGCGAGGTCTGGGCGAGGAACAAGAAGACCGCCGAACTGGAGTCTGAGCTGGCCAGATTGAAGGCTGAATCTACTGCTGAGGGGACGAGGCTGCGTGGGGAAGTGCTGGCTGGGCGCGCCGAAACGGCAAGGTTGAAGACGGCGAACGCCGAGCTGGAGAAGGAAAAGGCCTCTCTTCAGGCCGAGGCCCAGTCCGCCTTCCAGGATGGGGTGGATCGAGCCACTGAGCTGTACGAGAAGCAGGTGGAGGAGATCACCGCCATCCTGTTCGAGGAAGGATGCCTGGCCGCACTGAGACGTGCGGGGGTCCCTGAAGACCATCCTGAGCCGAGCTCCGCTCCTGCAGCCGAAAGTGCCCCAGTTGGAGCTCCTGCAGTGGTTCCTGCTCCGGAAGATGCTCCAGCTGCCCCGGTCTTGAGCGGTGCCCCGGTCGCCAGTGATGCTTCTGCCATGCCTCAGGGTGAGGCCTCTTCTGCCCCTGGAGCAAATGAGGCTCTGGTCGAAGAATCTCCTGTCAGCGACGCTCCCAGCAAGGTCGCGGTTTCGGCCGAATCCACTGGTCCAGCAGATACGGTGATCGACCTAGTGGAGTCGCCGAAGCCACAGTAGCCGGGCTCCTCTTCATTTGTCTTTCTGTATGTAAGGTTTTTGCTTCATTTTCTGTTTTCAGAGGACTGGGATCCTCCTTTTTGTACTTTGCTTTCTGTTCTGTAACTTTTGTAACGAAGCTTGGCCGAATTGCCTTGCGCCGGGGTAGATCCATCGTTCCGCTGGACTCGGCTAGGCGAGAGTGAGTGCGGCTATGGCCTTCTGAGGGGTGTATGAACCCGGACTTCAGGAATCTGACCTTGGCCGAAATGGCTGACCTTGGCCGAACTGCCTTGCGCCGAGGTGTGAGGGGTCTATGAACCCGGACTTTAGGAAACGGCTGAGTGTAGGAACTCTAGACCATTCCCAGGGCGGTAGACCCTTGTAGAGTGGGATGAAACCTGATTTTAGGAATTGGCCGAGTGTCCGAACTCGAGGCCTTTTCCAGGGCTGTTAACCCTTGTAGATGGGTGAAGACCCTGAGTTTAGGAATTGGCCGAGTGTCCGAACTCGAGGCCTTTTCCAGGGCTGTTAACCCTTGAGTGTGTTCCAAACACGGGGACTTTAGGAAAGGCTGAGCGTAGGAACTCCAGGCCATTTCCAGGGCGTATGTACCCGAAGTGTGTCCAAGACACGGGGGCTTTAGGAAAGGCTGAGTGTAGGAACTCCAGGCCATTTCCAGGGCGTAGAGCCTTGATTGTGTTCAAAACACGGGGCTTTAGGAAAGGCTGAGTGTAAGAACTCCAGGCCATTTCCAGGGCGCAGAGCCTTGATTGTGTTCAAAACACGGGGCTTTAGGAAAGGCTGAGTGTAAGAACTCCAGGCTATTTCCAGGGCGTAGAGCCTTGTAGATGGGTGAAGACCCTGAGTTTAGGAATTGGCCGAGTGTCCGAACTCGAGGCCTTTTCCAGGGCTGTTAACCCTTGGAGATGGGTGAAGACCCTGAGTTTAGGAATTGGCCGAGTGTCCGAACTCGAGGCCTTTTCCAGGGCTATTAGCCCTTGTAGATGGGTGAAGACCCTGAGTTTAGGAATTGGCCGAGTGTCCGAACTCGAGGCCTTTTCCAGGGCTATTAACTCTTGGAGATGGGTGAAGACCCTGAGTTTAGGAATTGGCCGAGTGTCCGAACTCGAGGCCTTTTCCAGGGCTGTTAACCCTTGGAGATGGGTGAAGACCCTGAGTTTAGGAATTGGCCGAGTGTCCGAACTCGAGGCCTTTTCCAGGGCTGTTAACCCTTGGAGATGGGTGAAGACCCTGAGTTTAGGAATTGGCCGAGTGTTCGAACTCGAGGCCTTTTCCAGGGCTATTAACCCTTGGAGATGGGTGAAGACCCTGAGTTTAGGAATTGGCCGAGTGTCCGAAGTCGAGGCCTTTTCCAGGGCTGTTAACCCTTGGAGATGGGTGAAGACCCTGAGTTTAGGAATTGGCCGAGTGTCCGAACTCGAGGCCTTTTCCAGGGCTATTAACCCTTGGAGATGGGTGAAGACCCTGAGTTTAGGAATTGGCCGAGTGTCCGAACTCGAGGCCTTTTCCAGGGCTGTTAACCCTTGGAGATGGGTGAAGACCCTGAGTTTAGGAATTGGCCGAGTGTCCGAACTCGAGGCCTTTTCCAGGGCTGTTAACCCTTGGAGATGGGTGAAGACCCTGAGTTTAGGAATTGGCCGAGTGTCCGAACTCGAGGCCTTTTCCAGGGCTGTTAACCCTTGGAGATGGGTGAAGACCCTGAGTTTAGGAATTGGCCGAGTGTCCGAACTCGAGGCCTTTTTCAGGGCTGTTAACCCTTGGAGATGGGTGAAGACCCTGAGTTTAGGAATTGGCCGAGTGTCCGAACTCGAGGCCTTTTCCAGGGCTATTAACCCTTGGAGATGGGTGAAGACCCTGAGTTTAGGAATTGGCCGAGTGTCCGAACTCGAGGCCTTTTCCAGGGCTGTTAACCCTTGGAGATGGGTGAAGACCCTGAGTTTAGGAATTGGCCGAGTGTCCGAACTCGAGGCCTTTTCCAGGGCTATTAACCCTTGTAGCCGAAGTCGATCAAAGAGAGATGACAGATTGATGATGGGGCGAAAGCTATTTCCATTGACTCATAGATTCATTACATCTTTTAGAAATCGAAAATTGAATTTCTTGGGATACATTCCACGGTCTCGGCTGCGGCTCGCCCTCCAAGTCTTCAAGCTTGTAGGCTGATTTTCCTGCCGGTGAGACTGCTCTGAACGGGCCATGCCAGTTCGGGGCCAACTTTCCCTCGTTTGGCTGTCAGCGGGCTCTCTTGGACGCTAGCGCGAGTTCGGCTTTTGCCACCTCCTCCCTGCGTGACGCCCGCCTGGCATCGGCGCGGGCCTGGGAGCTTCCCCGAGACGAGGAAGCGGGAGCTGAGGATGGCAGCTGGATCACGTAATGATCTTCTCCGAATCCTCACTGCCTGGAACCTGGGCTGTGCTCTGGTGAGCTCGGCCCTTGCTGCCGCCAGCATCTCCTGCCTCAACGAACTCTGGAATGTGGCCTTCTTCGGCCAACTTCTCCAGATACCTCTGCAAAGAGTTGCAGTCCTCGGTCTTGTGCCCGTTACCTTTGTGGTAAGAGCAGTAGAGCTTGCTCTGGCTGCCGGAGGTGGGCTCATTCCTTAAGGGCGGAGGCCACTTGAAGAATGGCTTGGTCTTTATCTTGGTCAGGATACGGTAGATCGGCTCCTTGAAGACGACGTTGACACTCTGACTGGCGCTGGTAGGAGGTCTGGGCTGCCAGGTGCCCCCAGATCTGGACGTCGCAGGCTTCGCCGAACTGGAGACCCAGGCCTGCTTAGGCTCCGGATGCCCGTCCTAATCCCGGGCTCGGATCTCATCTTCTTCCTGGGCGATGTAGCGCTTTACCCGGGACATCAACTCTGGCATGGATTCTGGGGGGTTCCCGGCTAAGTCCTTCCGCAGGTCGTGGCCGGGGATCAGGGCATGCTGGAAGGCGTAGATTACTATCCCTTCCCTGGTGCCCTCAATCTGGCTGTAGACCGCCCAGAATCGTTGGGCGAAGTTGGCGAGGGTCTCACCCTGCTTCATTCTCAGGGCGAGGAGGTCCCCTTCCTTCTTGGGGACGACGCTGTAGGCCTGGAACTTCTTCAGGAAGGAGAGCTGGAGCTCCTTCCAACTCGAGATGGACTTTACTGGGAGAGAACAGAACCACTTCAGGGGGAGGTCACCCAAACTGGAGGAGAAGATTTTGCAGTTCAGGTGACCTTCGTTCCCCCAGATGGACATCTTCTGGGAGAAGTGTCGGAGGTGAGCGGATGGGTCCGACAGTCCGTCGTAGGGGACGAACCGCGGGACAGAGAATTTCCTGGGCAAGGGGGTGCGCTCGATGTCTTTTGTGAAGGGTGAGCCCCCCAGATCGGTGTGACCACAGATCTGCTTCTGGTCCCAGGCGTCCAGGTTACGCTGAAGAGCAAGCCTGACGCGCTTGTCGAACCGCTTTTGCTCGTCGTCCTCCTCTGGGGCTGGGCTCTGGACTTTCGCTTGGAGTGGTTCGGGGTTCGATGGCTATGAGCTCGGCCACCGCGGCTATGGTGACTTCGGCTGTTGCTCGAGCCTTCGTCATGAATCTGGCTCCGTTTATGGTCCAGATGACTTCTGAGGTCCTCGCGGGGAGGCTGGGCTGCCCTGCTGGGGGCGTCCATCTTCTTCCCTTGAGGCTCAGAGACCTGCCTCAAGGAGGCAGTTTGCGCTGCCCTCAGCTGCTGCTGGAGCTCGCGAATCAGCTGCTCTTGCTTCTGGAGGAGAGCAGCTTGGGCTTCGACAACCTCTCCAGCAGCAGGGGGTTGAACGTGGCGCGTCTCTCCTACGGCCACGGCTTTGTCCTTCCGAGGACGCTCATGCCGACGCTCGTCGCGTCTGGGTGGCATGACTTCTTCTGCTGAGATCGAGGCCTCGAGTCCCTCTTGGAGTGGGAACTCGACAAAGAGCTGAGAGCCTAAGCGGCCCTCGCCTGCAGACGTGCCATGCACCGTGCGGGAGCGCCCTTGAGGAGGGACGTCCGTTGGCGGTGGTGGCAGCTCGAGCGCTGCTCTTGAGGACTCTACGCCCTTCCTAGCTTTCGGAGGCATGGCTTCTGGGAGATGAGGTTGGGAAGGTTGGGAAGGTTGGGATATTACTTCCCCACAGACGGCGCCAATTGTAGGTGCAGAAAATAATGACCCACAATAAGGAGGTGCCTTATAGGACTTATCCGATGATGATGATGACTGGGAATGTCTGGGTGCCGTCCGAAAGCCTGAAAGAGAATAGCAAACGATCAAAGGACCCTGGCCTGGGCGGTGCAAGGCTCTCCGATGCCAAAGTCAGTGTGGGAACTGGAACAATGGAAGGAGAGGGAGAAGAGAGACAGAGTAAGGGCTCTGTGAATGAGATTGTGCGTACCTTTGATGGTGGTATGAGCCTCTATTTATAGAGTTTGGAACGTATCTTTGGGAGATATCGTGGTGTGGGTCCTGTGATTCGACAGGGAAGTCACGATCAGCCCACATTACATTAATTGCGGTCCAATCCAGCCCACTATGCATTAAATGCGCGTCTTGTCAGCCCACGTCGCATTTAATGCACGTCTTGTTGGGCCAGATCATGTTGGACGCCTTTGGCGGTAGGGGATCGTGGGATCTGCCCTCGGGCCTTGCCCTGATGTGGCCTCAGCCGCTGGATGCCGCCCTGTCAGGATATGGCGAAGATTGTGGGCGGCTGGATGTCGTGTCTGTCCCACTAGCTCGTGCCCCTATCCCTCCACGTGCCTGATGACGTGGGGGATGAGGGGCGCAAGTGAAGGTTCTCTCTTGCTTCGGCTTCTGTCCTGGCTTCTTCAGCCAAGGTGGAGTTTTCTGCCGAGATGGCACCGGGGTGGCTCAGCCGAGGTGGAGCTCCCCGCCGAGATGGCATCCGGGTGGACCAGTTCGGCGCTAGTGGCCCGGAGATGCTTGACTTCGGCCGAGGCCTCTGTCCTGGTAGCCGGGGTGAGATTGGTGCCACGTGGATGGCACGCGGATGGCACGTGAGAATGCTTAGCCTCATCTGATGGCTGTGATTAGCTTAATCCTGTGGCTCTGGAAATCTCCCCACACAATAAGTAAGTTCTGTGGTCTTATCTTGGAGCTGTTAAAAGAGTTTTGTAGGAGAACACTTTATAGCCAATCTTGTATTGAGGGTAGGGTTTTAATGCTAATGAGGATAGGTTTTATTACATTATAAAAAACTCTTAGATTTTATTACATTATAAATAATTCCTAGGAAAAACTCCGCCTATGTTGGGGTATCCTTGATATAGCCGGTCCCAAGCCCAGACAAAGGAGGAGGGTTGTGCGTTAGGTAGCTGACAGCCAGCACAATACTCAGTCGGATTTCTTTATGGATTTGAGACCTAATGAAATTTCATGGGGGCATCCCCTACTTAGCGACGCGCTGTATGGTCCGGGTACAATGATAAGTGAGCAAGGACCGCTGCATCGGCGCTCGGGTGCAGTGCTAAATAGGCAAGGGTCCTCACACTTTATTGGTCGAGTGTGGGGGGTAAGGAAGCTAGTCCAAAATTGAAGGCTGAGATTGGGTACTTGGAACATTGGGAGCCTAACTGGAAAACTTATGGAAGTGGTGGATACAATGGAAAGGAGACGAATCGCAATTGCTTGCTTGCAAGAAATAAGATGGGTGAGACACAAAGCTAAAGAGATTGAGAGGACTGGATATAAGTTATTGTATACGGGACTTAATAGATCGAGGAATGGGGTCGGCATAGTGGTAAACAAGGACTTAAAGGAAGATGTAGTTAAAGTAACGCGTTATGGAGATAGGATTATTGCAATTAAGTTAGTGTTAGGAGAAGAGATAGTGAACGTAATTAGTATTTATGTCCCCTAAGTGGGCTTAGGAGATGGACATAAGGAGAAGTTTTGGGAAGACTTGGAAGGAGTGCTACTAGAGATACCTCAAGGAGAGATGGTCTTCTTAGGATGAGATTTGAACGGTCATGTAGGACGCGGTGTAGATGGATACATAGGAGTACACGGGGGACATGGGTACGGTAATAGAAATGAAGAAGGGAATGATATCTTGGAGTTTTCAGTAGCTTATGATCTCATGGTAACTAACACCTTTTTTAGGAAGAAAGAAGAGCATTTGGTGAATTATAAGAGTGGCTCATCGAGGATACAAATTGACTTCTTCTTAACTAGGAAAAGAGACCGCTTAGCTTGTAAAGATTGCAAGGTTATACCGGGGGAGAGCTTGACTTCCCAACATAGGTTGTTGATCATAGATGTGCAGCTACAAAGGTGGGCTAGCTAGAAAAAAGAAGTTGTATAGATGCTCAAGGACTAAATGATGGAACCTGAAAGGTGATAAGCAACTCGCTTTAAGGGAAAGAGTACTAGAGAAAGATGTTTGGGCGATAGATGAGAGTACAAATAATGTGTGATAAGGTAGCAGAGTGCATTAGGAGGGTAAGGAAAGAAGTCTTAGGAGAATCCAAAGGGGGTGCTCTAGTACAGAAAGAGGCATGGTGGTAGAGCGAAGCCGTCCAAGACAAGATAAGAGTTAAAAGAGAGTGCTTTAAAACTTGGCAAAAGGATCGAAATAAAGCGAACTTGGAGAGGTATGAAGAAGCAAAAAGAGAAACAAAAACGACAGTTGGTGAGGCCAAGGCAAAGGCATTTGATGAGCTATATAGGTGACTTGATACTAAGGAAGGCGAAAGAGAGTTATTCAAGCTTGCTAAAATTAGAGATTGGCGGACCAAGGACTTAAACCAAGTTAAATGCATTAAGGATAATAATGAAAATGTATTAGTAAAGAAAGAGGAGATAAAGGAGCGTTGAAAGAGCTACTTCTACAAGTTATTTAATGAAAGCAGTAGTAGTGACATACAATTGGGGCGGCTTACCATTTGTAAAAAAGAAGCGAATCATATGTTCTATAGGAGAATCACTAGGGAAGAAGTTAAAGAAGTATTGAAAAGAATGAAGAATGGAAAAGCGGTTGGGCTAGATGATATTCCTATTGAGGTCTGGAGGTGCTTGGGGGAGGATGGTATTAGTTGGTTGGCAAATCTTTTTAATGTAGTACTAAAGAGCAAGAAGATGCCTAATGCATTGAGAAAAGTATTCTTATACCCATATACAAGAATAAAGGAGATATTCAGAACTGTGCGAACTACCGCGGGATTAAATTGATGAGCCATACGATGAAATTATGGGAGAGAGTTATTGAGAGAAGACTAAGAAGAACAATAAATATTTCAGAGAATCAATTTGGTTTCATGTCTGGGAGATCAACCATGTAGGCTATCTTTCTCCTGAGGAGGTTAATGGAATAGTATAGAGAAGGTCAGAGAAATTTACATATGGTGTTCATTGACTTGGAGAAGGCGTATGACCGGGTTCCTAGGGAGATTCTTTTGAGAGTTCTGGAAAAGAAAAGAGTGTGTGTCGCATATATTGAGGTGATAAAGGATATGTATGATAGAGTCATGACATCTATAAGGACGACTGACAGCGAAACTAAGGAGTTTTCTATCACGATTGGTCTACACCAAGGCTCAACGTTAAGCCTGTACTTATTTGCCATAGTTATGAATGAGATTACAAGACATATCCAGGATGAGGTGCCGTGGTGTATGCTATTTGCAGATGACATTATTTTAGTGGATGAGACGAAAGACTGAGTGAATGCTAAACTAGAATTGTGGCGAAAAATATTAGAGACAAAGGGGTTTAGGCTAAGTCGATGCAAAACGAAATATATGGAATGCAAGTTTAGTCAAAATAGGACACCTGGTAACATAGAAGTAAGTTTGGGCACATAAAAGATTGTAGAGAAAGAAAACTTTAGGTACCTTGGATCTATGGTGCAACAAGATGGAGGGATTGATACTGATGTAAGTCACAGGACTCAGGCCGGGCGGACCAAATGGAGGAGTGCCTCGGGGGTCTTGTGTGATCGGAAAGTCCCATCAAGATTAAAGGAAAGTATTATAAGGTGGCGGTACGACCATCGTTGTTATATGGATCAGAGTGTTGGGCAGTAAAGCATAATCATGTCAAGAAGATGGAAGCTGCGGAGATGAGAATGCTAAGATGGATGTGCGGGATCATAAGGAGAGAAAGGATTAGGAATGAGGAGATTAGGGGCAAAGTAGGAATAGCACCGATTGGAGATAAAATGAGAGAAAATCGACTGAGATGGTTCGGCCATGTTAGAAGGCGTCCAACGGAGGTACCTGTTAAAAGGTGTGAAAGCATGGAGATTGCTAGGAGTAGGAGAAGGAGAGGGAGACCCAAGAGAAGTTGGAAAGAAACTATTAAACATGACCTTGCCTACATGGATCTAACGAAGGACATGGCCCTAAACAGATTTGATTGGCATCGTCAAATCCATATAGCCGACCCCACCTAGTGGGAAAATGCTTGGTTTGGTTTACAAATAATTCCTAGGAAAGTGAATGAAATTCACAAGGGTTTAAAGATGGAGGAATATGGAAGGAGACCCACACATCAAATTCACATGGTTCATTTTTTTTAGTGTGAAGGGAGGCAACCATTTCCGGACAAAGATTAGAAATTTGATGTCACTTTCATGTATCCTCTTTGATCCTTTACTATTAATCCCTAATTTATAAGACCTATTCCATGGAGTTTAGTTGGTTTTTGTCAAGTATGTCCTCATCTCAGAGCTAAATTCCATTTATAAAAGACAAAGAGGTTGCTAGAGTAAGAAAATTATGTCAAACTTTGATAATTAAGATTAAAATGTAATTATAGAATCTAAGTTATACCAGATAGTAGAAACGGCAGGAGGAGAAAAAAAAAGGATACAGAATAATATAAGAAACCCCATGTTCCAAAGAAGGGCAAACTCCAAGGATAGCAATAACTTTCAAGTTTTAAGGTTCTTGAGTTCCAGGCTCTTGTTCTTCAGCTTCTGGCAAGTGGACCCTTCTTTTTATTTATTTCTCTATTTTTGGAGAAGTGGAAGGAGATTCTTTTGAGAGACCGACACAAATTCCCCTCCCTCAAATGCACTTATAGAGGTGGAATACAAATGCTGAGAATCATGTAGACTGAAGTTAATGTCTACAGGGTGATAACTACTTAATTGTTTGCAATTAGAGCCATAATATTTGATTGATCTTGTGCCAGTTCATAGTTGTTTTATTTGATTTTACATAGTTTTTGTTAATTTTTATGTAAAGGTCGAAAGGAGTTAAAAATAGAAGAATTCATGAAGAGTGTTAGGCATGAATCACCAGTAGGGCCATGGTGGGTCCCATTGATCCTAGTTGTTTCAAATTTCAAAGACTACTTTCTAATTCTTTAGGAACTTACAATCCAAATTTTTTTTTTTGCTAAAGGGAAGTTGTATTAGAAAAGAGAGGGGGGGGGGGGGGGGGGATTACAAAAAGCAAGCCAGCCCAATTAACAAGAAAGGGAAGCCAAGCAACCACAGAATAGAGAACACAAGGAAGAGAAAAAAAAAAAGAGACTGAGCCCCCTATAAGCAAAGTTAAGGGAGAGCAGACAAAAAATTGTAAAAAGTTTGAAGAGGTCTGCCAGAAAAGGGTTTTTCTATCCTGAGAGAAGCTGAGAGGAGCTCGGTCAGGTACTTAATGACCCTTGTCTGAGAGACTCTAGAGGTACTGTAAAGGTAATCATTCCTACATTTCCATAAAGCAAAAGTGGTGGAGAAGAAGATCGAAGCAACACCTTTGTAGGCCAACCTGTCACTATTGAGGGAGAGTGCATGGCAATGTTTTGAAGGAGACATTGGAGCGGCCAAGGGGGCGTTTGCTTCATGAAGGATCTAGCTCCAGATTGAAGATGCAAAATCACAATGGAAGAGAAGATGGGGAGTGGTTTCCTGCTCTGTTTTGCAAAGACAGTAGCGAGATACAAGACTGAAACCAGTTGCTTGAGCCCATGCTTGGGTAGGAGCCTTACCATGCAGTGCCTCTAACCAAAGAAAAAAAGTACTCTAGGTTGGAGAAAGGGATTCCATACAAGGAGGGCCCATGTTGCCCAGGCCATTGATTCTCTGCTAGTTATGGACATCTGCCAAGCCTCCTTGAAAGACAAGCCTTTGTCAGGCTGAGACTTTCAAACTAATTGATCTGCTGAATAGTCATCAAGGGAGATGTTGAGGACTGCATTACTGAGGAAGGTAGCTGCTGCTGCAGGGATGTCTGGAGGAATCTCCCAATGGCTGCCATCCCATAGGGAGGAGAGGTGCTGGTTCATAGAAAAAGTGAACGAGTTGAAGAGGGAAGCCAAAGGTTCATCCTTTGCCCAGCTATTAAACCATAGGTCAGCTGAAATGCCGTCCTTTATGATCCACTTGCTGCCTTGATGAATGTGATGGCCAGAGCTCCTAATTCTGCGCCAAATGCAAGACCTTGTTTTTGGAGTGGATTGATTCCATAAGGCCAAGCCCTGAGGTACCTAGAGGCCATCCAGTTTGCCCAAATGGAGTTTGTTGAAGCCACTGCATAAGTTAGATTGATAAAAGAGGCTGCATTTTGCTCATGGATTTGCCTTATACCCAAGCCACCTTCCTTGGTTGGAAGGCAAACCACTTCCCATTTGATCTGGTTCCTTTTAAGCTTAGTGGGGCCTGCTGACCAGAGAACGTTGCGCATAAAGCTTTCCATAAGATAGGAAACAGACTTAGGGAGGGGAAGGATCAAGGCAATGTGAGTGGCCAAGCTGCTCAAGGCGTGCCTAACCAGAACTCCGCACCCTGCAAAGGAGAGGAGTCTTGATTTCTACCCTGAGAGCTCAGAATGAAACCTGTCCAAAAGAGATGTGAAATGATGCTTTTTGGGGGTGCCAATGACGAGAGGAGCTTCAAGATATCGTGGGTGGAGAGGATTTTCTTGGAGGCCTGTGATGCCCAAAATCTGTCTTTTGAGTCTGCTACTACACTTGCCTATGAACACCTTATTTTTCCCAAGGTTAATGGATTGACCTGAACTGAGTTGGTAATCATCTAGAGTCTTCTTTTTAGGCTAACAAGATGCTTTTGTGGCCCTTGAGAAACAACAAGATGTCATCGGCATAGAGTAAGTGACATGGAGTGTTAGGAACTTCTGATGGGGGGGATGATATTCGTATTGGTAAGATTGTGGATGTTGAGGCTGGGGATCTCTTCTGCTAGAATGAATAGGTAAGGAGATAGAGGGCCCCCCTGCCTAAGGCCACAATTTGACTTAAAGAACCCAAAGGGAGTTCTATTAATGAGGACTGAACCTTTTGCAGTGTAGACACATTCTCTGACGAGGCTGATCCAATCTTTGGAGAAGCCAAAGAAATGAAGAGATTTAAAGAGGAAAGGCCAACTTATCTTGTCAAACACCTTGGAGATGTCCAGCTGCATACATAGGGAGCCTCCTCTTAGTTTGGAATTGAGTTTTTGGAAGAGCTCATGGGCTAATGCTATATGTTGGCGGATTGATCTATCCTTGACAAGGCAGCCTGGTTTGTGGAGACGAGAGGGCTGAGGATCTTGGGTAGTCTAGAGGCCTGGATTTTAGCAATAATCTTGTAAGAGAAATTCAGAAGACTGATTGGCCTGAAATATGAAGAAGCAATCCAAATTAGAAGGAAAGAATTGGAGAACAAGAAAGCATATATAATCAAGGAAGGAAAGTGAAATAAAGAAATGAGGAAAAGAAGAAAACCTAATAAGTGTTACACGCCCAAATGGGGCCCCACAACCATTGCAAAAGTTGAAGTTCAGAATTTAGAAAGTCGTTTCAAGTACAAGTGGAGCCCAAGAATAGAAAATAAAAAGGAGAAAAATAAGGAAAGTTTAAAGCAAGAATCCAAGCCAAGTTAGAAGTCTAAAAAGGGGGTCCCACACTCATTGTGCACGCATCATATGGGCCCACTTTTATGCTCAAAGCTTCAGATTTAGTTTCTTGTAATTAATTCTCAGATTTGTGGGTCTATATGAGGAATTTTCTAGAAGATACAAGTGGAACCAGATTTAGAAAGTCTTGCTAATCAAGAAAGAAGACTCCTATTTCATTCTAATTAGGAAGCCTAATTGTAAAGCAAGATGGAGATCTAATCACACAAGGAAACAAGCCTAAAAAGGAGGAGATTCTTCATAAAAGAGATGCTTTTGTGAAAAGCATATAAAGGCATAGAAGGGTGTGGACGTCTAGCACCTTTTATCACACAAACCAGCCATCATCATCACCAAACCCTAGTAGTTGTACAACACAATTTGAGGAGCTTTTTAGAGCAAGGAGAAATCAAGCAAGCTGCGGCCAACCCCTTCTTGTTCAATCTGTTAGAGTTTTTCTTATGATTCTATTTTCTAAGTTATTTTTCATTACAAACATGAGTAGCTAACCTTTTAGGACTAGGGTGTAATTGAAACCCTAGCCTAGTTTTATGTAGTCCCTTTTGGCATTCTTTAATTAAGATTTCAGTTTTATTGATTGAGTTTCTAAACCATGTTTTTGATTGATGAGTTGTGTATATGCCATGCCAACCATGACATGTTCAATTAAATTTAAGATTAGCTAGCTTATCTTTGATTGATCTTGATGTTAAGCATCTAAGGTTTAGAACCATAAATAATCTAAGTATATACCATGCTTAGACTTATGCATTTATCATTCCCATTATTTTTATGCATATGTTTGTTTTGACTAGGATATATGACATGCTTAGTTTTTGCATCATAAAGAACAATTCATGTAGTATGCCACTCATGACTTAGGTTTAGGGGAATAATAATCTAGATACATATGCCATGGTCTCAGTTGATAGATGTCACTAATAATTCTGATTTTTCATTAAAGTATAATAAGGGACATGCATAGGATAGGTTAGGGGAGTAGATGGAACCCTAGTTCGTTCATTTTTATTGTTTTCAAACCTATTAGTATTCTTGTTAGGTTACTTTCCATTTAGCTTTTGGTTATATTTTAAATATATTAATTTACTATTTTTAGTAGTTTAAATTAGTCAATCAGCATTCAATTATCCTTTTCATTTATTTAATATTCTGATCTTTAGTTGCTTCTGACATTGTTTTATCATTCCAAATATATTTCTTTCGCTGGTAGACTAATCCTGGTAAAGCACGTGCTCTCTTCAATCCCTCTTCACACCTCGCTGGAAATCCCTATGCCTAGTAAAACCTGTCTTCAGATTGAGCGTTTGATGCGGAGCTTTCTTTGGTTAGCTACCCAAAAGAAGTACAGAAGTCTGGTGAACTGGGGTAGGGTCTGTATGCCAAAAGCAGAGGGTGGCCTTGGTCTGCGCAGAGTTAAGGTCTTCAATGAAGCTTGTACGTTGAAACTCAGTTGGTCTGCAGCTTCCTCTGATTCTCTATGGGCTCGGTGGTTTAGATCAAGATACTTCAAAAGCTCCTCAATCTGGTCATCCAACACCTCAAGAGGGGGGTCTTGTATTCGGAAAAGGATCGGGTCCTTGGCCAATCACCTCCAAAGCGGCAGTTTATGGAAAATTGGCAATGGCCAACCCATCAACATCTAGTTTGACAACTGGATTAACAAAGACCCCATTGCTCTCAGATTTCGCCACCTCCACTTCTCAGATAAAGATCAGCTAGCAAATATGATCTGCAACAACTCCTGGTGTGTCCCTACTCACCTCCTTACAGAGCTTTAGGAACTTCTTCTTCATTCTACTAAACAAATCTCTATAGGGGGACCTCAGCTTCAGTCCCAAACTCTCTCCTCTGGCAGGGTAACAATTCAGGAATCCTCTCTCAAAGAAGCCTGGCAATTACTGAGGACCAGGCAAGTAGTGATTAACTGGTTAGGTCTGGTTTGGAACAGGTTGATCAACCCCCGATTGGCCTGTTTCAGTTGGCGTCTCCTCCACAGGAAAACACACACTGAACTGTGGGCCAAACAGAGAGGTTGGACAATTGCTTCCCGCTGCTGCCTCTGTCATAGCCATGAAGAAGACGATCTCCATCTCTTCATTTCCTGCTCTCTGGCTATTCAGGTCTGGATGTGGATCTTGAGTTATGGAGTCAATCCTCCAATTCTCCCCATGTCAGGGCCTGTGATCTGGTCATCCCTGACCCAGGGTGTTGATGTCCCAGGAAGAAAATTTGCTACGGTGATCTTCTTCCAAGCTATCTCAGTTCTCTGGACTCTCCGGAATGACTATAAACACTGTAATTGGAAGCCTTCTCTGGCAAGAACTAAGTCTATATTTTTGGATCGGATGAATGGGTTGTCTAACTCTTATCTTGGTTCCAATTCCTCTTCCCATCCAATTCTTCACACCTTAGGGGCATATGGCGTATTCTGATTTTTTGTGGAGGGTTGTGTCTTGTTGCCTTCTGATGAAAGTGATTTTGCAATGCAGAGCGTTAGTTGAAAGTGAGGAATTCGGTGAGGATTTGTGTGTGCAGAGCCTTGCTCTGGTTTCTTTGCTTCCCCTGGTTGATTGTGCTGAGCTTAGCTGTGTAGTGTAGCTCCATGTGCAATGCATGGCTGTGTTCTGCAGTCTTCATGGGGTGGTGCAATGTTGTGCAGTGTCGTGCATTAGTTTGTCTGCTTTGTAGTGCCATCATCTGAGGCATCCTGTGCTCCCTTCTTCTGTAGTGCTGTGTGGTGTTTTAAGCAGTGCTCTGCTGAGTGTTGGGTCAGGAGGTATATCCTCTTCGCCTATCTTCCTTGTTCAACCCTTTCTCTGTTTTTTTTTTTTTTGGATGGCTCCCTCTGTAGCCCTTTGTCTTGAGGAGTTGGCATTTTTTTGTAAGCCTTCACTTCCTGGTTTTCCTCTGTTTTTTTGGGGGCTTTTTGCCCTTTTTCCTTTCTTCTCTTAATTCAAATTTACCTTAAAGCAAAAAAAAAAAAAAAACATTATTTTTATCACGAGTCTTCATGGGACCGATCTCATACTTACAATTCATTATATTACATAGTGATCTTGTGCTCTTGCGAGTTTTAATTGTGTGCATACTAGTAGCTTATTTCTACGTTGCTTGGTGCATACCACAGGGCAGCTTCTGTACTTTGATCAGGAGAATATGACAAGAGAAGTTTCTTGTTCTTTTTCTTATTCCTGTAACTTTTGGTCAGCAAAATGGAAGTTGGCAGAGCTCCAGAAAGCTGCACTTCCTATCCCTTCTCATATATGAAAACTAGGGTTACTAGAAAGAGACAAAAAATGTAGAGAGATTAAACCCAACCCAACAATCTACAACTTTTTTTTTTTTTTTTTACTAAAGGGCAAATTGTATTAGAGAAAGAAGGAGAAAAAACAAAGGCAAGAAGCCCCCAAAAAGAGCCTAACAGAAGCCAAAAACAAGAAGAAAAGACTAAAAAGAAGCCAAAATAGAGCTCAGACTAAAAGGAAGAAGAGATGAAATTGCTGATCAACTGAAAAAGTCTAACAGAAAAAGGCTTCCCTACACGGTTGAGAGAGGCATGGAGGAGCTCTTTCAGGTAGAATTTAATCTTCGTCTGGGAGACTTTAGAGCTATTGTAAGTAGTTTCATTTCTACAGTTTCAAATAGCAAAGGCCGTTGAGAAGAAGATGGAGGCAGCACCTTTGCAAGACTGCTTGTCTCCATTGAGAGCGAGAACTTACCATAGTTTAGAGGGGTACAAGGGCCCAACTAAAGCAACTCCTGCTGCTTGAAGGATCTAGCTCCAGATGGAAGAGGCAAAAGAACAGAGGAAAAGAAGGTGGAGAGTGGATTCCAAAGCAGTTTCGCAGAGACAGCATCTAGGAGCAAGACTGAATCTCGCTGCTTGAGCCCATTCTTGAGTAGGATTCTTCCCATTCATCCACCGCCAAGCAAAGATATAGACTCAAGGAAGCTAGAGCGAATTCCAAACCAGAGAGCCCAAACTTTCCACTCCACAGACTCACCCTGAGTTCTGACAAACTGCCAAGCCTCCTTGAAGGTGAGGTCGTTAGCAGGATGAGATTTTCAGACTAGGCTGTCTGAAGAGTGACTGTCTACAGATATGGCTTCAACCGCATTTTCCAAGGCTGCAGCAGCATCCTCCGGAATGTCAAGAGGAAGAACTCGGTTCGAACCATTCCAAAGAGAAGCCAGACGCTGATTTGGAGGGAAAGAGAAGGTGTTGAAAGTAGAAGCCATAGTACCCAATTGAGCCTAGTAATCAAACCAAACATCCACTAAATGACCATCACCAATAATCCACTGACTGCCAGAATGGATGAGTTGAGCATACTTCCTAATCCTACGCCAGATTCAAGAACCAATTATGGGAGTAGAGGTACTCCATATTGCTGATTTTTTTAAGTAGCTACAATTCATCCAATTTTTCCAAAGGGAATTTGAGGAATTTGCTGTCCAGCCCAGCTTCAGGAAAAAGGCTTCATTTTGCTCAGATAGGCACCTAATGCCCAAACCCCCTTCCTTGTTAGGAAGACAAATAGTCTCCCAGCGAACTTGATTTCTTCTCAGCCTAGCTGGCCCAGCTGACCAGAGAAAGTTTCTCATGTAGCTCTCCAATTGATGAATGATAGATTTGGGAAGAGGGAGAACAAGAGCTATGTGCATATCCAGGCTACCAAGCACATGCCTAACAAGAGTCCTGCGCCCAGCCAGAGATAGGAGTTTGGACTTCCAACCTAAGAGTTTAGAAATAAATCTGTTTAGCAAGGTAGAGAAATGTTGCCTTCTAGGAGTGCCAATGATGAGAGGAGCTCCAAGGTAGCTAGAGTGAAGGGGTTTACTCTGAAGGTTTGTAATGGCCATAATCTGCCTCAGAGATCTTCTACTGCATTTACCAATGAAAAGTTTGCTTTTATCCAAATTGAAAGATTGCCCAGAGCTAAATTGGTAGGTGGCTAGGACCTCCTTCAAGGCAAGCAGACTTCTTTTCTGACCTTTGAGAAACAAAAGAATGTCATCAGCATCTAGCAAGTGGCAGGGGGTGTTGGGCACATTGGATAAAAGAGAAATGAGGTTTTGAGAGGCTAGCTTTTGGATGTTGAGGCTGAAAATTTCTTCAGTAATGATGAAAAGGTAAGGGGGTAGAGGGTCCCCTTGTCTAAGCCCACAGTTGAAGTTCCAAACCCTTGGGGAGTTTTGTTAATGAGAATAGAACCTTTGGCAGTGCACACACATTCTTGGATAAGATTTATCCGATTTTCAGAGAAACCAAAGAACTGGAGAGATTTGGAAAGGAAAGGCCAACTTAGTTTGTCAAAAGCCTTAGAAATGTCTAGTTGTGGACATAGGGACCCTCCTCTTAATTTTCAATGGAGTTTTTGAAAGAGCTCATAGGCTAAAGCAATATGCTGGTGAATAGATCTTCCTTTTACAAAGGCTGCTTGGTTTGGAGAGATGAGATGAGTGAGGATCTCGGATAGTCTAGAGGCCAGAATCTTTGTGATGATTTTGTAGGTAAAGTTGAGGAGGCTAATTGGCCTGCAGTCTGCAAAGGAGCTAGGAGAGGTAGTTTAGGAAATCAGGGTAAGGAAGTAAGTATTTGAGGCTCTATATAGCTTACCGTAGAGGAAGAAGTGCTGCATAGCTTCAACCACTGAAGGGCCAGTGATCTGCCAAGTGGCTGTAAAAAAGTAGCTTGAGTAGCCATCTGGACCTGGAGAGCTGTCCTTCTTGAGGGCAAAGACAGCTCTGCGAATCTCATTAGCATCCGGAGTTCTAGAAAGGAGAGTATCTTGATATGCAGTAACTTTTGGGCTGTCGATTCTGAAAAGGAGGTCAGATGGGTCTGGATGAACAGAGTTGGCCACAGAGGAAAAGTGATCGATAGTAAGAGCTTGTATTTGGGATCGATCATCCACACAACAGCCATCATAAAAGATCTTGTCAATGCGGTTTATAGATACTCTAGATTTTGCATAAGCATGGTAGAAAGTTGTATTCCTATCTCCCTCTTTTAGCCAACGAATCCTGGATTTTTTACGCCAATGAATATCTTTAAGTTGAAGGCAGTTGTGCAGGTTTGCCTAAGCCTCTACAAGAGACTGATGGAGGGGTTCCGTTGGGCCAGCATCAAGAAGGTCCCGGACTTCAAGGACTTTCGTCTCAGCCGAGAGCACCTAAGAGCTGATATTGCCAAAGACACTTTTGTTCCAGCTTTTAAGGACTGGTTTCAGGGATTTTAGGTTCTGGGCTAAAACGAATTGGGTGTTACCTGAACGCGTAAAGTTCTAATTTGCTGCCAAAAGGTTTAGGAAATCAGGGTGATGAATCCACATTGCTTCAAATTTGAAGGGGGCATTAACTAGACCATGCCGCTGGTTGTGAGTGAGGAGTAAGGGGCAATGGTCAGAGGAATACTTAGGCAGATGAGAGAGGAGAGAATCACTTGAGATAGCATGCTACTGGTAGTTGCAAAGAGCTCTGTCAAGTCTGGCTGCAACATAGCCATTTCCACTGTGGTTGTTAGACCAAGTGAATTTGTTCCTAGAGAACCCCATGTCTTGCAGGCCAGTGGAGAGAACCAACTGTTGAAAGTCAGAGATCAGACGGGAGGGCCTAATGCTAAGTTTTTCAGAAGCAAAGATGATTGAATTAAAGTCACCCATTACACACCAAGGAATGCTCATAGAAGACAGAGAAGAAATGTGGTTCCAAAGATCCCTTCTCTAAATGTAGTTAGTGGAAGCATAAACACTAGTGAGTAAGCAAGAGGTAGCATTTGCTGGATTGAGAAAAGAGATTGACAATAATTGGGTAGAAAAATATGTGAGAGTAATACCAAGGTTGGAATGTTTTTTGAACAAACACCATACGGAAGCAGTGGAATATAGGGTTATTGAAGAAGAACCAATCATAGCCCAAGGAGGACAGAGTGAAAGAAGGGGGAGGGAAGATAGTCATTGGTTCCAATAGGAAGATGGCATCAGGGGATTTAGAAGAAGCCAAGTGGTTAAGAGCTCTGAGAGTAGGGGAATTGGCAATTCCCCTGCAGTTCCAGTAAAGGATACTGATCATTTAAAACTAATTGAGGGAAAGGAGATTCCAACAGAGCTTCTAGTTTTAGGCTTAGAAGAGGAGGGATCCTGCTTTGATCTAGATTTGGACTTCCTTTTTGGTTTCTGCGGTTTCCTTCATCAGAAACGCTGTTACAAGTAACAAGTATCACCATTGACGACCTCTCTGTTGATCAATTGATTTGGAAATTAAATCCAGATAGAGGCCTGTCCTTCAAGGAAGCGTGGCAGCTGACTCGATCAAGAAGATACTCCATGGTTTGGGCTTCTTGGTCTCCCCTAATCTGGAACCCTTGTCTTCTCCCAAGAGCTTCTTTCTTTACTTGGAGATTGTTGCATGGCAAAACCCCCTCTCAAGAATGGGCTCAAGCCGCAGGTTTCAGCCTTGCCTCTCACTGTTGTTTATGCAATTCTGAGCAAGAAACCACTCTTCATCTCCTCTTCCAATGCGCTTTTGCCACTTCCATCTGGAGCTGGATTCTAAAAGCCTCTGAAGTTACTTTGGCTGGCCCTCTCACTCCTTCAAAGATATGGTATGCTCTATCCATTAATAGTGACAAGTTGGCCTGCAAAGGGGCAACTTCTATATTTTTCTCCACTACTTTTGCTCTATGGAATTGTAGAAATGATCACCTATACAGGAACTCTAGAGTCTCTTAGACAAAGGTCACCAACTACCTGAATGAACTTCTTAAGGCCTCTCTCAAGATAGTCAAGCCTTTTTCTTTTTTGTCTGCTGTCCATTAAGGGGCCTTAGTTTTTCTTTTGCTTCTATCTCTATTTGTAAGTTTGGAGGTTGTATAGCGCACCCCCCCACCCCCTTCTAATACAATTTGCCTTTTAGCAAAAAAATAGGGGGAAAGGTCTATTTCCAGGGAGATAGCTGGGGTATTTGGGTTTGCAAGGTTATGAGGTAGCTCTTGAATGTTGGGGGTTTCTTCTGCATTAGTAGGCAAGGATTGGGAGGGGAGGAGACCGGAGAAGGAGGTAGCATAGGCTGGATCTGCAAAAAAACTAAATTCCAGGACAGAGAAAGGATTTGAGGTATCTAAAATGGGAGCTGGGGTTTTTCCCAGGATTTCTAGCAGGATATCTTGGGGCAGAAGCTCTAATCTAGAGTTGGGGTTGGGTATATCTGAGGAAGGGGGTAAAGAGGTAGTGGGAGTTGGCTCTAACAATCTACAACTTGTTAATTATTTTAATATAATCATCCAAAGATGAGAATTAAAACTTTTCTACTTTGACTAAGAAAATGCTTTAGAATAATCTTGTTCTTAGAGCCAAACAAGATTGTTCTAATAATTTAGTTTCTTTGAAGATTCAGATGCTACAAAATGTGTTCTTCTTTTAGGTGACATGGAATTTATAAATGACAAGCTGTTTTTTCTTCCAACCCAAGGAGATGGATTATAGGATGAAGCAAGAGATATACTAAAGACATGAGAAAAGGGCATAAATCAATATGAAAAAAGAAAACCTAGAGATGTTCGACAACAGATTTCTCTACATTGCATCTGTAACTCAGTACATGACATACAAGAAGAAGAACTAAAAAAGAAAAGAATCTCGGTGATTTATACATGTATTTCTGATTTTTACTGACCTTGAGAAGTCTGCAGATCTCTCTTTCACTTGTTTTGGACTCCCTTGTCTTCTCTAAAATCATATACTTCTTCCTCTTCCTGCTTCAGAAAATCTACACATTCCTACATGAAATTACAGCTTTCAGCCTTCTTGCCACATAATAACTTCTTCTTCTTCGTCTTATTCTGCTTCTTCTTCTTCTTCTTCTCCTTCTCCTTCTTCTTATTTATCTTGACAGAAGTAAATCAGCCCTTATGAAAATCAAAGCCCACCACCACTATAAGATGATAGTCATCAAAATGGTGGCCTGGCAACATTTCCACCCCAACCAAAAACATCTCCAGGAAACTGATAATTCCCCATATTGGCACCCAAATTATAAAAAGGAACAGGACCATCACCAATCGGGGCCCCAGCACCTCGTCCACTGCCGCTGCCGGTAACACCTGACGTCTGAGAGGCTGCCTGCTGCACCTGCACTGGCTGCTCCTCCTCCTCCTCCAAGGGCAGCCTCTCAAACACTGCATTCGCAAACGAAGCCACCATCAGGAGCACTGGACTCGACGCCACCAGTGGCCCCACGACACTCCCTCCGACGACCTGACCCTGCCCACCCGCTAGAAAAATTGTCAGCCCACTTGCACCCGGTGGCGCCGGCGGTGGCAAAACGGTGCCAGTTAGTGATAGTATCTCAAACCGACCGTGCAGCGTTGCAACGCCTGGCTGGCGTAAGGTGACATTGGCTACTGACCCGTTGCCGCTGAGGACGCAGATCCCTCGGCCCCGGCGCCTGGCATGGGTCGAGAGGCAATCAACAACATCGGCCCCAGTGGAGACCTCAAGCACATGAGATCGGAGAGAATTGGGGCTGTCACGGGTGACGATGATGGGAGGCTTGGGCTTGTTTTTGGAGCCTGGGGGACGGCCACGGGGCCGGCGAGTGGTGCTAGTAGATGCACCGGAGCTTGATGGGGCGGCATCCTCGTCGGGTTTGTCTTCCTTCTCCGGGGAATCCTCTGCATCGGTCATTTGGGCCGCTTGATCGTCCTGATGCTGTGAAGAAGATCTTTGGAGCTGGAGTTCAGGCCTGGGGAGCTGATGGACGTAGCGAGAACCTGGACCCGGTCCCAAGCCCGCCATCGCCACATCTATTCTCTCCCACCACTTGCTTGCCAGCTTTTATTTTCCTCTCTCTCTCTCTCTCTCTCTCTCTCTCTCTCACACACACACACACAAAGTAGTTCTCAAGAGCCGTTTGTAATCCTCTTTCTCCAACCCAGATTTCTTTAACAAATTCAATAAACCAAAAGTTAAACAAAGGTTTCAAATCCAAACCCAAGTGATAGCACTCAAGATCTCCTTACAACCCATGTTTTTCCCCCACTAACTCCAGCATTTCAAAGATACAATAAAAGAGAGAGCCAAAAATCAACGATCACAACCCAAAAAACAACTCAAGGCGGTTCTAACTTCTACCTCCTTTTAGCTCCTCTTTTATAATAATCAAATGAACCCCATTTTTCTTCCCCATATCAATAACACTAAAGATCCAAAACCCGAGTATTAATATTATAAAATAGGTCAAAATCTAGAAATCAAGAGCTGGTAACTATGCGGTTACATGAAACCCTCACAAATTATTCAGGCTCCAAAACTCTCAAGACCCCAAAGCAAGGCAAGACTGACAAGCTCTTGCTACCAAACCTTTTGAGTCTCTCTTACCCCAAAAGTCTAAGAAGCAAAGGAAACAAAGAGATCTCTCTCCACTCTACAAAGAAAGAAAAAGACTCCCCAAGAGAATATCAAGACGTACAGACAAGAAACGGAATCAGTGCAAACTGCAGACATAGGAAATGGCAAGTGTTCTTTTCAAGAGGAATCGGTTGTTTTGGATGTCCGAAACGAGCTTTATATTGCAGAGAGCCACTGCCAGAGATGAGATGGAGGGGTTTTGAGGAAGAAAAGGGAAAGCCAGTGATGGTGGGAAGCATGCTGTAAAGGATTAAAAGCACAATCAATTAAAAAGACAAAGTTATGCCTATCAGGAATACAATTTGCAAAAAATTCATAAAAAGAAGCTAATGTTTTATTATATTCACATACAACATTACTAATACAATACAATATGGTGTGTGTGATTAGAGCTGTACAATACTATATGAATTTGATTAGTGAAATACTAAATGAATAAAATAATTAGTGCTCTGGGTGCATGGTGCACCAATCGCACCCTCACAGGTGGAGTGTCAATATCGTTGATCTAAACCCCATTCATTCAGTTTGTTCTGTCGATCTAAATTAACCGTGCATTTAATTTGTGCATTCCACAAATCACATGATCAGTTTAAATAATCGTATTGGTCAAATGATTTAAGGCGCTCACATTCATCAATTATATATATATATGAGAAATATTCAAGTGAGAACTAATTCTCATATATTATATGAGAACTTTTTTGCAGGGCCCAACTAGCAACCCATCCAAACCTAGCAACCAATAGGGAACCCCCTGATAGTCACTAATCCCAAGGATTGAAACACATCCGCATGGACTGAACCGTTGGATCGAAGGTTGAATATTCTTTTGAATATGAAGCCATTAAACTTGTGGGCCACGGATGAAGGGGTTAGGGGGATGGCATTGGGATCAAACTTGATACTTAGAGTGGTCGACCAACTTTTCGTGCTATCTTCTATCTTATGCTATCTTCGTTCATGATATGTTTGTGTGGCAAGAGCATTTTGTTCTCCATTGATTTTCATTTCACTAAGGGAGGAATCATGCATTCTACCACTCACATAGAAAATGGAATCTTCTCTATTAAAAAAAAAAAAACTAGTTCACTTTCTTTTAATTTTTTTCACGAGAAAAACATATCACACCAAACAACCGAAAATGGGGCTACATTGAAAATCATAATAATTTCTCTCTATGGCAGATCTTCTCATTGCACAAACACAATCTAGAGCAGTTTTTATAGAAACTAAAATGGTTTTCAAGGGAGAGTGATTTTCTTTTGGTTCATTTTAGCATTGCGCCTTTTATTCTTAAAGGTGTAAAGAATTTCAGCAAGATTTTACAAGAAACAGATTCTGTTTCAAAAGATACGGAATAATTTTATACAATCTTACACAAAGTTCAAGCACATTTCTCTGCAAAAAAAAAAAAAATTTCACTACACCAAACATTAAAACCTGAAAATGTAGAAAAATAAAGTCTACAGCATATATCCTTTTTCAAGAAAGGAAATTTATGTAAAAACAAAATACTGCAAAATGTATCTTTTGATTTTCCATGCTGCTCACTTTCTGTTATATTTTGGTTCAGCAGTTTTTCTAGAAAAAAAGGTGGAATCGAAACTGATTTTTCTCTAAAAAAGGATTTTTATTTCTTATGAGAGAGTAGCTCTATTGTGATAACCGAAGTCCACTTGTTACACAAATACATCCCTAGAACGTTGACATAGAGTGGGCTAGACTGAATGAACGGTTTAGACTGGTGTGATACTATTGATGTATCCAAATGCTGGCAGTTGCACAGTAACTTATAATGCATTAAATGTAGCTTGCATCACATATTGTCGCAACAACTTACATTTATTGAGAATGGAGAGGTCAATCTGCTGTTCCTTTTGAAGATCCACCTCACTCATTGATAGGCCTATATGATATTGAACTCGTTTGGATGATCCTAATACCTAATTTCCTCATTTCTCTCACTTACAATTAGCTTCCTGATAATGTATAGTAGCAGGTGCGTTACTTAGTGGGATAGTAATTGATTTACGGTTCAGATTGGTCAATTTGATGTGATTTTATCAGGCTATTTGATGATCAAGACTATATCGAGGATAATTGGAGGTACAAAGACGTGCTTAGTGCCCGAATATACATCTAATGCGGGTTACCCTAGATCATGATCATTTCCTTTTACATGCAGTGATAATATATTTTGGACACATTTGTGTAGATCTCTGGAAGCCGAAGCTTTTTCTATAGAAAAACTTTCCTTTCATATCCTTCAGTTGAAATAAACTTATTCCACATTTGCGAAAAACTATATTGCATTGGATACTTTTTTCATGGAAAAACATTTGCATCAAACCATTAAAAAAAAAAAAAAAAAAAAAAAAAAAAAAACTAACAAACATCTCACTTTTCCTTCCTATTTGTGCACAAAAAACAATTATACAAACATTCAAAGCACTCGAAGATGGAATGCTTGCAGAACACTACAAGTGTGTATATATATATATATATATGGCCAAGGCTCCCCTAAGCTCGAGCTTAGGGAGAAAATTTCGTAAGCTCATGCTTGTGGGGCCCACCTTTGTTCCATCCAAATTAACCAAACACATGACCCCCTTAAATTGTATGTGTCCATCAACTTTCGGTAAGATCCGAATTTACTGGACCGTTTGATTGACTATATATCAATCCGAATGGATTGTTGACCATTAAACTCTTGAGCCCATATGGAGATGATAGAAATTACGGTTGAGGCTGATTTTTTGCAGGGAGTAAGATCCTAGGGAGTCCTTGAAATCCCCTCCGCCCCCATCCCCATGTGGATCCCCAAGTGGGTCCCACCACACACTTGAGCTTATTTTATCCTAAGCTTGAGCTTAGGAGAGCCTTATATATATATGAGCAAGACTCTCCTAAGCTTAAGCATATGAAAAAGATTTCGTAAGCTAACACTTCTATGGCCCATTTTTGATCCATCCAAATGGACCAAACACACAACCCCCTTAAATTGCACATGCCCACCAATTTTTGGTCAAATCCAAATTTACTAGACCGTTGGATCGACTATGTACCAATCTGAATGCACCGTTGACCATTAAGCTTTTGGTGCCCAGATGGAGATGATAGAAATCACGGTTGTGATTGATTTTTTGCAGGAAGGAGGGTCTCAGGGAGTCATTGAAATCCCCCCACCCCCATCCCCATGTGGGTCCCCAAGTGGGCCCCACCACGTAATTGAGTTTACTTCAGCTTACCTTATCCTAATCTTCAGCTTAGGAGAGCTGACCCCTATATATATATATATCCATTTTTAACCTCTGTCGGTAGAAAGATGAGAATTCCCAAAGACACATGACTCTAAGCTGGTGTTTGAATGAAGGAAAGTAAAATGCAGATTCGCAGTAGCTATCGAGACAAAGATAAAATCTCATTTGATTTTTAGCTGAAGAAAACTAGATGAGAGATTATCTACTGTTAAAGTGGGGAAATGTATTTTATTTTTCTTTCATTGGTGCTTTCAATTGATTTTCAATTTTTCTTGCACAAGAGAACAACCATTTATCCTAGTGGTAAAGAGTAGCAGTTCGCACTGATAGGTCCACATTTCGAACCTCGCCTCCCACTTCCTTGCATATATGAGTTGCTATTACCTCACATTTGTAAGTTGCCTCTTGCATGTACAACTTCCCACCATCTCACATGTGCAACTTTCACGTGCTCTTTCCTGAGACAATACAAGAGGAAGCATGCCAATTTTGTTCGATCGGATTTAGTCAATTTTCATTTCCCGTTTTTATTTTAAAAAATGAAATTTTAAGATTACGTTTATTTGCCTCTAATTATTAGCTATCCTCTTTTCTTAAAAAGGATAAAAGGTCATTTTATCCATGCCACAAGTGGTTCTTGTAGGTAACGAAGGAATAGCTAAATAATTGCTCTATGAGTAGACTCTAATTTTGGTCCTTTTTATTTAATTTTATTATTATTTATTGAAGAGTTCTTGAGTGGTTAAAAGAATGAATAAAACAAATCCAATGTTTTCGTTTATACATTTATAAGGCATTTCATGGAGTAAATCCATTGGACCTTAATTTACGATACAATGATGAGGAACATACATTGGGCTGGTTTAGGTAATTTACAGAAGCTAGCTTTTAAAAACTTCCTCTTTCAAAAAGAGAGCTAGAGAATTCAAAGGACAAAATATAACAATAAATCAAAATTTCTAGGCATTGGCTAATGCGTCTAAGAAGTTCTACTTATCAAATAGACTCTGACGACTAGAAGTTGTTCACTAATTAATGAATTGTTTGGGATTATAAATCAATTAAATTAGAGTGATGTTTGAGTTTTAAGTTATCTTCCTCATATGATGATCTCTTAATTTATGCTGATGATGAGATTATCTCAATTCAATGTCATTTGAAGTATCATCTTATTGATAATTTTGTTGAAGCTCTAATCTTTCGGTTTGAAGAAAGGTATATATACATATATTTTTAAAAACTTAAAGTATCCACCTCTATTAGTGTGAATTATCTCTTATAACCACTTCGATCACTAGTCCAGAGCTAGTTTAAAATCAATTGGTCTAAACAAGAATGCCACACAATCTAGCTTGATTTGGGTTGAAGTTAAGGTGTTAGTTCAATATTTGATTTGGTCTTACCTCAAGTGATTACCCAAGCGGAATTGGTAAGGTGCGGGAGTTATCACTAGCTAGCTAGCTGACAAATCCAAAGATCGACGTTGTGTGGAATTCGGAGGTGGTGGAGGCGTATGGAGATGGAAAAAAGGGGTCTTTGGAGAGTATGAAGGTGAAGAATGTGGCGAGCGGAGAGGTTTCGGATCTGAACGTGTCTGGTCTGTTTTTTTGCAATCGGACACGAGCCGGCGACAAAGTTCCAGGGAGGGAAGCTGGAGCTGGATGCTGATGGGTACGTCGTGACGAAGCTCAGGATGACGCTGACAAGCGTGAAGGGGGTTTTTGCTAGCCGGAGATGTTCATGACAAGAAGTATAGGCAGGCGGTTACTGCAGCCGGCTCAGGTTAGGGCTATGACCTTCCTTCTTTTGCTGTCAAATGTGGGTTTCTAATTAAGGTTTTGCTAACTTGCACTGGCCGGTTGGACATCATAACATTGTTTTTTTCCCCAGTTTTTTTTTTTATCTTATTTTTTTACACCTATTCATTTATTTTTATTGTTTTTAATTATTTCAAGTTGTATATGAAGGCTGCGATCTGCTTTAATCATTATTTTTTTTTGGATTTAATTAGACGTTTAATTTGGTACCCAAATTTATTGCAATATTAAAATTGGTAAGGAAGGTGCTTCTTGTCAATGTTGTGGTTGAGTGATGTACTCATGTTACCAAGTAACAAAGAAAAGGAAAAAAAAGTTGCTCTAACCTGTATCCATCTCACTTGAGATTTGGAGAAAAATAAAGCAACGATGCAAATTACCTCATGGAGGCATACAAATGGCCCTTAATACCCTCCACTTGTATTATGATGCTCTTGGGGAATTTTTGAACTTTTTAATTTAGTAATTGAGCATAGAGGGCTGGAACATACAGGCAAAAGACAAATTGGATTATTGATCTTCCGGAGATGATCTTGAGTCCTTGACTCTCATAATTGGATCAAAAGAGCAAACACCCAATTCTCTAGTGGCCCTTTATTTATACTTTTTTCTAGTTATTCTTTGTCATGTCATAAAATTAAGCTTTATTACCTCCATTTTGGGTGGCTTTTCGTGTTCCACTTTTTCTAGTTGAATTTATCCAATTTTATGTACTATTCTAATACTCATGCATAAATTCAGTGTTACCTTATCATGACATTTCTAGGCATCATGGCCAGAAATATTATAAGAGTTTTGCCCAGTACTCTTACTTGGATAGTAGATCCCATCCATTAATCAATCTAATTAAGTATCTAACCTTTACGGCTTTACCTAATCAAATTCACTACCCATTTTAAATTGGCAAGCACCCCAGTTTTACATGATCTGACAATAAAATGTTACAAGTTGAAAAAAAAATAAAAATAAATCTTTTACTTGTTTAGAACAGTTGAACTTCCCAGCTCTAGAATCAGGGGCATATGTCATCTGATTTGTTTGATATATGGGCCAGCCCAAATCCACATCCGCTCCCCTCCCTCCTTCCCTCATGTGTTGGGTCCCTAGATTCAATGTGGAAACTACATCAATTCCATGGGTCCCTCACAGCCTTTAGGTGTATGATGTTGATGTCTGATACTCATTCATGTAATATTCCTTGGTTAGCACTACCAGTTTCTGCAGAATATGATACCAACATTGATATCTGGAGACATGGCATCGTTACTTCCATGGTCAAATCATGACCTTCTATGCTATGTACTTTATTTTTCAAGTTACTTAACTGTCTTGTGCTGCAAATGTGATCTTTTTATGAGCAACTCCATGTCTAATCAGTTCCCTACTTTTGTGTATATCCCAAGCTCAATCTTGGACAGCTTTTGGGAAGCTGTATATTTATATTATGTTTTCTAGAGTATTAATTGTTTGTGATAATCTGGCTTAGATTTTATTGTACTTACTTGGCATAAGCATATTTGTCCCCATACTCCCATATATATATATATATATATATATTTCCAAAATAGGTCCACAGTTGATTCTATCCTTAGAATGCTGGAGAGATGGCTACTTTTGCTATTTTGGATGTTTTTGGTTGCTTGATATGGTGAAAAGCTGTCTGTTCTTTTTTGAAAATTATAATAGAATAGACCAATTAAGGCCACTTGAGGTAGTTAATATTAGTCACAGTATTTTTTTTTTTTTTTTTTTTTGAGATGTCACAGTAGAGAGTCTTTTTTTTTTTTTTTTTGCTAAGTTTTAAAATTGAATTGAAAAAAGGGGAAGAAGGAAAGGAGATACAGCCAAAAGAAAAACCAACAAAAAAAAAATCCAACCAAAGGGGACAGCCCACTATCTCAGACTAGTAGAAAGTCTTTAGATGCACAATCATGTAGTAGTTGATTCTTACCTATCTCAAGCCCGTCGCGACAGGCGTGCTTATAGCATTGCAATTGCTCATTCGAGATTTCTCAATGAGCTCTTTCACATATTTCTTCTAAGAGATGAAAATACCATCTGGCTACTGCCTTACCTCTAAACCAAGAAAGAAGGACATTAGTCCACAATCCATCACCTCAAACTCCTTAAACATAGCATGTCTGAATTCTTGGAACATCTAGGGACTGTTCCCACTGAATATATAGTAAGTCATCAACGTTGAGGCATGCTATGAGCATTTCTCTCTATGTAGACTAAATGCTCATACGGGCACTTGGATAACCCGTTTTCCTCTAAATAGCTGTCTATACGAGCATTTCATGCTCGAGGGGCCTGCTTTAGCCCATAGAACGCTTTCTTTAAGCGATATACTTTAAAGTATTCGGGCTGCTCTACATATACTTCTTCATCAAGTATCCATTTAAGAATGTTGACTTTACATCCAATTGGTATATTCTCCAACCACGATGAGTTGTAAGAGAGATTAGCATTCTTACCGTATCAAGCCTAGCAACTGGAGCAAAAACTTCTTCATAGTCAATGCCATACTGCTGTATATAGCCTTTAGCTACAAGTCTTGCCTTGTATCTATCAATTTCTCCATCTGCTGCGCACTTGATCTTGTACACCCATTTGACACCAATAGCTTTCTGGCCTGGAGGAAGTGTAGTAAGTTTCCAAGTGTTATTTTTCTCGATGGCATGTATTTCTTCTTCCATGGATTTTCTCTAGCAATCTTCATTCACTGCTTTCTTGAAAGTTTAGAGGCTCATGGTCAGCATAGAGACACAAGAAACTCATCTCTTCTGTTTCATCACAGATATCTTCTAGGCTTCTCATTTTAATTAGAGTAATATGTGAGGAAGAACTTTGAGCTGATGAACTTCTTATTGGCGATGCATTTTGTTCTTCTGAACTTCTCTTAACAGATGATGTTGCTCGTGGAGGTGTTACATCATTTTGCTGTGAAGCTTCAGGATTTTGAGGATCTGCTTCTTGTTCTTCCATCTCAACTTGTTTTTCTTTGACTTTGTCTGCATTACTCCATTGCCATGCTTCTTCTTCACTGAAGACGACATCTCTACTTACGACCACCTTTTTAGTAAGTGGGTTGTAGAGTTTGTAGGCCTTAGACTCCTCACTATATCCGATGAAAATGCATTTTTCTCCACGATCATCAAGCTTCTTTCTTTTTGCTTCTGATACTTGGCATATGCAACACACCCAAAGATTATTAGGTGTGCCACACATGGTTTATAGCAGCTCCATGCCTCATGCGGTGTTTTATTTCTGACACTCTTTGTCGGGCACCTATTTAGAGCCTCTTTCTTTGGGCATAGTCCTCGTCATATTGAGGATGTAGGATCTTACACCCCATTGAGCTACCACTCATCCCAAAATCATATAAGGTGTAAGATCCTACAAGTGGTATCAGAGCCTAGTAGGTCGGGTGTTAGAGTCTCGGGACATGCATTTTACGAGTTTGCAGCAGAAGTCGCGGCGGGTGTACTGTTGAGGGAGGGATTATTGAGGTTAACGTCCACCCTTGCTCCTGAGCGGTTATAATCGTGGTTGAGCCCTCGCCCTCACCATAAAGCTTTTATTGTGTCGTTTCTTATCAACAATTAGTTTGGGGATAAGTGATAAGATCCTACAGAGCATATTGTGATTCTTCCTTTCTGCTATTCCATTCTGCTGCGGAGTGTAAGCAGTTGTAAACTGATGTCTGATGCCCTGCTGCCTGCAATACTCTTGAAATTCTCTGGAAGTGTACTCACCAACCTCTGTCAGATCTAAGTGTCTTGATTTTATAATCACTCTCTACTTCAACATGAGCTTTAAAATTCTTAAAGGTAGTAAAGGTTGCTAACTTTTCTTTGATAAAAATACCCAAATCTTTTTACTGAAATCATCAATAACTGTGATAAAATATTTATTACCTCCAAGTGAAGCTGTCTCCAGTGGTCCACATATGTCTGTATGAACCAGTTGCAATGGTGCCTTTGCTCTCCAAGCTTTTCCTACTAGAAATGATTTTCTTTGCTACTTGCCTAGTGTCCATGCCTCACAGACATACTCAGGCCTTTTGATAGTTGGCAATCTACGTACCATGTTTGCAGTAGATAATAACTTGAGCCCGTTGAAGTGAAGATGTCCAAACCGAAGATGCCACTTCCATGACTCTTTATTTATAACTCCATGAAAGCGTTTCTCTAGCGTTGTACTGAGATAGAGTGGGAACATGCGGTTCCTCGCCATTTGAACTTAAGCTATATATCTCCCATGAGCATCTTTTAATAAAAAAGAGAAGAGTTCTTCATGTATATCATATATCTCCTTTCTAGGAGTTGCCCAATACTGAGGATGTTGCTTTTCATGTTGGGCACATAATACACATTTGAAATATATGCAGGCATACCATCTTTCTAATAAATTTTAATTTTCCCATACCTTGGACAGGGAGGTTTGATGAGTCTTCGAGACTTACTTTACCACTAACATCCTCTGCAAGCTCTTCAAATAGTTCATTCTTTCCACACATGTGATTGCTTGCTCCAGAGTCAATATACCACATATCATGCTGGTCATATGCTTCTTCTTGTGCCAGAAGAACTGTGGAGACTTCTTTTCCATCATCTGATGCTTCTACAAAATTGGATTGCATATCTCGTTCCGTGGGTTTGCTCCAGCAATCTGATGCATAGTGTCCAAGCTTATTACAATTGTAGCATTGAACACTTTTTGAATTTTCATGGCCATGAGTGGATCTACCGCCGCTCGCTCCTCTTCCACGGTTATTGTTGCTTCTCCACTGATATTGAGCTTGGCTTTGATAATTTGCTTGCCTTGTACCTCTACCGTGATTGTTGCTGGTCCTACCACCTCTTTTAGAATTTCCATAATTGGGCTTCTGCTCACCTAGAGTCAATTTTGACTCCAATGCTTGTTCTAAGGCCATGGAGGCACTATTATTCTGCATACGTTACTCATGAACTTGGAGTGATCCCATTAATTTTTTTATTGAGAGAGACTCTAAATCTTTTGACTCCTCAATGGCCACAACCACATGTTTAAATTTGGTTGTGAGGGATCTCAATGCTTTTTCTACAACTCGAATATCTTTTATCTTTTCACCATTTCTCTTCATTTGATTTACTATTACCAGCAACCGTGAAAATAATCAGAAATATTCTCACCTTCTTTCATGTGAGTTGCTTCCAACTCTGCTCGGAGGGTTTGCAAACGGACCCTCTTGACCCGATCAACACCTTTGAAGATAGTACTAAGGGTTTCCCATGCTTTCTTGCTTGATGGTGCTCCAGCAATCTTTTTGAAGGTTAATTTATCTACCCCTTGATAGAGTAGGAACAAGGCCTTCTTGTCTTTCTTCCTTTGATCTTTAAGGGCAGTTGTAATAACCTGGGCCAGATCAGGCCCAGATTCGTCCGACCCATAAGGTTTTGGGATGGGTTGGATTGCATTAGTTGTTTCTAACTTGTTAACAACCCATTAGTAACTCTTTGTTTGTTGTTGGGTTGTTGGAACGATACCTCCTTGTGAGGAGGATACCGTTCGGGTACCGAGGGTGATTTCCCAAATGGTAGAGATCTGACTTTATCCCAAGGTTATGAAATCTTTATTTGCCTTCTGTGTTGATTTCCTACTTTCTCATTTTTGGGTTAAAGAGGAAGGGAGAGGAAAGGGTACAGAAATATTGATCTCGGGAAGCAACAAAGAATAATCTTAGAGAAGCAGAAGCTGAAAGACCTAGTGGATGCAAAACTCAATGCCTCATATCAACCGTGCCACAATCTGCTACAGTAGGAGGTGAGTAATATTTCCGAATATACAAAGAGATATGAGCTTACTATTTAAGTTTGAAGTGGTAATAAACAATGATTAGTTCTTGAATTGATATGATAATGGAGTCTTGATAATACTCCATACAAAGAGGGGATAGTCCGATTCAAATCCAAGGCGGTAATTTGGATTTTCTATACCAGGTCGACAGAAACAAATTCCGTCGACTGGGATAGTGGGACCATGTGACCCACCTGATCATAGATCTGACCCAAGGATCTGAAAGTGGACCCTTGGGTGACCTCAGTGGTAGTGGACCTACTTGGACTGGGTCCCATCCGGCTCCCCATCTAGAATCTAAAAACCCCTGCATCGGTACTTTAGGGGATTTTTGGGTTTTTCGTAGATTGGGTTGTGGGACCCACTGGTTCACCTGATCAGAGATCAGGATCATTCATCAGCTTGGTCCATGATGGGCGACCAAGATGGACCAAGTCCAAGGTGAGTTGGGCCATGGAGGGCCCACCATCTGAACACTCATTGCCTGGGCGCATGAAACCTATTACTGGTTACTAGGGCTATAAGCGGTCGGTTTTACGACATATGACATCCGGGCCAAAACTTTTGGTTTAATAATTTTGCAATAACCGATACCGACCAAAGTACATATACTAGACATTGGAAACCGACATTTCGGTTCGGTCAGTCTTCGGCTAATGGGCTGGGCCTAATTTTGTTGGGCTTCAACAATAAAATTTATACTTTTTTGGGCCTAAATCATTAAATCCAAATACAGTTTTGGGGCCAAAATCATACATACTAAATTCAGCCTATAAACTATAAAGCCATTACATACAATTACATACCAAGACAAATAGCCAAAAGCCCAAAATATAGAAACCATTAAATCACTCCAAGTCTGCAGCTGCTCCAGGTCTATAATAAACTATAAAGTCATTACTTTTCTGCATTACTGGCTTACTGCCATTACATACCAAGGCAAATAAGCAAATATTAAATAGAAAAAAATTTAAAAACCATTAATTATTTAATTCACTCCAGCTGGTCCAGCCTCCAGCAGACCAGCAGTTTACACTTTCCATTTTCTAGCAGTTCCCCTGCGACAGATTTCAGCAACCAGCAAGCAGCAGTGAAATTTCAGAAATAATAGATTACAGAATAACAGATTACAGATTTCAGAAATAACACATCACAGATTCCAGCAAGCAGCAGTGAATTAACAGATTTCAGAAATAACAGATTATCCAGCAGGCAGTAAATAACAGATTATCCAGCAGGCAGTAAATAACAGTATCACAGATTACAGATTACTAGTTTACCTGTCAGTTTTCAGCAATACATCTTCATGTAGCAGTAGCATCTTCATCCACTTCATCATTTACAAAGCCAATCTTTTCACGAAACTCTGCAATTCAATTAATTATCACATAGTTAGTGTTATAAATAACAAATTCAATGTATTTAAGATATAAAATAAATTGGAACTATACCATTCTCAAGCTTTTCCAAACGTTCGACGTCATCCATAGCTTCTCGAAGACTAAGCGGGTACGTATCCAATTTTGGTTACAAATGAGTGCCTTTACCATAGTAGGAGACAATGAACTACGGAAGGGATTAATGACACGCCCTTCGTGCTAAATGTTGACTCAGAGGCGACCGTTGACACTGGAATTGCAAGGACATCCCTTGCAACTCTCGAAAGCACATGGTACCTAGTCGCATTGACCTTCCACCATGCAAGTAGATTAAAATCAACATTATAGATTAAAATCAACATTGTCTTCTTCCAAGCTCTCCTCCAAATATTTGTCCACTTCTGACATGTTTTCAAGACATTGTGAGGACTTCAAATGCTTTTGAAGAATAGTTATCCTCGAAGCACTTGCAACCGTAGGTGGCTTTCCATTGTTCATGCTTTGATTGCTTTGACTGGTATTTTGTTGTCAAAACCTCCATCATCCACAAGATATACATTATAAAATGCCCTCAAAGTATCTTTTACTTTGGTTGCCACACCCGATGTTGCATCAAAAGAAAACTCTATCATCTTCAATTTACATCTAGGATCAACCACAAGTCCAACAAACAACAAAGTGTTCATGCTATCGATATTCCCCCAATATTTTCTAAACTTTGTGATCATATTTTCAGCCACATTTTTCAATAATTCATTACTACCATTGCATTCGGTCTCAATTGCATTTTGAATTGTCAATAACTCGGTAACAAAACCATTCACCGTCACCAATTGAGACCCCGAAAATTGGATAGTGGCATCATAAAAAAGTTTCAGAAACTTTGCAAATAACCTCACCTTTTCCCAATCATAGCCGGTAGGAACCCCAAAACTAATCCTCCTCCCTCCATCACCATGTTCATCCTTAAAAGCGACACTCCGTAAAAAATTAATATCATCCTCCTCTAATCTCTCAAAAGCTTTTTGATATTTTTCAGCCCTATCTAACATTTCATAAGTGTAGTTCCACCTTGTAGGCACATCCAACACCACATTATGTTTACATGATCATTTTTCTTTCTCTGCACATAATTTAAAAACCTTCATTCTTTGTGGAGATGACCTAACATACTTAACCGCATTCCTTACCTTCATTATGCAATCATCCATATCTTTCAATTCATCACCAATAATAAGGTTCAAAATATGTGCACAACATCTAACATGCAAGAATTCATGATTCATTATAGTGCCATTTCTAGACTTCATCTTCTTTTTCAAAAACTAATAAGCAAATTATTCGAACTAGCATTGTCAACGGTAAGAGTAAGAATCCTATCTAGCCCCCAATCAATTAAACATATTTCCACAGCCCTACCAAGAGTTGCACCCCTATGATCATCTACGATGCAAAAATTGAGAATCCGTTTATGCATGGTCCATTTACTATCAATGAAGCGTGCAGTGAGACACATGTAATTCAAATTTTGAACCGAAGTCCATGTGTCAGTAGTGAGACAAACACGCTGCCCTATAAGTGATTTTTTTAGGTTTTTCTTTTCTTCGTCAAACACATTAAGGCACTCTCCAGAAATTGACACATGAACAGGAATCTTTATCCATTTAGGACAAATCTCATGTACAAACTCCAAAAAACCCTCACCCTCCACAAATCTAAATGGCAATTCATCTTTTATGACCATGCGAGCCAAGAATCGTTTTGCTCTCTGATGATTAAAAGGTCTTGTCATTGATGGGGATGGTTCCTCACCAGGTTTTAAGGCCCTAAAACTCAGAGTAGTTTGCCCCTTCTCCAATTCACCCTCCCTATCCCTCAATGGATTATCCAAGCATGCACAAACAGAAAGTAAATGGTTACCCAACGAACCAGTCCCATTCTGTTTAGGATCAGCAGCATAACTTTTGTTACAGTAATTAAAAAAATGCCCTACGTTTACCAATCTGATTTTCAGGCACATCAAAATGCTCCCATACCCATGATCTTCTTCTAGAAGAAGTGTTGCATTCACTAACATGAATCGCTGGAAGTGTAGAGTCCACCGGAATATGCCCTTCATCCACAGTCTCCATCAGAACATGCTCTTCAGCGGCTTCAGCCATAGTAACTAGTAAGTGACAGAATTGAGCTGAGAAGGTAGAAGCCAGAAATGAGCAGTATTAGAAATCGTAGCAGGCAAATTTACAGATTATATATTATAAGATTAAAAAGTATTTACCTCAGCAATAAGAAGTTCTCAAGCAAATTTCAGCAGTGGCATTATTCAATTTTGAACTTGGGCTGACTGTATCAAGTTGGACATTTCAAAAGCCTTCGACAAACTTCAATGGCACTTTCTTTTCAAAGCTCTGCACTTCTTTAAGTTCTCCCCTACTTGGATCAACCTTATCTCAGAGCTCATCTGCAGCAGTAAATGCTCCGTCCTGGTGAACAGAAGTCCCTCCGGTTTTTTCTCCGCTTCTTGTGGCTTGCGTCAAGGGTGCCCCCTGTCCCCTTACCTCTTCATCCTTGCTGAGGAGGTCCTCAGCCTTCATTTGGAGTCTCTTAGGCTGAAAGGTCTCATCAATCCCATCTCAGCCATATCCACCACCCCTTGTCACCTTCTCTACACAGATGACATCCTCATTTTCATAAAAGCTCGGAAAGGCAGCCTGAGTCACCTCTCTGAGTTGCTTCACCTGTACCAAGACTCTTCAGGTCAGGTTTTCAACCTTCAGAAAAGCCTTCTGTTCTTGGGTAAATGCTCTGCTGACACTGTTCAAATGATCAAAGATCTTTTTCAGATCCCCACGGCTGCTCCCCCCTCCACTTACCTTGGAGTCCCTCTCTTCCCAGGTGTTGCCCGCCATCTACACTTCAGCAGAATTCTGGATACCATCAGCAAAAGACTGGCAGGCTGGAAATCAAAGTGCTTATCCTTTGCAGGGAGACTGATTCTGATAAAACACGTCCTCAGCTCCATTCCCTTGCACATTTCTATGGTGGTCCCTCTGCCTTCTAAAACCTGTTTTCAAATTGAGCGTCTGATGAGGAACTTCCTCTGGTCCGCCGATCCTACCAAGCTCAGATGCAATCTGGTCAAATGGGAGAAAATTTGCCTTCCAAAATCTGAGGGGGGCTTAGGCCTTCGCAAAATCAGAGAGCTTAACGACGCCTGTATGCTGAAGTTAGCCTGGTCGGCTGCCACAGACAATTCTCTTTGGGCTAACTGGTTTAGAGCAAAATACAGCAGCCACACCTCCTTATGGCATCCAAATAACCAAAAAAGTGGTTCTACTATTTGGAAGAAAATCAGATCTATGTCCCCTCATCTACAAAGAGAGAGCAAATGGGTAGTTGGCAATGGTAAGCTTATCAGCATTTGGTTTGATAATTGGACTGACAGAGTCCCTATAGCTTCCAAGTTCCCCTCCTTCAGGTTCTCAGAAAAAGACCTTGTTGCAGACATCACTTCTGGTAATGCTTGGCTTATTCCTCATCAGCTCCCAATTGTTTTAAAGGACTTTCTTCTCCACTACACCAATCTCATAGCTCTAAGTGACGCTCATGATCACATCTTCTGGCCAAGCAATCCTTCAGGGCACCTCTTACTGTCTTCTCAGATCTAAGGACTCTACTAAAAGTTGGGCGCCTCTGGTCTGGAACAAATTTGTCAACCCCCGTCTGGCTTGCTTCAGCTGGCGCCTAATGCTTAGGAAGACTCCTACTGAAATATGGGCCAAGCATAAAGGGTGGTCTCTAGCATCCAGATGCCATAACTGTCTTAATGCAGAAGAGAATGATCTCCACCTGTTCTTCCTCTGCACCCTAGCACAGCAACTCTGGATTTGGATTCTTAGCCTCTGTGGAGTGACCTGCCACCCTACACCTTCAGCCACCTCAATCTGGCATTCCATTGCTAAAGGCAGAGATGTCCAAGGAAGAAAATGTGCCTCTGCAATCTTCTTCCACGCCATCTCCGTTCTCTGGAATCTCCGGAACGACCATAAGCACAACGGCAAGCAGCCTTCTCTTCAGATAGCTAAGTCCCTCTTCCAAAATCGCCTTCTGCACCTCGTGGCATCAGTCTCTAGTTTGGCAAACTCTTCTTCCCTTCATCCAATCCTGGTGGCCATCGGTAACCAAGGGCCCTGCGCCCCCCCTCCAAGCCAGTAGCTTTTGCAGTGCTCTGTTGCTTCGTGGGATTGTCTGCGTTTCTCTTTAGCCTCTGTGGCGCTCCTCTGCTTGAGTGGTTTCTGCTCCTCCCCTTCCAGACTACAGCAAATTCTTTCCTCCTCAATGAGCTTTGAAGTGCTTCTCGGTTTCTTCTTTTGCTCTGCAGGAATGTATCTTCTTCAGGCTTCTTTGTTTTCTTCTCCTTTCTGCTGAGCTTCTGTCTCAGGCTTATTTTTGTATTTTGGTAGTCTGGTGTCCTTCCCTTTGAAGGCTAATCCAGCCTCCTTTTTGGTTCTTCTCTTGGGAGCTTTCCCTCTCTCCTGTAGCTCTTCCTTTTGCTTATAAAATTTTTACCTTTAAGCAAAAAAAAACTTGGGCTGACTGTGGCATTATTCAATTGGATGAATCAAGCTTAAGAAGCCTGCCAATTCCAAAGTTAGAGACAAAAGCATCAAATTCTGCATTCAGTAAGATATTGTTACTTGATATGTCCCAATGTATTATTGGGTCCACACTGAGCTCCAAACTCATGGATTCTCTGCTTTCGTTTATGTTTATAGAGAAGGGTACTACACCAAAAATGCCATTTCACAACTTCTCACATCAAAATGCAAAGTGTTGCAGACTTTTGTTCATCATCAAAGATAAAACAATTTACATCCACTGTATCATCTCTACCAGAATTTCTCAAGACTCATATACCCAAAGAGAGAAGAAAATGGACTTCGGGGGTTCTTTTATTTCTCATCAAAAGAGAAAAGAAACAGAACTTTGGGTGTCTTCTCTCTCTCTCTCTCTCTCTCTCTCTCTCTGATACTAACATGAGAAACTAAGACAAGAGGGAAAGGGTGCAGGGGCGCATCAGAAAATGGGTAAGAAACACAAATCCATAAAAGAGGAAAAACAGTAGTGCCATTGATTTTTCGTACTTGCTCCATTTGGAGATCACTAGAAGAAGAAATAAATTGGAAAGCTGAGAAATCCCAACAAGTTTGAATTCTTGAATGGGTTTGAATAAATTGAGAATATCTTAGCCGGGGCCTTTGGGGGAAAGATTTTGCCCAACAGAGCTCAAGGACGATGAGAATGAGATGAAGAAAGATGGGTTTCTTTCTCTGAAAGAGAAACTGTGGTTTCTCCGCAACCAGTGGAAACAGAAATTGGTCACCCATTCGTTTTCCAACCTCGTCACAACCCACAAACACATAAACGAGCTACCAGAGAAATAAAAGAGAGGAAAAAAAAACTGAAAAACAAAGGGAAGGAAGGCATATTCCTAACCTAGGCAGTCTCAGGAGAGAGACGATGTCGTCTTTCATAGTCGCAGGGGAGGGGCAAATGCCTTCTATCGCAGTCGCAGGAGAGGGCAGATGCCTTGGGGACAATCGCAGGAGAGGCTCGACCTTTTCAGATGGACTATCGCAAGAGGCCGGCGGGTGGACGAGGGAGTGGGAGCTTTCTCTCAGGCTAGGGTTGGGCTGAGAGCAGAGTGGGTTTGATGAAGGCCGTATCTGTTCTGGATAAAAAAGGGCGGACCACCTGGATCACAGACAATCGTCAGGAGAGAGATCGTCACTGGAGAGAGATCGACGTCTTTCACAGTCTCGCGGGAAAGAGATCGTCGCAGCAGAGTGGGTTTGATCAAGATTGTATGTGTTCTGGAAAAAAGTGAGCAAGCAACTTGATATTTTCGTTGGAAATCTAGGCGGGCCATCAAGTGATGTTTTGATAAAAGACTTTTCAAACCTCAGCGTAAGAACTTCCCACGTGGTGAGCGGAGCTTCTATTTAGTAATTTGTTCGGTCGGTTCGGTTTTAACCGAATAGTTTCTACATATTTATAAAAACCGACTGTTGAAAAAAAATATAAACTTATAAAAAACGTTCGGTCGGTTTTGTTTAAAAAAAATCTATAAACCGACCAAACGGTCGGTTCGGCCGGTCGGTTCAGTTTTCACGATTAATTTTGACAGCCCTACTGGTTACTGTTGACGGTATTGTACGTTTACTGTCTGGATTTCTAGAATTTCTCTTCTATAATGTCATATGATAGAATCAATAAATTCATGTTGTTGTGGTTAATCCGGCCCTTGAAACAAGTTACAGAGAAATGAATATAGGGAAGAAGAAGATTTTCAAACCTATAGTGGATATACATTTCAAAATCATTAAAACTAGTACGTGGGACCCACTGGTCCACCTGATCAATGATCAGGACTAGCCATCTGCCTGGTCCCTGATGGGCGACCAAGATGGCCCTGGACCCATGTGGATCTGGCCACTAGGGACCCATGGTTTCTTTCCTCCAAAGTGTTGGGCGTGAGACCCATTTTATGAAAGTGACGATACTGTGCAAAATCACCCCCATTTTCTTTTAGATGCTGTTTTGATTATTTCCAATATAGACCCTGGTTATTTCCAGAATTCCCGAAGACTCTTCTTATGAATATTATGTACAGAAATTTTCATTTAAACCCAATGTTATTTCAGAATTTATAAACTGATCATTACCACTACAGATTCTGTTATGGGCCTATAATTTTAGTTTGGACCCTGATTGAATTATATAACTTAAGAGTTGTCTATTACAGGCATATGTTTAGTGAACCTGAATCATGTTACAGGGTTATGAAATAAATATCCCAGTCAGTGGGATAATTCTTTAACTAACAGAAATTCCTTATATATGATTGGACTTGTAATGAGGACTTAGAATTTAAAGATATAAGAGTAGTGCCACATAGGCGGGTACTAAATTTTGAATTGGAGTGGGGCCTGCGTATATGAACCCGATGATGTGGAACTAGTCCTGTATCAAAATAATTAGTGTGTATAACTCTATAATAGTTTTACTCTATGCATAACAAACATAAAAAGAATTGAGGAACATTTCATAATGTAATTAGAACATTTTAATATGAACATTGCACAAGACAGTGATACCGTATTTGAAACATCAGTAAAGGCACTGATTCTAAATATTGATTTGATTAGTGAACCCTTGTGGGCACGGAGAGATAAGGTGGACAGGGATTGAATCAGTGATTATTGAATCAATCTCGTAAGGGAGAGGTTTTGATTAACTTAAAGAAAAGATTTCTTTGGAAGGGACTAAAAACATTGAAACTATTATGATAGAGTTCTATTGTATTATAAGGACCCATAATTGGAAATATTGAACTTACCAATGCTAAGGGATCGATGAATATGAAATCTCATTAATTAAATAAGAAATTCCTTTGGAATATGTTCTCTTCTAATGAGTTCTTCTTATTATTTCTATTTATTGAATTATTGTTATTAGTTACTCGTGTATTAAGAATATTGTTCACCAGTTTTCTGATAAGTGGTTTGCCCCACTTCAGGTGCGGGTCACTTGGGGGAGGTTGGCAATGATGGAGATCAGCCATTGGATTTCAATTTGCGTGGCTGATGAAAGAGCGTTACAATCATATTGAACAATAAAATTAGAACTTTAGAGATGGATTACTCCTTTAAATAATATTGAACTTGGTTCTTTATAAATTAGGGATTTTTGTTTGGGACTTGTTACTTCTCATCTATTTAATTGATCTCTTAAATAAATCATAGGCATTGCTCAATTCTTTATGATAATTTGATTTATGTGGTGATCTTCACTTACTTATAGTAATGTTTCGGAATCTGATGAGCTCCAGGATTTGGGGAGTAACAACAGTCTTCTGCTCCACGATGTAGTCAGCTTCTTACTCTGCAGTGGGTTCCACATTCCCATCGGTGATGATCTCCCATAGGTCATGTGACCCAAATAGCGCCTTCATCTAGATACTCTAATTTTCATAATTCTCCTTCATGAGTTTTGGAATCTAGGGCTGCACTAGGCTAGAGGCCATTTCTAATTCTTGAATGAGAGGGACCTATCTCTGATACCACTTTGTTGGAAATTAGGTGGACCCAAAAGCACACAACAAAGAACAAAAAGAAAAAGTTTACTTCACTTTCAAGTGGAATAATCAAATACAAATATTGGTCTTACCCAACCCTTCAATACAACACACAATAAACCCATCAAAAATCACAATACACTCAGACAAGATACTATTCACTCTTTTTTTCTCTCTAATGCACTAGAGGCATAGCACTCTCTTTGCAATTGACACTTGCTTGACTTGTGTACAAATGATGCCAGGGCCGCCTCTGTAAATTTATAAGCCTAAGTTTGACATTCTCCACCCATGCAATGATGTCGGCTCTTGATGGACTCTTCTACATAATTCAAGAGAGAGACTCTTTGAATAGTTCTCTCTAGAACATTTGGGACACATTGTCCGAAGCATCATCATGCACTATCACCATTTGAGTAAGGAAGTGATGGAATTATCCGGAAAACTTAAAAATATGAGGGAGACTTGGAGAGGACTCTTTCTAAAGACTAGGAGAGGGTGATACATTTATATCAATGTCCGACTAACAAATTTATGTCAGTAGGTAGACCAGACCACACTCGTGAATTGCCTCCGTTGGAGTGTTGTAGCCATCCAATATTTAGCCAGATTAGGCACAATTATGAAAGCTAGAACGGTATTATTGAACATGGCTTTATTTTCGCTCTGAACTAAAAAGCACGGAGCTGACCGAAGATAGACGGGATAAAGATATGATGATGATAATTTGGCTGCATGTTGAATGGCGCTTTTGTTTAGTACCTTATCTCTCTATATGAAGGTCATTGGTCGAGGAGGTTAGAAATGTGTCATTGTAAGTTGCTTGACCTCTTAACATTCTCTATTTTCTAGAGTAGTTTTAATTCTCTGTGGTGTGATGATGCAGGATGCATGGCAGCAATGGATGCAGAACACTATCTGCAGGAAGTAGGAGCTCAGGAAAAGAAGTATGATTGACTATCCTCATATGCCAATAAGGAGCTATCAAAGACGCTATCAATGACAACAAAGGCTAATCTATAAAATGAAGAAATTAAGTCGATATTGGCTTCTCCGGATTGTTGTTTCGTCAAAAGTCCCCAAATCCATTACTCTCCTTATTCAAGGAGATGGTCGATCATGTTAATCATGTAATTCTGCGAATTAACATATTTGTTCTTATTTTCATATTAATATCCATTTATTAGGCTTTGGGGTCCAAGTTATCACACCTGGATTTAGTAGTTAAATGTCCAAGTGCGATAAATATAATCAAGGAATGGATTGTGACTCTACATTGGCATTTATGTAGTACTAAGTTGTTTTGTCATTCTACTTTTATATATTCTATTTTAGTCATTTTTTGCGAGGTTCTACATATCACAGTGCCTGGAGTCTGGAGATTCCGGTTGGGTATGTATGAATGGAACACCATTGTGAGAAGCTCCTTTAGTCTAGTATTGAACCTTGTGTGTACCAGTGAGGTGCCGATAGCATTCAACAATGAGTGTATTGGTAAAGTAGTGTTTGTTTTCCAAAAGGTAAAGTGAAAACAGGAAATGTAATCCCAAATGTATATTTTGGGAAAGTAATCTCAACTGCCACTTTTTTATTTTTAATTTAACTTTATATAGTTGGTCACAGCAAGTAGAAAAGCAAGTACCGTGTCCCCTAAGAAATTTTACTTTTGCATTTTTGGTTGTAAAGAGATTTTATTTTAGGGGAATCACGCACCCGCTGTTATAGCCAAGCAATCCCTAATAGTGCTTTCCTCTCCTGGCCAACTGGGCCAACTCAAAAAAAGATTAAAAAGAAATTTATTTCATGAAATTATATAAATAAAGTGGATAGTACGCTGGTTTTTTACTTTTCATCTCACTTTAAATTACTTTATCCCACGAAAACTAAATGCAATGATAATTTATCGGAAATATACTTTTTCTATGCACAGGCATTAACTCAAACATCACGTGCAGGGAAAAGGCCTATCTTCATCTGATCTAAAAAATAATATAGGTCAGACAGGTTTGGCCCAAGGCCAAGTTGACAGGCAACCTCCCACTTGGCTTTTGCCTGGACCGCCAAACATAATTCAATTCGAAGTTCGAACACGGGGACTGGGACTGGGACTGGAACTGGAAGCCGTCAGAACAGATCGGGACTGCTGATGTTATCTTGACGTGGGGGATCCATCCGTTCTTTAGTTCAGTTTAACCTTTTTGACCTGGTTTTGACATCGAGACAAAACAGTTTCCTGAATCCTGATAGCAATAATTGTGGCAATGGGACAAATAAGTGATGTAGCAAGTACTATTATATCAATGGGCTTAAAGTCATTTTGACTTGGTTTTTTCTGATCAGGATTTTGGTTTAACCATTCAAATTACATCAACAACATACACAGCAACAATTTTTATCAAACATAAAATTTCACACAGTCTGATCTTATATTTTATGGTATGATCCCTGCATCATTCTTCGGTTTGACATCCGCAAGAACCTGAGCAAGCTCTAAAAATCACTTTTATCAGTGAGCGTTAGGCTGTCCCTGGATTTGTGATGGAAACCACAACCTGCATACCCAATGTTAGTGCTTTCTAAGTATCCTTTCTTGATTCATAAGTACTATTAGGTACAATACGGTTTGATTGGTTAAATATCTGCAAATCAAAGGTCATAATCTTGTTTTCTAAATCATAGTATCTAGCATTTACACAACCATCTTATGTCACAGAAGATGTGGGTGATGACCTTTACAGGTAGCGAGGAAGAGGTTATATCAGAAACCAGTTAATGAAAATTTGAGACAATGACACAACATAAGAATGTAAGGTATCTTTGGGTTTCCTCTGTTCCAGGGTTGTACAAGTTTCTAAGAGAGATCAGTATTATGCCACAAGCAAAAACATACCCCTCATGTCTCAAGTATAAGGAATCTAGAGGGTTTCTCTATTCCAGAATCATGCATGCATTTCTAAGAGGGACAGGTAATAATTAAACAAACAAAACATAGCAGCCATGAAAGCTTGTCAAAGAGAAGCTTGATGAGATTTATTATTGCATAACCCAGGAAGAATATGAAGCAATACCCATTTTAATGGAGCAAGGGAAAGGTTCACCCATCTCTGACTTTTCCTTTTGTTAGAGAGACCTTTTATTTCCAAGAAAAAAAAAAGATCACCTCTTTTCCCTTTCTTTAGTCTCTACACATCAATAGGTTATACGCTTCCTAATATGGTGAAGCTCAAGGTGCATCATAGCTGTAACATCCCGACCTAATCCTATATTAATTATAATTAATTGCTTGTTAGGTAATTAAGTGTGTTTAGAGTTTTAGTGAGTCGAGTTTGACGTGTGGATCACGCGTATGAAGTCTCGAGCGAGTCCGAGTGCGTTTAGGTAGAGTAGGGGGTTGGTTTGTAATTTCGAAAAGTTTTCAAGGATTTTTATGAGATTATGAGTTTTTGTGAGTTTGGGTGCATCGGTTAGGTATTGGCATTTGATGGACTTTAGTTTTAGATCCCTTTTCGATTCGATAAGTTGAAGGGGCCCAATTGATCACTTTTACCAAACCTAGGACTAAACTAGAATTTCTAATTAACCTAACCTAATATAACTACAACCATCTCTTCATTCATTCACCCTCTCTCATTTCACTCTATCTCTCCAAAACCCATTTTCCTTCACTGCCTCATTACCTTTTTCGGCCATCGGAGCTCCGACATCACCGGCGAAGCTTCACTTCTTCTTCCCCAAGCCTCCAAGACTTCAACCATATCTTTTTCTAAGTTTTACATCCACAAACCACTCCAAGGTAAGCTCCCCAAGCCTTTAGGTTTAGCTCTTCTTCTTCCCTTTTGTTAGAAATGGATTAGGGAGTTCACATCAACCCTTGGCATGCATTTGTAGGTTTAATTTGGGTTGAGAGTTGTTTTCTCCGTTTTTCAGCTCATAAGAGAGATCTCTCCAATTTCTCTTGGGTCTTTGTCTAAACTCTTCATCTAAGGCAAGTTAATATATATGTTTATGCTTTGATATGTTTGTTTTCCTTTGATTTGATGATTGATGATGATTTAGATGACCACATGCTCTCTGATACCTTAGATGTTTGAAAATATGATAATTAGGCTTTATGTTTTGAATGGAATGTATTAGTTTCAGGTTTGAATGGACTTTGAGAGGGGGTTGTTTGATGTATGTGAAGAGGGCAAGGCCCTATTGATTTGTCTGCAGGTGTGGATGAAGAGAGAGTTGTATTTCTCTCAAAAATCTGAACTGAACAGAATTCGGATGTGCATTCCGAAGCTTCACGGCGAGCCGTAAATTGCTCTACTGCTAGCCGTTAACGCATCTACGGCTAGTCGTGAAGCTAACCGTAGAAGCCTGGGATGCCTGCGTTTCTGGGCTTTTATTTACAACTTCTCTTCTACGGCGAGCCTACAGCTAGCTGTGACTCATGGGTTAGGTTCTGTCTGGGAACCTAACTGACGAAACACTTAAGGCGTTTTCAACCCAATGCCTACGGCGACCTCACGGCTGGCCGTGAGCTCGCCATAAAAGGCTCCACGACTAGCCGTGAGGTAACCGTGGTATTCTGATGTCCTTTTTTAAAAGGATTTCTTTTCCTAGTTTGATGACCTAGGTGGAATCCTTGGTTATACCTTTGATACCTACTTTGAACTTGATACGAGGAATGTTTTGAGCTGATAATTTTTCGTAGTTATTATGGTTTTCTCGAGTTTCAACTTACTTCAATCTTGAACGGTACGGGACAACGGGATACCCTCCTTTATATCTATGCACGAAGATGTTTTGTTCTGGTATCGCGAACCTTGATTTCTTTCTTTGACTGATTAGCGTTGTACGAGATTTCAGAAATAACAATTGACTTAGAATTTGATTGCTTATTGCCTCTGATTCAAAATTGTACCGTCTAGTACTTGTCTACATGCAATGTCCATGTTCCTTAGCTTCGTTTACTTTGTTTTATTTTAGGATCACTTGAAGAACTTAGATGCTGAACTTAGGATCCCTTTTGATGTTCCACTTGTTCTAAAGTTTGATAGAAGTGTTGAGGCTAGGCGGCTTTGAATGTAAAGGCTTGATGAGGACTACTTATGGTATTGATGTTTTGAAGATGCTTGCTAGTTTGGTCTTGATTTGACGATGAAAAAGTAGTCGCTCTTTTGTTAATGAATCTTGTTCACGCAAGAAAACCTAGCCCCTCACTATTGTATGTGTAGGACTCTTTGTATCAGGCACCACTTAACTATTAACGTCCAACATAGCTGGGGCACCACTTGTATGAGAGCTCCGATTTTGATGACTGCAGTACGACTTTTTACATTTTAAATGGATGCACACCATCAGATACACCTTGAATATTTTATTTTGATGACTATCAGCATCTGGTATCCATCTTGCTTGCTTGCCGGGTTTTTATCATGTGCCAATAGATAGCTCTACCACAGCTCAATGAGAGTAGGGAGGGCAATGCCACTATCCCGTGGTAATTAGCCTATGTGGACCGCCTATCTTGTCAGATGTTTATGTTAAATTGATTATGATTCAAATGCTATGCATTTCCTATGATCTTGTCTGACGTCTACTCTGATTCGTACTGCATATATTTGATGATTTATGTATATATTGCTTGTCAACCGTCGTGTCTGATGATGCTACTCTTGGTGCATAGGTACCGAGTCCTTCTATATATATCGAGGAGGAGATGACAGAGGAAGTTAAGGCGGATCATCCTAATGACCTCCTAGATTATTGTACGGATGGCGCTGTATAGCTATATCGACCCCGTACTCGAGTGCCTTCATGATATACTTGAATAGTTTCACCTTTTGGTTCCTTCTATTTATCTTTTGATTAGGCCCAAGTTTTAATGTAGTCTTTTGTGTAAATAATACTTTTTGTTAAATTGTTTCAAACTTGAGCTCCAGTTAATATATTTCAGTATTTTCTCTTAACTATACATCTTGATATACCACTTGTAATTAAGAAGCTGCCGCTATTGTCTTATGTGTTCGAAGAAATGTTTGTACCTCACAGCGGTCTTCGATCCATATGGACATGATTGGGGCCAAGCGTTGTTTATTAATGCTGGAAATTTTTAATTGACCCTAATCGGTCACGCTTAATCCACGGTTTTACGATCGGGGGCATGACAATAGCGGCCCTCATCATGGTATGCTATCTTCTAAGCTAAGGTTTTCTTCAGGCATTACTACGTATCAACTTCCTCATGCCGTATTCCATGGGGATTTTTCATGGGCTCATTTAAACCAGTGATGAGATTCTTTTCCTAAAATCTATTCCTTTTTTCCTATGATATCTAACTTTTTTTCGATTTAGGATCAAAGTTAGAAGGTGTGTGAGGGTGAGAGTGTGTATATATATATATATATATTTATATATATATATATATATATGAAAAGCTCTTACAAGTCATTCTTGTGTTGTCAGAAGTCCACTCCATGCTAACTACGTACTAAAGGGACCTTTTAGTCATGATAGAAAGTAATAAGGCTTTGATGATTATTGAAGAGGATCTCTACTAATTTAATTGTAATTATTTTTCACTCTACTTCACTAGTTATGACTTGTTAGAGAGTATCATGAAGTTGCGAATCATAATCCATAGGGATTGAAAGATAAAGTACTTGATCATTAAAACTGATCATCCTGGTGTAATTAGAATGCTATTGTAATTTTAATAGCATACAGTATCATGGAAATTTTCAATCTGGCTAATAGTAATAGTCATGATATTATAAGGATTATATATAATTGGTAAATTCTCTAGCAAGTTTTTTCGTTTATTGGTTGATATGAGGCTTTAATTTTCTCCAATATTTCTACTTTATGTTGTTTAATTTTTCCCCCTCATTGAACTCAGGCCTAGCCATTGATTTCACCGACTGGTGGTAGTATAGTGTTGTCCTTCCAATTGTTTACTAAAAGACAACAGGTTACTGTTAAATCATTATGGGCAAACATCTAAATAGCCTTGCAACAATTATCTAATGCTGACATCCATATTTAGTTTAGATTGTCATCATGCACTAATAATCTTTGAAACAGTTAGGTTTGATAAACAACTAGAATATTTTGCAGATGAAACAACCGGAATAATTAGAAATTTTTTTTCAAGTTGTTACAATAGAAACAAGAAGGATGAAATAAAGAAGGATTTATTTTAAGAACGTCAAGAAAAAGTAAGAATTCCACTCCAGATGACTATTTAAAGTAGACATCAAAAAATACACAATGGGGTGTCTACATCCTAAGTTCATTGCTAGGAAATTTCTGGATGTATTATCATAATGCACACATCTATTCCTAAATATGGGTTCATAAATGTCTATATATGTTTGTAACTTGGTTGACATATTTGCTAATGAAATTGTGTTTTAAGTACAACAACACTTCCAAGAGCCTACCACAACAAAAGACCAAAAGGCACGAACTTGGAATACGAAATGAGAGGATATTTGAATTCACAAGTTTCACATATATGGCATATTCAACACTGATGTTAGAAGAAACTGCAACAATCCTGATGAAGAAACAAGGAGAATATTTGGCATATTTTGAGTTTTATGTAATTGTGTTCATCTAAGATTTGTATGATAGACACATGCATGTGCGCGCGCGCAGAGAGAGAAAGAGAGAAGAGCTTTATTTTTATTTTTTTCAACTGTATATAAGTAAGTTCTGTGGTCTTATCTTGGAGTTTAAAACTGTTAAAGAGTTTTGTAGGAGAACTCTTTTTAGCCGATCTTGTATTGAGGGTAGGGTTTTACTGCTAATTAATGAAGATAATTCCTAGGAAAGTGAATGAAATACAAGGGTTTGAAGATGGAGGATCATGGATGGAGACCCACACATCAAATACACATGGTTCACTTTTTTTAGTGCGAAGGGAGGCAACCATTTCCGGACAAAGATGAGAAATTTGATGTCACTTTCAGGTATCCTTTTTGATCCTTTACTATTAATCCTTTTATGAGACCTATTCCAGGGAGTTTAGTTGGTTTTTGTCAAGCATGTCCTAATCTCAGAGCTAAATTCTATTTATAAAAGACAAAGAGGTTGCTAGAGTAAAAAAAATATGTCAAACTTTGATAATTAAGATTAAAATGTAATTATGGAATCTAAGTTAGACCAGACAGTAGAAACGGCAGGAGGAGAAACCCCATGTTCCAAAGAAGGCAAACTCCAAGGATAGTAATAACTTTCAAGTTCCTGAGTTCCAGGCTATTCTTCTTCAGCTTCTGGCAAGTGGACCCTTCTTTTTATTTATTTCTCTATTTTTGGAGAAGTGGAAGGAGATTCTTTTGAGAGACTGACACAAATTCCACTCCCTCAAATGCACTTATAGAGGTGGAATACAGATGCTGAGAATCATGCAGACTGAAGTTAATGAGAAGATGACAAGAGAAGTTTATAGCTCCTTGTCCTACTCCTGTAACTTTTGGTCAGCAAAATGGAAGTTGGCAGAGCTCCAGAGAGAGCTGCACTTCCTATCCCTTCTCACACAAGATAACTAGGGTAGCTAGAGAGAGACAAAAAAGAAAGAAAACAAGGAGCCTTTCCGAGCTTCTTCGCAATTAAAATCTGATTGGGCGAGCATAAAATGGAATAAAAATAATTAAAAGGTAAAAAATAAATGCATAAATGAACAGTCTACAGACAAGTAGGAATGCTGTAGAGAGATAAAACCCAACCCAACAATCTACAACTTGTTAATTATTTTAATATAATCATCTAATGATGAGAATTAAAACTTTTCTACTTTGACTAAGAAAATGCTTTAGAATAATCGTGTTCTTAGAACCAGAACAAGATTGTTCTAATAATTTAGTTTCTTTGAAGATTCAGATGCTACAAAATGTGTTCTTCTTTTGGATGACATGGAATTTATAAATGCCAAGCTGTTTTTTCTTCCAACCCAAGGAGATTGATTATAGGATGAAGCAAGAGATATACTAAAGACAAGAAACAAGGGCATAAATCAATATGAAAAAAGAAAACCTAGAGATGTTCGACAACAGATTTTTCTACAATGCATCTGTAAATCAGTACATGACATACAAGAAGAAGAAGTAAAAAAGAAAAGAATTGCGGTGATTTATACATGTATTTCTGATTTTATCTGACCTTGAGAAGTCTGCAGATCTCTCTTGCACTTGTTTTGGACTCCCTTGTCTTCTCTAAAATCATATACTTCTTCCTCTTCCTGCTTCAGAAAATCTACATATTCCTACATGAAATTACAGCCTTCAGCCTTCTTGCCACATAATAACTTCTTCGTCCTCTTCTTCTTCTTCTTCTTCTTCTTCTTCTTCTTCTTATTTATCTTGACAGAAGTAAATCAGCCCTTATGAAAATCAAAGCCCACCACCACTATAAGATGATAGTCATCAAAATGGTGGCCTGGCAACATTTCCACCCCAACCAAAAACATCTCCAGGAAACTGATAATTCCCCATATTGGCACCCAAATTATAAAAAGGAACAGGACCATCACCAATCTGGGCCCCAGCACCGCCTCCACTGCCGCTGCCGGTAACACCTGACGACTGAGAGGCTGCCTGCTGCACCTGCACTGGCTGCTCCTCCTCCTCCAAGGGCAGCCTCTCAAACACTGCATTCGCAAACGAAGCCACCATCAGGAGCACTGGACTCGACGCCACCAGTGGCCCCACGACACTCCCTCCGACGACCTGACCCTGCCCACCCGCTAGAAAAATTGTCAGCCCACTTGCACCCGGTGGCGCCGGCGGTGGCAAAACGGTGCCAGTTAGTGATAGTATCTCAAACCGACCGTGCAGCGTTGCAACGCTACCCGGCGGGGCTGCTGGCTGGCGTAAGGTGACATTGGCTACTGACCCGTTGCCGCTGAGGACGCAGATCCCTCGGCCCCGGCGCCTGGCATGGGTTGAGAGGCAATCAACAACATCGGCCCCAGCGGAGACCTCAAGCACATGAGATCGGAGAGAATTGGGGCTGTCACGGGTGACGATGATGGGAGGCTTGGGCTTGTTTTTGGAGCCTGGGGGACGGCCACGGGGCCGGCGAGTGGTGCTAGTAGATGCACCGGAGCTTGATGGGGCGGCATCCTTGTCGGGTTTGGCTTCTTTCTCCGGGGAATCCTCTGCATCGGTCATTTGGGCCGTTTGATCGTCCTGATGCTGTGAAGAAGATCTTTGGAGCTGGAGTTCAGGCCTGAGGAGCTGATGGACGTAGCGAGAACCTGGACCTGGCTCCAAGCCCGCCATCGCCACATCTATTCTCTCCCACCACTTGCTTGCCAGCTTTTATTTTCCTCCCTCTCTCTCTCTAACACACACAAAGTAGTTCTCAAGAGCCGTTTGTATTCTTCTTTCTCCAACCTAGATTTCTTTAACAGATTAATTCAATAAACCAAAAGTTAAACAAAAGTTTCAAATTCAAACCCAAGTGCTAGCACTCAAGATCTCCTTACAACCCATGTTTTTCCCCCTGCACTAGCTCCAGCATTTCAAAGATACAATAAAAGAGAGCCAAAAATCAACGATCACAACCCAAAAAAAAAACTCGAGGCGGTTCTCACTTCTATCTCCTTTTAGATCCTCTTTTATAATAATCAAATGAAATCTCTACACCCCATTTTTCTTCCCCATATCAATAACACTAAAGATCCAAAACCCGAGTATTAATATTCTAAAATAGGTCAAAATCTAGAAATCAAGAGCTGGTAACTATGCGGTTACATGAAACGTACCCTCACAAATTAATCAGGCTCCATAACTCTAAAGAACCCAAAGCAAGGCAAGACTGACAAGTTCTTGCTACCAAACCTTTGAGTCTCTCTTACCCTCAAAAGTCTAAGAAGCAAAGGAAACAAAGAGATCTCTCTCCACTCTACAAAGAAAGAAAAAGACCCCCCAAGAGAATATCAAGACAGACGAGAATCGGAATCAGTGCAAACTGCAGACATAGGAAATGGCAAGTGTTCTTTTCAAGAGGAATAGGTTGTTTTGGATGTCCGAAACGAGCTTTATATTGCAGAGAGCCACTGCCAGAGATGAGATGGAGGGGTTTTGAGGAAGAAAAGGGAAAGCCAGAGATGGTGGGAAGCATGCTGTAAAGTTATGCCTATCAGGAATACAATTTGCAAAAAATTCATAAAAAGAAGCTAATGTTTTATTATATTCACATACAATATTACTAATACAAATATACAATACAATATGGTGTGTGTGATTAGAGCTGTACAATACTATATGAATTTAATTAGTGAAATATTAAAAGAATAAAATAATTTGTGCTCTGGGTGCATGGTGCCCAATCGCATCCTCACAGGTGGATTGTCCATATCGTAAATCTAAACCATTCATTCTGTTTGTTCTGTCGATCTAAACCGTCCATTCAGTCATTCCACAAATCACATGATCAGTTTAAATAATCGCATTGGTCAAATGATTTATGGTGCTATCGAAGACACTAAATTAGAGCATGGTATGATACATTGTGCTAAAAGATTCCATTAATCAATCAATGTGAGTAACACATACCACATCTAGTAGTTAGATATATATATAATATATATTCAGTAGTGAAAATATATTTAGGACACATTTGTGTAGGTCTCCCGAAGCCAAAGCGTTTCTCTGTAGAAAAATTTGCCTTGCATATCCTTTAGTCGAAGAACACTTAATTCTATATTTGTGAAAGATTATATTGCATTTGATACTTTTCTCATGGAAAAATATTTACACCAAACCATAAAAAAATTCAATTGAGAAACATCTCACTTTTCTTTCCTATTTTCGCAGAAAAAACAATTATACAAACATTTAAAGCACTCGAAAATGAAATGCTTGCAGAACACTATACAGGTATATATCCATTTTTAACCTCTGTCGGGAGAAAGATAAAAATTCCCGAAGACGCATGACTCTAAGCTGGTGTTTGAACGAAGAAAAGTAAAATGCAGATTCACAGTAGCTATTGAGACGAAGGTAAAATCTCGATCGACTCTTAGGTGGAGACAACTAGATGAGAGATTATCCACCGTTAAAGTGAGGGAAATTGTATTTTTTCTGAGGAAAAATATTTATTTTTTTTTTTTTTCTTTCATTGGTGCTTTCAATTGATTTCCTATTTTTCTTGCATGAGAGAAGAACCCTTTATCCTAGTGGTAAGGAGCAGCAGTTCTAATCGAGAGGTCCACGCTTCGAACCTCGCGTCCCCCTTCCTTGCATATGTGAGTTGCTAACTTACTATTGCAACTCTCACATGGTCACAGCCCATAGCTGGGATACCAAAAATCGAAATCCCCACAGAAGATTTAGCCAAGCAGACTTCCTGAGACAATATAAGAGGAAGCATGCAAATTTCGTTCAATCGGAGTTTTTCAATTGTCGTTTTTCATTTTTATCTTAAAAAATGAAATATTAAGATTACGTTTATTTTCCTTTAATTATTAGCTATCCTCTTTTCTTAAAAAGGATAAAAGGGTATTTTATCCGTGCCACAAGAGGTTCTTGTAGGTAACAAAGGAATAGCTAAATAGTTGCTCTATGAGTAGACTCTAATTTTGGTCCTTTTTATTAAAAAAAAATTTTGAAGAGTTCTTGAGTGGTTAAAAGAATGAATAAAACAAATCCCATGTTTTCGTTTATACATTTACAAGGCATTTCAGGAGAAAATCCATTGGACCTTAATTTTCGATACAATGATGAGGAACATTCATTGGGCTTGTTTAGACAATTTACAGAAGCTAGCTTTTAAAAATTTTCCTCTTTCAAAAAGTGAGCTAGAGAACTCAAAGGACAAAATATAACAATAAATCAAAATTTCCAGGCATTGGCTAATGCGTCTAAGAAGTTCTACTTATCAAATAGACTCTGACGTCTAGAAGTTGTTCACTAATGAATTGTTTGGGATTATAAATCAATTAAATTAGAGTGATGTTTGGATTTTAAGTTATCTTCCTCATAATCTCATATGATGATCTCTTTTTTTTATGTTGATGATGAGATTATCTCAATTCAATGTCATTTGAAGTATCATCTTACTGATAATTTTGGTGAGGCTCTAATCATTCGGTTTAATTTGAAGAAAAGTATCTTTCAAACTAATAAAGAAAGTGAAGAAAGTTTATATACATATATTTCTAAAAACTTCAAGTACCCACCTCTATTAGTGTGAGTTATCTCTTAAAACCACTTGGATCACTAGTCAAGAGCTAGTTTAAAATCAATTGGTCTAAACAAGAATGCCCCACAATCTAGCTTGATTTGGATTGAAGTCAAGGTGTTAGTTCAATATTTGAATTGATCTTACTTGAAGCGATTACCCAAGCAGAATTGGTACGGTGTGGGAGTTTCACCTGGCTGTCTAAAGTTTGAACTCTGAGTACGTAGTTCGGCTCCCTTCCTACTTGTGTGTGCCTTCTTCTTGTATGTGTCGGCTCCCTTCCCTCTTGAATGGACTGTGTTCTCGTGTGTGTGCTCTCTCTTGAGTCTTAGGCCCCTTGGTTGGGGTACCGAAAAAAAAAAAAGTACTAATTCAACAAACTTTTAATAACTCTTTATAATCAAATCCTTCCTACTAATCAAGATAGCCAAAAGGAACTGTGAGATTAATAGCGGTGATATTTGAAAGTAAATTTTTTTCATCAAAATTCATCATCATTAAAATATTGTCACAATTATGTTGCATCAGCTACATGAATACTATTGACAATTGATTATTAGTAAAATTTGGCTGAAATTTAGAATCAAGATCACTAAACTCGCCTTTTCTTTGATTATTAATCAACCAGTACCTTCTGATGAGTCAGGCCCAAGTGGCCTAGAATATGATGAGCCAGATCCAAATCCACCAGGGAAGCCCAGGTCCAGATCCACGGAGTGACCAAGTCAAGGCAGGCATCTACGTCGCTTTGGAAGCAGTCCCGCTTCTACAATTCCTGCGGAGAATATCTCACCTGCCTCACTGGCCCGTCCCTCGAGGACAGCTCTGAGGCTCTAAAGAGAAGTCGTCCCCATCTGTTAGGGGAGGACTATAAATAGAGGAGCCCTCTTATCACTGTGGGGCGATGAACATCTTACTCTCTCTCTCGCTTGTAATCCACCTTATCAATCAAAGATCACCATATTCAAAGTGGACGTAGGTCATACAGACCGAACCACTATAAATTCCATCTCTCTCTCACTTATTTACTACATTTTCACCTAATATTTATTACTTGACCGGTGGTGTCCGAAATCTATTTTTGGCATCATCACCTTCTAATAAATGATCGCTTTCCATGTCTATCAAAACAACATGATCAATTGTTGAATACGAAGATGTGTGTGGTTGGGGATAAGTTTCGAGTTCCCGCTCTCGCACTCAGGTGCACTGCACTGCGACTGCACCCATCTCCTCATCACGTGTGGTCAACCGGTCAAACCTGCTGGCAGAGTCGCAGCTGTCAGACACGTGGATATTGTCAGGTTATCGGTACTTGGTCCAGCTTATCTATTTCAGCGCGCCCCCAGGCCTGTCCTCACATTAAAAGCCTCCTTCTCCCACAAATGGAGAGAGTGGAAATTTTTAAAAAATGTGGGCCCCACAACACCAGTTGATCATCTCCTTCCATCTCTGCCGATCATCATGCCTCACAAATTCCACAAATGGGACAATCTCCACCCTACAATTATCTCATCCGACAACCCTCAATAACCACTTCTACCTCTCTTAGCTAGTTCCTTCAGAAATAGAGACCAAGTAGATAAGATGGGACCCACAACAACCTGGCCACTAAATTTAACGGTGGGATGTGCATGTTAACTTCCATGGCAAAAGAACAACACGTTTGAAATTATAAGCCCATTAAAAGTACCTTGAGCTACAGTGAAAACAAGGAGATATCTGTACGTCCCTCTCAATAAAACCTAGTACATATGAAAAAGATATATAAAATACCAGTCTGCTGCTTTATTTTCCTTTTTTTTTAAAAAAAGAAATCTAATATATATATATATATATACGTATGTGTATATATATATCTGGAGGGAGAGGCATAGCATACTTTCCAGTTAAAATATGTTCTAGAAAATATTACCCAGAAAAAATCTGGTCACACCAGCATATCCTATGACTTGTTTTGTTTTTATATTTGCGCCCATTTCTTTAAATTATAGTAACCACAAGTTTAATATATGAGAAAAAATGAGGGATTGGAGAAACACAAACTGACACTTGGACCCAATCATTTAAATGGTTGACTCTTGGTTGTTTTTAGAGGTAGACAGTACAGTTTAATATTTCTTTTTTTAGTGCTTTGTAGCCATAAAAAGTAAGGTGGTTTTTATTTAGTTTATTGGATTTTAGCATACTTTTATTATTGCTTTTTTACTTTCTTTTTATACTATGATGAATAGTTGTCCATCATGCATGTTATCTATTACTATATCTCTTTTCATATCTGTAACTCCCACATTGACCGTGGGTTCATTTGATTCATATTTCTTAATTAATTAGGTGGATTAAAAACTAAAGTTATCCATGACTACTAAACATCTCTGTCGACATTCAGGTACTTGGCTTTGGAAAATAGATAGATAGATATAACTGGTCGTCAAGATATGTGAAACATGAATAATTAATAAACATTTGTAAGGTGCGAACTTTTGTAGACAGGATGCGAAGAAGGAATTCAAGAAAAGGTTATGAAGCGTAAAAATGAATAAAATATATATTCATGTTGGACACGTGCAATATTTATTCACTCCAATAATGGACCAATGGCGATGGTTTAAATTTTTTTATTTTTCCCTTTTTTCAATTGAAAGTATCATGAGTTTAACCCACCACCTAATACCTAATAAAGTTACAATAGTGAGCCCCTTCCACTATATCATCACGATTCACGAGCTCCTATGGTAGCACCGTAGTTTACACCATTTCTAATTAAGGGAGGTAAGACTTGAACAAACTTGCAAAACTGAAAACTTCCCCTACCAATCTGAGTTTTTGCCACTAAGATCAAATTAAGATCATTTCAGGAATTAACTATATATGCTCATTTACCGACATGTTGTTAGCAAGTTACTGGTTTTGTTAGTATAAGACGTGAGAGGAAAGGATTAAAATGATGTTCTTCACTGACATCTAATCAACACCACTGGACAATTTATTCAATAGCATTTACAGAGAGTGCAACATTGTGTTATTGTGACAAGTAATCATGCTATGTGATATATCTAACGTGGGGTCTCCCTCTAGTGTTACAAGCCCACTATGTGTGTGTGTTCGGTGAGCTCACCATAAGATTATCTCATGTGCTTTAAAGGGCTTGTTGATGTCATAATGCTGTAGTTCAGCTGTTTAGAGAAGATAACATAATAGACTGTGTGTTTGAGTCTAATAAGTACCATTGTACATTAGATACTTAAAGTATAAAAAATAAATGGATAAGAAAATGAAAAATGAAAATAAAAAATTATTAATCGTAGAACTAATGTGAGCTTGAAAGGCTGAGGTTATCTAGAATTAGTAAAGAAAAAGATAAGTAGAGATGATTGCTCTAGAAATTATATCGATTATATAGGCAATGCTCACCTAAGATAGCGCAGAAGCTTAAATGCAGTCCAGCACGTTGGTTTCCTCTTAGATGCATGTTTACAATGGGAGGTGGGAAGATTGAAATATCATCTTATGGACAAGGGGGATCTAAAAAAAAAAAAACAGCCTCACCAAATTATCCTAACGCTTGATTTAACCACCTTAAAGTTTAATGGCATCTTGGCGATAGATATTCTTGAGATTTAATTAGTCCAACAGTGTGGTAAGTGAAGATTCATTGAATGTAAAATGGGGTCTGATGCCAAATCAAGTGATGAAAATATTATGAAAGGAGTTGCACTGATGAGATGTTGGCCCAATACATTAGACTGCACTTGCAATTGCTCGTATGAGAACATTTTCCTTGATTAATATTAGGATAATTATGGTATAGATTTTATTAGATTTGGATAGGTGTGATTATGTTAATCCCTTAATCCTAATATACATTTTACAATCAATAGGCAGGGTGTTTTGATAATTTCATCAAACGTAAGAGAAGCGGATGTAAAAGTTTCCTCCACCGTCATCTTCAACTAGATTGTGCCTTTGCTTACGAATCAAAGGTTGCCGCCCTAATCATACAAGTGATAATATAATCTTCAGATTGAAGAAATTTAATTTGATTAAATATTATGCGAATTGTTGATGGGTCGAAAATGTATTATTTTCTGTATTAACTCAAAGATCTGATTTATCTTGCATGTAAAAGAATATTGCAGTCAAAACTATGAAAAGTGCCAAAGTGGTGGAATATTTATACACATATCTATAAAAAGAAATTGAGGAATATATGGCCAAGAAGCTGCAGACACCCCGATGGTTAATGCCATCTCATCTTATACAATTGCCTAGAAATTAATCCCCGGGAAAACAGGCCCTAGGAAAACAAGTCTTTTTAGAATTATGGTACACTTGCCCATCTGACTAGGAAAAAAAACTGAGAAAAAGGTCATAAATTGCGATGCTTGCCCAAAACTTAATTTGTATAGAGCCCCACTTTTGCATTATCATATATAGATCACATTTATAATATAAAAAAAAGTTCGTATTACAAGCCCCCATGCATGGGCACTGTCAAAAACTTATTCCAAAAGGAGCAAATCAGTGTTTTACATGATTAATGCGGAAACCTATCACTGTGATTGGAGTGTAACTCGGACGGTTTTTTTTTTTTTTTTTTTTTTTGTTAAATTGCAAATTGAATTAAAGAAAAGAGAAAGAGAGAAACAGCCAAAGAAAGAGAAAAAAACAGGGAAAGAACTATGAGATCATTTCTCATAGATATGTGCAAGATAGATACATTAACATTGATGTTAAATTAATCTGCATCGCTCATGTTAAAGAGCAGCCTGATTTCCTGAGAGCTTGGAATCAAAATCCTTAATCTTAGAGATGACAAATTCTTGATAAAAATTTGTGTGACCTACTTAAAGTAGAGAGAGAGAGAGAGAGAGAGAGAGAGAGAGAGAGAGAGAGAGAGAACAAACATTAAGCTCAGAAATCCTTATTTAAACAAGATGATTATAGACCTCAACGTATTTAGTGCAAGCATGAAAAAAATTTGCAGCCAACTAAACCAAGACTGCAGGGTGAAGACTGTGCTGGAAAAAGGAGAAAAAAAAAAAAAAACTCACTAGCAGATTATCAAATGTATTAGTATTAAATTATACAAAGATGATGCTTGCACTCATTACATCCATCACCTCATGTAAAGTATGTTCATGTTCCTCAGTCCATATTAAGAAATCAAGATTCCTGATGAAACGAAAAGAAAACCCACCAATGTAAAGTATCAACTATCAACTAACACTTACTTGTATATAATAACCCTGATTTACAATATAATAATCTGCAGAAAACTTGTAATTCCCTGGAAACTATAAAGGTCAAAACTTTACATGGGGGACCACCAGAATAGAAAAAAAATGACACATTAGACTTGAAAGAAGAGTAGAAAAACCAATCCCTACTTGACCTAATTAATCATGATTTCATATTAATAAAGCATAACCAAGTTGCAAATAGCTTTATCATATAATATATGGCCGGTGCATTGCTTCGTCAACAGAGAGGCCCACATGAATGACACCGACTCCTTTGTCGTTTTCCCCAACCCAATTAATTTAATTGCATATGACCCGACAAATCCCAAGTCTCAAGGCCTTTAATTCAGCTTGATGAACTAAATCCTTGTATTATTTTATTGAATCAGTGGGTGGTCACAATGGGCAACCCTTTGTATATTTTTGTTAAAACACTATGATTTTGAGCTCCACTGAAGCAGTTTCTATATCTCTATTAAGGGTTTATTTCTTTAGCAAAATTCAAGAAGTTGATGTCCAGCGAATTTGGTAATTCTCTAAAAGTTATCCTCCGGTTGAAATTCTTAAATCCTCGTCTTTGGTGGAGGATTAATTTAAAAATACAAAGAATGTTGGAATGCTAAGAATTCTAAAAGCTCTTTTGAGGCTTCTTAGACCAAGAGGACAAGCCATTGCATCATATCTATGAATTCCCAACATTATAAACTCCTGTCAGAAGTTCTTTGAATGAAATAGACTATTAATATTTTCTTGTGAAATTAAAGAAAATAGCAATAATTCAAATTTTCTCCCAAAAAGTTGCTCAATCAAATGAAATTAGGGTTTTTGTGAGCGCGAAAGATCGGAGACTATAGTATCCTCTGAGTTACACAAATGTGGCCCTAACGTTAGTTTTGTGACTTATGTGCAAGGAGAGGATTCAAATCTCAGTGGGTTCTATTTCAATGGAAGAGAACAATTCCTACTCTTCTTTGTAGGATATCAAAATTCACTTTATTGAGAAAACCTGTTTCATTTTTTTTTTTTTTTACTATCTAAGTAGGAAAACATGCCAAACCAAACAACGAAATGATGGGTACTTGCAAGAAAATTAGAACAATTCTTCTCTTTATCATGAAATCCTCTCCTTGCACAAACACACTCTTAAGGCCCATTGTTTCATGTAACTAAATACATGGGCTTATATTATTATAACTGATTAAAAGTGAGTATTTATGGTTGAATGTCCAAAATGTTGAAGGAGAAGGGAGGATAGGAAAGGGGGAACACAATGAAGCCTTATTTATTGCATCCTATTAAACTGAATTACATCATATGAATTTATAGAAAAAACTAAAATAACCTAAATAAAGACTAACCGAATAGAAAGCACTAGCCTAAAACATAACCACATAAATCTCAACATAACTTAAGAAACGAGTATCTCTAATAATTTCTTAACCTACATACATAATGTCACCAGCCTAGCTCCTCCGGTGCGTGTATCAAATCAGCAATCACTTCGCAAAAATGATCCCCAAATTACCTCTCCTTTACTAGAAATCGAATCAAGGAAAGATAATAAATGAATACTTATCTATCACCTAGTATTTCAATACCAATGAGAGTGTAAGTTCTCACCTACATCTTCACCTAACATCCTTCCCCCTTACCGCATGTCTTTCATGCTAATTCCCTAGCTAGTGAAGCTCATATCATAAATTGTTATATATTTTATACAAATAAATCGGTTTTTAATGTTGTAGCTTAATTAAGGAAAAGATATGAATATTGTGTGAAAGAGAGTGTAAGAGTTGGGTCCCCCAATATAAGAAAAAGAAAATGAAAAAGAAAAACCTGCCCTTAGACATTTGTAGAAAAAGTGACACTGGATTGGGTACAATTCATTTGATGGGGGCCCAGTTCAAGCTCTTAGCAGACGGCCGTTGGGAAATATTGAAAAGCAGAGGTTGAAGTTGGAGTTGAAGTTGGAGAATGGAGAATGGAGTTGAAGTTGGAGGTGACAGGAGAGAAAGGGACATGCAGGTAGTGGGTTAAGTGAGGAGTAGTGGCAACTGGGGCGACGAGGGCACGGTACGTTCACGTGAAGTCGTCCACGTGGACGCAAATCTACTTGCGGATCGGATCTACTAAGATCGTTCAACCTCTTGTGGTGGGCCCATTACCACGTGATTGTTGAATTAGAGCCATGAGTGTGGGTCCCAACAAGGATGACCAAACAGCCACGCTATATGAGATGTGCTTTCTTTCTTGTTTCTTTTTTTTTTATTTGCACTTCTGGAACTCCCTCCCTCACACACGGCCTTTAGTCCAAAGGGCCAACCATCCCCATGTGTTTTGGGCCCAAATACATTGCTATGTTTCGGAAAAAACAAAAATACAAAAACAAACGGCTCTATTTGGGCAAACCAATCCATATGCACCTAGGGGCCATGGGCGGCCCATTATATATAATATAATGAAATAGACTGATCTCCGAATTCAATTTCGACAGGATGCCAACGGTTTAGATCTGCAGGTTCGTGTTTTGGCCAACCTAAACCCGGCCCACATAAAGAAGAAGAAAAATACCCTGGCGTTGGCCCATTTAATATGCACTTGTGGACCTGGAGATGACCCATCGATCATGATTATAGTGTGTGGGGTTTGTCTGCTGGTGGAGTGGAGTTTTGAATCTTGATCTAGTGTGGTGGATTAGTGGTGAAGTGGAGAAATATGGGGTCCTGTCTCAGGAAAATGGAGAATTTAAAGTGACCCATCTTGATAGGGGGTGATTAAAGTTTCCATGTCTTACTCATTTAGGGTCGTTTTGTTTGCATGGAACTGATTTTCTAAGAATTTTAACAAATTTGTTTTTGAAAGTGGTTAAAAGTGAAGAAATAAAATTAAATATTCATTAAAAGACCAGCAAACCAAATCCCCTCAATGTAAAATGAATTTAGTGGAGATGGTTGATGGATAGTCAAGCCAACACCCCTGTAAATCAAATAATGAAAAAGTTTGGATCTCATCCGCATCTCCACTCAATATCCTTTACATGTTACCTTTTTAATAATCACTTGGTGCAACCGAATTCCAAAGACTTCAATTCATAATAATTAGTACTTAAAAAAATCCAATGAGATACTGGATGGGTTTAAATCATATTATGCCTGCCTTTCACATTTCCTGCAACCAAACTAGTACTAGTGCTCGGGATGTGCGGAATTCTATCCTGCACCAATCCAGCACTTGTGTGGTGCAGGGTTCCAATCCCACCTGTTCAAGCAGCTGGATCTTCCAGTATTGAAGGCGGGGGATTGAATATCTGGCACCACAGAAAAATCCCTCCTCAAAATATAATTTATTTCTTATACTTATATACAAAAGCAAATGCAAGAGGATCTAATCCAACATCCAAGAGCATACTATATATTGGACTAAAGTGTGGCTGACTTCCTATCGCTAGGGACTAGGGTGTTTTTAGTTTAATGACGAACATGGTGACATTAATCTGTTACTACTCTTATCACCGTTTTAGAAAAAGAATAGTGAAAAAAACTTGTTCATTCTGAGATGTAATTGGACGGAAAATGTCCACAATGCTGTTATTCCTTGATGCCTTTTCTCATTTTTCTTAAGGGTATTTCTGTCTTGTTCCTTGGAAAATCTAAATTTTATATTTGAATCGTGAAAATTTTCAAAACAAACTCTGTAAAATGTCACTTTGGACTGCAGAATTCTTTGATTTCCAGCTTTCTAAATGCTGAACAACACTTTCAGTATTTGAAGTTTCATTTGGAGGAAAATTTCAAAACCCTCACTGATAATAATTCTCACAAACAAACAAGCTCTTATTGGTTTCCTGTCCATTTCTTTGGCAACACTGCACAAACGAGACTATTAGATGTGATTGGACTAGAAATGGTCTTTTTTCTGGGACAAAGAAACTGAGAAATTGATATGCCCCATTGCCCTGTGTAGGGGGATGCGGAATCGCTGGTCCCCCCCCAGGGATAGGCGGGGCCCATGGCCCCGGGCCTATTGTATACACTTCAGGAGCGGGGCTCCCTAATCATGTATTTGTCCCGGGCAGGAGCGTAATCACGTACCCAGGGGCCTCCCCAGGAGTCGATCCCAAGACCTCTCCCTTAAGAGATTTCTTGGACTTACCCTGGTACCACTTGAGCTAGTAGCTCCTGCCCGGGACAAATGCATGATTAGGGAGCCCCGCTCCTGAAGTGTATACAATAGGCCCGGAGCCATGGGCCCCGCCTATCCCCTGGGGGGACCAGCGATTCCGCATCCCCCTACACCCTGGATATGAAATTCCATGCCCGTAGACTCATGAACAAGTCACGCAGGCTGACAAAACTGGCTCAATACATTTCAGATTCAGATTGATTTGGATACAAGGAAAATTGCCAGTTTTATTGGGTTTGTTGGCTGTATTGCTTGTCCATTCTATTGTACAATTGCGTACTCACAAGAAAATTTCAAAATCTTCCTTCGTCTCCTTCTATTCTCGGGATGCATATCCTAATTAATGAGAACAAGAAGACCAGGTCACATGCATCCAAAACAAAGTCGCTTGAGGATATTTTCATATGAATTTCAATGTTTGGATTTGGATTTGGGTTTCGGTTTGGATTTGGGCTTTCTCGAAAACCCTTTCATAATCATTATTTTTTTCATGTAAAAATTGTGTTGCAATTATTATTAATTTCTTCATGTGCAAATTGTGTTGTAAATCCTCCCATCAAAACCATCGTTTTGGAAATCTACTCTTTTGAATTCTTTTATATTGAGTCTCATGTTGGATTAGTTGAAAGGAAGCATTTATAAGAGATTCCTACTCTTGGAATCTCATCGATAGGATGGGCTTCAAGTTTTAAGGCAACGATGGGGAGCTCTTTATTTAGTTATTTATTTATTTTATTCACCAAGGACAACTTAGGTTATTTATTTATTTTATTCACTAAGGACTAGGTCGATCAGTGTAGTCTTTGTGAGCCTAGAATCAGTTATGGGTGGTTATTAACCACCAATTGTAGTTGTTGTCCAAAGGAATATGCCTTTCTTCGTGGCCCGGCCTCTCAATAGTCATCTTGAGTAACAATTCCTCCCAACTGACATAAGAAAACCTATAAATTCCAAGTAATCTCATTCCGGGGTATAAAACAGAGACATAAGCAATCATCTTTCTTTCTACATCAAAAGTTCATTAGGGGGGGCGTTCGTGCAGCACCGTGGAAGAGGAAACCCGCAGCTATTCAAATTTGATCCGAATCATCTATGGTGCTGATTTTTCGGATGGAACGTCAGAATTTCAGCTCAAATTATAGTTGCACCAAAACATCAGCTAAAAGGCACCAAGAAATCTGGTGCCTTGTCTCCCGCTGTTTCCATGGAAATGGATGCTGCACAAAAGTTTTCCTATTGGGTCTTTACTAGGCCACTGGATTCAAAGTTAATTTTTGAGCCCTAACCATTGAATAACGTAAGCTTTAATATAAAATGACTTCCTGTTAGCCAATTGCTCTCACTTGACTCAACTAAGTGAGTGGCAAAAAACGTTTTAAAAAAATGATGTTGTGACGTCTTCTCAGCATCCATTTCTTCTCTCTTTGTACGGATTCGATTCCACTTCAACCAACAATGATCTCTAAAATAGGGGCGGTTCCGGAAATTCGAATCAGTGGGGTCAATAAAAGACTTATCTTCTACAAATCGAATAAATTTATTTTTACTTTTATCAACATCTGTCATCTAATTTTGATAATATTATGATTTTCTCCTTCTAATACTGGGGGAATACCGTATTTAGAGGTTAAGTTGGGCTAAATGAAGACTTATCGACAAAATATCTAAAAAATAGAATTTTCTTTAAAAAATAAAAACTGGGCCCATTAATTTTTTTTATTTTGTTAGACAAATGACCCATTAACTTAGGCACTGAAGATTTTTTATATATATATTTCTTTAGATCTCAGTGGGGTAAATTGGGATCCATATAGTGCCGCCCATGCTCTAAAAAGATGGCCTTACCGGACCGGTTCTATGATATTGCACAACCTCAAATGGGTAGGTATTATAAATGAAACCAAAGAAGAAGAAAAAAACTATGACCAGTCCCATGGCATAGATTTTCAAGCTAGATCTAAGAACAAATGGATCCTGTGAGACCCATGTCAAGCCCGCAGACACGACACTCTGACCCATGCAAGCCTGAAGGAATAGAATAGGCCCATTCTACGCTCCCAGGAACCCACCCAGCCATGTGGCTGCTCCCACTAGCTAGGATCTATGCGCACCAGACCAGGCCCTCCCAAGGGCCCAAGCTCATGTCCAACCCAGCCAGGCCCAGGCGTGGAACCAACCCGACTGCAAGACACGACCAGCTTTTGCTCATGTTCAGCACTTATTTATTTATTAATTTATCTTCTTATCCATTTAATTTCATTTTTCCTTTTTTGTTTAGATGGGTAAGTGCTACTGTGATACAATATACCTGCCGAATGATCGATCACTAGACAGCTGTGTGAAATGATACACCCTTGCCACTCGGGTGTTTCGAGTTTCTCACTTTATTTATTTTTAGTTGCTGTAGTGAATTTAGATGGATGGTTAAGATTTAATTTAGATTTTATGTTTTGAGAACTCATATAACATTGAATGAGAAGCCCCACACATTTTTCTTCCTCTTGACAAAACTTATTTTGTGTGGAGAGATTAAACATGGAATGAGAAGCCGCCCCAAACTTAGAGAGAGATTAAACATGAAACTACGAGAGGGTATCTCAACTGGAGGCATATCATCTGCTTGGATTGTGAAAGTTTCTTGCCAGTTTGGTTTGGTATTTGAAAATTGTTTGCTACATCTTGCGAATTGAGCCTTGGAGATTACCCAGTAAATAACATTCCAAAAGGTTTGACTTCACAGGAATTGCTCAACTGAGTAGATTGAATCAGTCTACATCAGGTTGGTGTTGGAGCTTGTTCTTCCACCTAAAGTTCTTTACATGTTTATACATCCAGCATATGGAATGGTAAAAGTAGAAGCCAATGAGGTCGGCAAGAGAAAGATGAGATAGATCTAATCCCCAGAGGTTTGAAACAATTAAAAGGCTGTCACATTCCATCTCCTAACAACTCGACGAGTGAGTACTGAGTGTTGGGGATGTGCAACCAAAGTCCCACATCGGTTAGAATTGGAAAAGATCATGGGCATGTAAGTTATATTAAGTACTCCAGAAGTATGAAGCCTTTTTGGTAGAATCCAATAATAAATCCATGAGAGTCCAAAGTGGACAATATCATATCAATGGAGTTTGTGATGGTCCACTGTACTAACAAGTGGCCTCGATGAAGCGGACGGATGGATAATCCTTTGAGGAAAGACATATGGTCCTTTGTTTGAGGAGATGATTGTTGGGGATAACAAATCCATGAGAGATTAGGCCCATATGAGAGCTTGTACTAACACTGAGTACTAGTAGTGAGACTTGAACTTCAACCTGAAGTTGAACTTCAACCTGAAGCGATGACAATGATGTCGACCGGTTCTACTATCAGCATTTGTCCAATCATTAAGTTTGGCCTGTTGATGGGCCCAACAGGTCAGACCAGAACTTTTTTGGTCCGAATTCAGATCCTCTGATCAAGGGCTTGTAGTCCTCTATGAGGCCTACTTGGACATGATCATGCTTTTGCCCATGTTCCATGGTTGATTTGGGACCCAACAGGATTTAGGCCGAGTAATTGTCACTGGAACCAGATCTAGGCTCATGGAGTCTTGCCAGGATCAAACTGGATGCGGGTAGAACTCATTAATTAGTCCGTCAATCCAGCCCTCTAATGAGGGAGCCAGGCCTGGCCAGCCAAACCCCGCAAAAGAAAGGGCATTTTTTTTTTTTTTTTTTTTTGTCTTTAAGCCCAACGGTATGTAGGACTTAGGAGACAATTTTAAAAAGCCCACCACCTTGAGGACCTGACGGGGGCAATATACCCAACCCAGCCCATGTCTTGTCCATTACATTTATGTATATGTGTGCGTGTAAAGTGACTTTTTCAAAAGAACCTTTGGCTTTCAATGTGCTATTATTATTACTACTTTCAAAATGTGAATGCTTTCTTTTATAGACTCTTAACTTGTTCGTGCAACTTTCAAAAGTATTCTTGCCATTTACACATTTGAAAATTTACTTAATCATCTTCTAATCATAAATGAAATTTATTAAGAAAATGTATTTCCACTTTACTTAAACCATCAACAATCAGTCATCGTCATAGTCAAATTTGCACAGGCAATTAAGATACCTGAAAAACAAGGTTGTATGTGAAGGGGCCACTTCCTTGAAGTCTTTCTGGGGATCTTTGGTTATTAAAAATAGAAAAATAAAAGGTTTCAGGAAGGTTAGACTTATACTCAAACAAGCAATCCCAAGAAGAGAAGAGGAAAATCTAAAGTGCTTTCATGCGAGAAGATGAAGTCTTTCTGGGGAAGAGGCTTTCCTTGTCTATTGATTACATACAGTCGCTCTTCAGTTGCAGATGGAGCCGAGGATTAGTGAAGGATCAAACTTTGAAGCCATGCCATCCATTGTTTTGACTCATGATGCTGCCAGGGCCCCACATGGAACCTAGACAAGCCCATACAAGCCACTGAGGACCCAACCAGGCCCATTCGCGACCTGACCAAGCCCATGGCCACTCCATAGCACACCTTGCTTAGATGCATACGACTTCTATTTATTTATTGTTTAATTTTCTTTTATAGCTAATGTCGTGTCTTAAGTTTAAATGGATTGTTGAAATTTAGTTTATGTTGCTTAGTGTTTTCCGAGGAAGATTGAAGAGGTTGTAGAGCCTTGGATAGAAGATCATTTTGTTAGATGTGGTCGTACTCTTTGGAGGTTGATCCCTTTCGCTATTCTATGGTCAATTTGGAAAGAAAGAAATAATAGAATTTTCAAAGGTAAGTCCTCCTCCCCAATGGATTTGATTGCTTTAATTAACATGAAGATATCAAAGTGGGTTTTAATTAGAAAAGAGTTATCCAATTTTAGTTTAAATGATATTATTTATAATTGGGAGGCTTGTATGGGATGTGACCCCATTAAGGTAAAAAACTCTGTTTGCTGGTCTCCTCCCCCTTGGAGCGTTTAAGTTCAATGTTGATTGTTCAGCAAGAGGAAAACCAAGGCCGGCGGGAATTGGAGGTTTTCTTCGCAATAGCAAGGGTGATGTCATTTTTATGTTTTCAAAGCACGTGGGTGTTTGCAATTCTAATGAAGTTGAGGTGTTAGCCATTTTGGAGGCTGTTCGGTGCTTTTCTAGGAACATCCTTGGGGATCTCATTGTGGGAAATGACTCTTCCAATGCGATTGCTTAGACATCTAATAAGAATGTCAACCCTTGAATTTTCAATTCCTATTTAATGAAATCCAGTCTTTATCTACATGTTTTAATGTTATCTTTCATCATGTTGCTATATCAGCTAATTCTATGGCTGATGCTTTAGCTAAGCAGGGGGTTAAGAGGTCTTCTCCTTGAGAGGGATATGAGTATATAAGTTTTGGGTGGTTTCTTTTGTTTGTGTTTGGTGGGAGAGGATACAATACTCTTGTACCTTTTCTTCCCTCATTGTAATTTTATTTTTGAATGAATGAATGTTTTTGTCGGCTGATATAAAAAAAAATTAGTTTAATGTTTGTGAAACCCATAATAAGATTGAAAGAAAAGGCTCACAGCATTATTCTCTGGGTTGCGACAGGTACTCTATGTAGCACGCTCAACCTTGAAAGAGAAAATTTTTAGCTGTCAAGTAGATTACTTTCCTGGCAGTGGTATTAGTGAACTCAACAGTCAAAGGCCGTATCAGCTTACATGAAACAATGGGATAAGTTATCATGATGGTGAACTATCCTCATCTGCATTATTGTTGCCATTCTATATGGACCTTCTTTTGCACCTGAGAATTAATTACTCTTGTTTTCACGGGAGAGAGGAATACTCCATTTCTATCCCTCGAAAAAAAATCAAAACCCTTTTTTTAAGAGGAAAATTAGGTTTTTCTTAGAGTAAATTAGGGAGAGATCCATCAGTACCATGTTATAAAGTCTCTAATACAGAGACTTAATGTTTAAGGCCTAGAGTCCCTTGCGCATGATATTAATCCAGGCGGTGGTCCCTAACACATGTGACATCAAAAAAATTTATGACTCATTTGCCCTTCTAACCCTTTAAATGGGTGTATGGTCCCTAAGAATGTGACATCAGATTTTTTATAACTCATTTGCCCTTCTAACCATTTAAATGGGTGTGTGGTCCCTAAGCATGTGACATCAGATTTTTTATCACTCATTTGCCCTTCTAACCATTTAAATGGGTGTCATGTAATTTAAATCTGTGTTTTAGCTCCAACTCATTGTCTTTCCTTGATTATTTTTCAATTTAAATGTAGTAAGATGAGTTTTCGATCAAATTTTAAGTTGTAAATTGGAGGGAACGACAATTGATGAAATTTTGCCTAGCGTGGCTTGCTTGGTGCTGCTTTTTTGCAGTCCTCTTCCCTCCTTTGGGTGCTTTTGGCTATCCACATAAATATACAACTCAGATAAATTGATATCAAACTCATCTCAGTCGAAAGCAAAAGTCAAATAAAATCATAACAAGTTTTTTAAATTCACTTCAAACACAGATAATTCATATTAGATTCAGATAAATTTTTATCAAAGCTAGATAAATTCAAACTAAATCTAGTCAAACCAAACCAAATTTAGTTAGATAATCTCATATCAAAGTGACATAACTTATTTTCAAACTGGTTATGATTTCAAACCCAGATAAATTCATATAAACTCACGCCAAAGTCAGATAAGTTGACATCAAAGTTAGATAAATTCACAACAAACTCAGATAAATTCACTTAATTCGTATCAAAGCTCAGATTAATTCAAAGCAAAAATAAATATTCATATCAAATTTAGATAAATTCATACCAAACACAGATACCATCATGCCAAAGTCAAATAACATTATGCCAAAGTCAGATAACACATACAAAACTCAGATAACACAACATCAAAGTTAGATAAATTCACAGCAAACTTAGATAAATTCACTTAATTCGTATCAAACTCAGATTAATTCAAAGCAAACACAAATAAATTCATACCAAACTACAGATAACATCATACAAAAAGTCAAATAATATTAATGCCAAAGTCAGATAACACATATATCAAAGTTAGATAAATACACAACAAACTCAGATAAATTCACTTAATTCGTATCAAACTCATATTAATTCAAAGCAAACACTAGTAAATTCATATCAAAATTAGGTAAATTTATACCAAATACAGATAACATCATGCCAAAATCAAATAACATTATGCCAAAGTCAGAGAACACATACAGAACTTAGATAAATTCACAGCAAACTCAAAAAAAAAAACTCATTTAAAATCAAGTTGGATACATTTTAAAGTCAAATAAAATCATTTGAAATTCAGTTAATTTCATATCAAACTCATTATTTCATAAGAAACTCATATAAACTCAGTAAAAACTCAGAGAAAATTATTTCAAAGTCACATAAATCCATTTGAAACCTTGTTTAATTAATAACAAACGAAGTTAAATTGAAATCAAACTTAGAAAAATCATGTAATATACAGATAAATTCATTTAAAGTCCTGTTTAATTGATTATATACTAAGATAACTTTATATAAAGCTTAGATAAATACACGTCAAAGTCAAATAATTTCATATCAAGCTCAGATAAATTCAAACCAAAATTTAGATAAACTTATGTCAAACTCAATTAAGTTTAAGTCAAGATGATTCGGTTGCTTGAGGTCACTGATGAGTTGATTTTGCTTTTTTCTACAGTTTCCTTCATCGTTGATTTCAGAATCTTTATTTTGCTTAGATTTCGGAGTATATGACGGAATATTTTAAAGCAATACATATTTGGTGACATATAGAGTATATAAAGAGAGGGCATTTTTATCTTTTTGACTCATTAAATGTTAAAAGAGGACCGCTACCTCTATGAGAAAATGACCTGGACCACATGCTATAAAACGTACTATTGAGGGACCTTCCACCAAATGCCCCTTTTTTTATGTACTTTATTAATGCAAGGAAAATGTATTCCACCAAACAATGCAATAGTAGGATGAAGGGAAAATTATAATAATTATTTTTTCTATTACGGCATCCTCTCGGTGCACAATCTTAAAAGTATATAAAGTCAAGGGGGCTAGGACCCAAGAGAGAGCCCGCACATACACTGAAAGACAGCCCGTACAAGCGGAAAGAAGGCCCACACAAGTAGGAATTAAGCATGCATGAGCGGGAATAAAACTCACATAAGTAGAAAAAGGTGGCGTATCCAACATTCGAACTCGAAGCAGCCGGGTAAGAACTGCCACCACTTACAAGTGAGGTAAGTGGCCCTTCTCAATAAAATTATAATGTTGGCATGCTGGAACTTCTTCAAATTACCAAACTGGAAATTAAACATTGCACACACTAGAAATTAAACATTGCACAGTATTCACAACGGCTCCTCATTCTACAACACGGCTCGTGATTCATTAATCTGAACTACTAATTGCAGTGGGTCCTGGAGCACTTGCATGGAAAATTGGTGATTCTCTCGAAATTTAGAGAGATAGGAATGTTAAAATTTGTTAGTGTCAACACGCACATTTTTCCACTAATTATGTTGGAAGGTCTCCCACCTATAAAAATGGACATGACCGTACATAATGGATAAGTTTGCTTCTATCAATGCTATTCCATTGTAATTTGTAAAGCCAAGCAAATAAATGATTTCTTACAGTTTAGGATTACGATTCTCCAACAGTTGTAGACTTGTAGTTAATGGTGCAGTGAAAGTTCAAATATTTCTGATAGAGTCTTCGTATGATAACAGTGCAATATCGCATAATCCTAAGATGGGCGATATGTGCGATTTCACATGGCCGTAGGATATCACACAAATAAAATAGTGAAAAATATCTTAACTTTGACCGCTTATGGGCAAATGACAGGTCTAAAAGTAGTTCTACGGATAATATCCCATAAAAAGAAATGCAAAACGCCGCTCGGTTTTCTGTCACTGCCCACCCTAACCGCTCACATGAAGAAGGAAAACATAAAAAGAAGATGCGCTCGTGTATCTCTGCATATGCTTATCTCTTTTAGGATATTATTGATCTAATCCAAGAGAGTGACAAATGGAGATTTGTAAGTTTATCACAAGACTCATGTTTCAGATACCTTACCAAGGTTGATTTGAGACTAAATGATATCTTTATCAAGGCAGTAGCTGTCACAAACCAACAATCTAAAAACTTAAAATACAAAATGCATATCACCAAACTAGAGTAAACAGGTTCTTGTTCTAATCATTTTTAGATTGATCTTTCAGCATTTGAAAGCTACTAGCTTGTTCATTCGGAAAACGTCATATGAACCAGCCCTTGACTGCAACAGAGCATGCTCAAGTGCAGTGCAGGTTAGATTTGTTACAATCAAGTGCAGTGCAGTGCAGTGCAGTGCATTAAACACTCATTAAATGACAAATAAATGCTATAGCAATTTGCACTCTAACACTAGGGGATCCCCTGTTTGGCATCATTTCTGTGTTGAAAAATCATGCCAAGCTTAACATGTTTTGTGCTAAGAGGTTTTTCTTCTAAATATGAGTCATGATGAACTTGCTTGATTACATTCTCCCAAAATTCTCCCAATTTAAAAAAAATTTATTAGGTAACATTTTTTTAATTTGAACAGTTTTGGAAAATATTCATACATCCTTATGATGAATTAAAACAACAAAAAAATATTTATGTCATTAGGAAATTCTGAAAAAAACAATAATCATTAATCAAACTAGATAATAGACCATGATGTGCAAAAAATGCATTTGCAATTTCATCTAGTATTCCTGAAATCTCTTGCAGCATTTGGATGCAACTCAAATCAAAAGTGGGGTAAAGCAATTATGCGTTTTTGAACACTTATTAGGATGCAAGAATGCGGTAGGAGGCTGATTAAGATTTAAGCAGCAGACTTGGAAGACTTTTACTTTAAAGAAAAGGACAAAGGGGCCAACTATTTGATCACAACTTGCAATGGGAGCAGCCATCAAATCATTAGGATGCCAATGCCTTAAACATAATGAATCTAGCCTCTCCTGATAGTAACATTCTACTCTTTCCTTCCACCAACTCCTCAATACTATATTTGCAACTCTTCTCCTCCTCCTCCTTAATACAATCTTTGGTCGTTATTCTAACAATTCCTTCATTCAAAACCCAAAACCAAAACTATCCAATTTCATGCAGCAATCTTCTTCTAACAATTCCGTCAGTCAAAAACCAAAAGCAACACTTGCTCTACTTTAAAAACCAAAAGCAAAAAGCATAAATCATACAAAAACCAAAAGCAAAAAATATTGAACACGATTAGCCCCATCTTTGGCCAATCCATCAGCCACTGAATTGGCCTCACTCTGTTTCTGCCGCTTTTCAATTTGATATTGAATAATGACTTTAAGATATTAAAGCTGAAGATCCAGAACTATCCACCCAAACAATAAATGTCTTTCCGGAAATGGATTATGAATCTTATTACTATCTGCCCACCTCACTCTGCTCCTGCCTCTCGTTCAATTTCACAATGAATAATGACTTTTTTAACTTATTAAAGCCGAAGATCAAGAACTATCCACCCAAACCCAAACAATAAATGTCTTTCCGGAAATGGAGTATGGATCTCATTACTCTCTACCCAACAAAACAAGGACCTTAACCCGAGTAATGCCTACTTGAACATACTTTTTTACATGAATCTTGGGAGTAACATAGGGGTTTGTCCAAGATTAATGCCAAAAAGTACGTCCAAGTAGACTTTTTGCCTTAACCCTCCCCCAGCAACTTTCCAAAAATTTAGTTTTCACTAAAATCGTTCCCTCAATTTATAACATTTTTTTCTGCATCTAGTCACCTTCCCTCGCCTAATTTAACACCATTTTGAAGCTTTAAATTCATTAAGCCTATCTATAGCCAAATCTCCACCAGAATTTTGCTTGTTAAGGGCAATACTTTTTCCCTCGATTTCCCACTGTAATGCCTCCATGCTTGTAAGGAAACTTCACATCCCCCCATATTTAGTTAATAAATCTTCTCAACTGTGATTTACTACTTCATTGGCCATATTTTTACTTGCTCTGTGGAATGATGCCATTACATTGCAATAGTCCGATACTTTCCCCCAAAAAACAATTAAATTTCATTTCAATGTTTTTCTTCTTTTTCCAGATATTACTAGAATTGATAAACTCGAGAAACCAAGTGGCAAGGGTGTCTCATCAGTCATCACACAGAGCTGTCTAGAGATCGATCCCTGAACAAATAGGCCGACTCACAAGTTGTCTATCACTCACCATCTAGCAAAAGGGGAAAAAAAGAGAGATTACTAGAATTGTACCCTTGAAATTTATTTTTTTCTTGGGATAGTCAAAACCTTTGAAAACAAAAGCATTTTTCAGTTTTTGATTTTTTTTATTTCAAAGAAATGAGAAAACATTTTTAGGAAATGATGCCAAACAAGCCCCTATACGAGTGAGAGAGAGAAAGAAAGTATATACTTTCTTACAAAACATCCGATAGATCTCTTTGTTCCTTTTACTCCCCTCTATTTAATTTTAGGGAGAATTTCAAAAAAGTCCTTAAGTTTCAGCCTTATTTAAAAAAAAAAAAGACAAGCTTTCAATTAAGGACATCCATCTATTTAAAGTTACTTTTTCGGCAACTTTTTTCCTATTTTTTTAAATACCCAAATTACCCTTCATTGTAATAAAACTCTCATTCACTTCCTCTATATTCTCCTCATTTCCCTCGCCATTGTCCTCACGATGATTAAGGACACCCAGTATTTACACAGCGATTGGCTTCACCGAAACCATATCATGGCTTTAAATGAAGGGTAATTTGAATAGAGAGAAAAGGTATGGCCGAATGTCCTTAATTAAAAATTTACTGAAAAGCTTAGGGACTAATTTAAAAAGTTTTAAAATTTATGTCCTTTTTTTGAAATAAGGCAAAAACTTAAGGCCATATTTGAAATTCTCCCTTAATTTTATAACAAAATATCAAAAGGAATTTACTGCATAGGACCTCATACCACTTTTGAGGTACCAAAAATATCGTATGTATGGATAAGGTCCTCAATGTGCTTCTTTTTTTATCGTTTAGCAAATGGTCGATATCTTCTTCTTCTTTTTTTGTCGTTTAGTGAATGATCGATATTGACCATTCACCGGGAAACCAAATAAAATTTGGGTACTGTAAATTCCTAAAAAATCAATCTACATCTCAGCACAAATTTGGAAACACTCATCCCTCACTAAAAGCAATAGATTGCAACAACGTCAGCATCTTTTCTTTCTAGAAAGATAGAAAATAGAAAATTGATAGAGCTAAATAAACACTCATCCCTCACTAAAAGCAACAGATTGCAACAAGGTCAGCATCTTTTCCTTTCTAGAAAGATAGAAAATAGAAAATTGATAAGAGCTAAATAAATGAAGGACGAGATTTACAGTGCCCTGCACAATACACAGTAGTTAAATAGTAATGAAGAAGATACTAGAGTACAGAACAGAATCAACGTCAACCATAGCAGGCTATTTAAAGTTTAAACTACTTAAAATAAAAATGATATACTAAAATAATGTCACAAATGAACAAACATCATCTTAGACAGATAAAAACTAAGCAGCTGAGAAATAATATAATATAGCAACAACAATAATGACAAGAACGGTGGTCTTCTTGACACAAAAGCTAACAAGAAAGAAACACGAGGTAGATTAATCACATGAAAACAAGTGATAACAAGAACAAGTAGAGGTTGGGCAGCATCAGACCTTGGTGAAGAAAATCAATGACACTAGCTACATCCCCGTCCTTTTCCCTCAGAGACTACAAGCTTGCTGAATAGAGAATACAAAACCCACCAGTTAAAAAAATCACTGAGCTCGCTTGGGTTGTCCAGCTGAAGTAGCAATAAGTTTACCGCTTGTCTCTTTCTCCCTCTCTGATCACTTTCTCTCTCTAGGATCTCTCTGTCTCTCTGGGATTCTTATTTTAATTTATAAGATCACGCATTCTGCACAGATTGTTTTAACTTAGGATGCTGCAAGCTTTGCACAGTCTTTACTCGATCGGTTGTATTTCATATGGCTATTGACCAGCTGCCCTGCTGCAAGTGCAGACATGAGAGAGAGCTCTCCTGCTAAGACAGAGCCTGCAACGATGGTGGCCAAGAGCCTGGAATTTGCTCCGGGTGATTCCATGCTTGCACCCTTCACACCAAGTATATTCAAACAAGCTGACTGAGAAGCAAGCTGGGTTCCCCCACCAACTGTACCCACCTGAATGGGAAAAGATAAAATTGAATTAAAATATCTCAGGCTCATTGCTTTTTACAGTTAATTGTATGATTTAGCGCACAGAGCAGTGTTCAAAATAAAAACTAATTTTTATTGTTGAAAACAATAGTAATACATTTAAACAAACTTGATATTTCTTATCAAGTGGTAATATCAACTTGTTGAGGGTACATTTGATTACTCCTTTTAAAGTCAGGCAGAAGGGGTGCTTTTCAGTCAAATCAAACACCAGTCTCACATCCTAACAATTACCAAACATGAAAGAAATAGAATTAATGTAGCTGACCCCAACAGAGTCAAGACAAGGCTTTGATGTTGATGGATGATGATGAAACAGATCCTTATTTGCAAAAACAAACGGCAAGAAAAAGATAACCCCCCACTCAATCTGCAACTGGTTTCTTGTATAAACATGCATGATGTAGTCTAGCACTGGCACTTTTGCCAAAATATTCATCTCACAAATAAGGTGCATTCGAACAGGCAATGAGAAAATGCAACCAGATAAGTAAAAACATTGACCTTTTCTTGTGTGTTAACATTTTTAGGGGCAATTTGTTTGCACTCATTTACATATATAAACGTCTGTAATGTTTACACATTAACACATTTGTTTCCAATAGTACATGCATTACATGCACAAATTGTGTAGTGAAAATGGTGTAAAACTGTAAATTCTCACATCTCTCCAGCACATCTCAAAGAGGCACCCATAGCATTTCCACCCAGGAGAGGTCATGGTATCAAACCCCATCATTGCTTATTATTTTTTGCATCTCTAGTGGACCTAAAATTTTAATCTGAACAGTTTGAGTTACTTGTTGACCATTAAAGTGAAAAACATTTAGTTTCATAGTGTTTACACCACGTGTATCCATTCAATGTTTACACATGAATACGGTGCTTACAAACAAAAATGGTAATGTGTTTTTACGTGCAAGTTTTACATGTGTAAATCCCATTTCATTTCATACCACATGTAAAAGACAAACAACCCCTTCAGTTCTGCAGATGAAACAAAATCTCAATGTTGTAAAAATCGCTAGGCGGACGCTAGGCGGTGGGCATGGACTAGGGATTAATTTCCGATTAATCCCCGCCTAGCCCGATTAATCCCCTCTTAGTCGGATTAATCCCCGCCTAGCGCCTAGGCACCGCCTAGGCGGTGACCGCCGACTAGCGCCTAGGCGCCGCCTAGGCGGCCGCCTAGGCCGATTTTTGCAACAATGCAAAATCTTATGAGTTTATTCCTAAAATTAATTGTAGTGACCTCAAAGAGGAACCATTGAAGAGAGGGGAGGGGGTTGACAACACATGAATCAGGCTATGATGCCCAAGATGGATACAGTAAAGGCATGCCATGGATACAGAAGGGTAAGGATTTTACATATAAAATTGGAGTATTAGATATGATATGATAAGTATCTGTTGCTTATTTCAATTATCACGGTATCATAGGAATTAGGCGACAGACCAAAGATGCTCACAATCAACTAATCCTAAACCTTGACTTTGGGGCCTCAATGTTTTAATGGTAAAAGAATTGTAGATTTTGCTATTATTAAAATCTAAAAGTGACTATGGATCCTATGAGCATTAAACTGGGTTGCTACCAATATACAAAAGGGTATAGGGTGCTTAAGAGTAGTGATTCATTCAATATGACAATCATGTGATCCAAGGCACCTACCACTACCAGTGTGATAGCCATTGCAAAGATTGGGGAGTGTAAAGCGACAAAGATCATAATCAAGATTTCAAGGAAAAGACAACTAAAAAACAGCAAATCCTAATGTACAAACTACAAAGAGAAATAATGAAGTAAAGCATGAAAACACATCAGTATCACATCTCATAATTAAAACCAAGCTCAAGCAAGTAACATTAATTAATCAGATAGAAAACAAAGGAAAAAGATTCGGTAAAACCCAAAACAAAAAATCAAGAATTAAAATACTTCAATAGAAGGATAGAAGAAATGGAGAGTGTTACAAGGGCCAAGGAATTAAAATATATATATATATATATACCTCAATAGAAGGCATGGTAACAGAGATATGAAGATCTTTTCCATCATTAACAGCTTCCATCATGGTAATGCAGTGAGAACTTTCAACATTCTGTGCAGGATCTTGGCCGGTGGCAATAAAGACGGCCGAGACAATATTGCCGGCATGAGCATTGAAACCCCCCAGGGCTCCAGCAACAGCTGACCCAGCAAGGTTCTTAAGCATGTTCAGCTCCACCAGGGCAGGCACCGTGGTCTTGAGGACTGTCCTGACCACCTCTTCCTTGATAACTGCCTCACAAACAACAGATTTGCCACGTCCTTGAATCCAGTTAACTGCAGCGGGCTTCTTGTCTGAACAAAAATTGCCTATAGAATGGAAGGGGAAAAAAGTTTTGAGAGAGCAAAATTGAAGGATCAGAAGAAAAGAAAGTGATTAGTGATTGATAATTATGGTAAATATGCATAGAAGTTGATCGTCGCATTATGGTGTAAAAGTAAAATACAACACCAAAGATTCAACTTCAGGAAAAATAAATAAATATATATATATAATAAACAATAAACAATTTACTTTGTAGGAGCCAAATGAAAAATTACAAATCATCTTATAGAAAAAATGAGGCATTAATGGAAAAATAATAATTAATAAATCAGATGAAAGAAGGAAATCATAATTTAAGAGAACTAATTTCGCACGAATGAAAATAACTTTATTGCTGAAAGAAATGAATAACAGAGGTAAGTTGTTAAATAGAGGTAAGAATTATTCACTAGAAGTACTGAAAGAAAAATAGTCAAATTTCTACAATTAGTAATGAGTGTGAAAATGACAGATCTTCCAACTAATGATGTGATGATTGGAGAAACCATGCATAAATCTTATCAATAAATCAATCTAGGAATAACAGACAAGCAATGCAACTTCCCGGAAGTTCAGAAACAAATTCAGTAAAAATGCTATTTATTTCACATAATTTAGTAAAACAATTGGTCTAACCTGATATACTGATTACATCCATGTCTGGAAAGTCATTATGCAGGAGGAAATCCAAGACATTCTGTACACCTTTGGATACCATGTTCATCCCCATTGCATCTCCCGTGCTACAGGTGAATCTCATGTAAAGATTCTTCCCTGCCATTGAGCACTGAATTCCTTGAAGCCTCGCAAATCTGCTAGACCTGCAGGTCATAAGAGAGCATAAAAATCTGTCGTGGAAATCAAAACATAAGAATGTAACAATATATCTAACAGTCATAATCATGAGAAAACCCATAAAAATGGAGGGCAAATACAAAAACAAAAGATACCAAAACTCATATAAAAGCAAAAAAAGCAAGATTTCTACATAACATCCTAATTTATCAGGCAGGCACACCAAACAATACACAAAAACATCCAAACAAGCTACTCTTTTAAAAACCCATAGAAAGTAAACCATATTACCATAAAAATGGAGAGCTGAGTACTCTCAAAAAACAACAAATTCTACTGAAATATACTGTGCCCATCAAATCAATAAGAAATTGTCCATCAAGTATCAACCAACCAACATTTAGAGAAAAAGAACAAAAAAGAAACAAACAGAGAAGGAAATGAACAAAAAAGTGTACCAAAAACTCTGAAAAAGACAGACCACACAAATACCACAATACAATTTATTTAAAAAAAAAAGGGGGGGGTGGGGGGGGGGGATGTTGCTTTTCTTCATAAATGCATAAGTTCAAATATCCTGAAAATCAACAAAATCTACTGTCAACCCAAGTAAAACCCACACAGCCCATTTCTAACCCAACCCAAAACAGACAAACCCAAATCTACTTGTAAAAAAAAAAAAAAAAAAACTCACTAAGGAGATTTCCCCTTTTTTCACCTGTTGAAGATCATCGCCAATGTCTCAAAATTAATTGGATCTTCCAAAAAGAACTTGAGCTCCGCCGCTCTCTTGGCGCTCCCAAGCCTCACCACGGGCGCCCTCGTCATCCCATCCCTCAAAAGCACGCTCGTCGCACCTCCCGACATGCAGATCGCCTTGCAACCCCTGTTCGTGCTCGCCACCAGGCATCCCTCCGTCGTCGCCATCGGCACCGAAAACTCCCTCCCGTCCAGCAACAGCGGCCCCGCGACCCCCACCGGAATCTGCACGTACCCCACCGGCATCTCACAGCACTGCCCCAGAATCGAATCATAATCAAACCCATCCACCGGGAGCCCGTCGAGCGACCGTCCCATCTTCACCTGCAGCGCCTCACGCCGCACCACCACCGCCCGCTTGCAGTCCCCCAGCCTGGATTCGAGAGAATACGAGGGTATCGATCCGGCAACGACCTGGGAGACGATGTCGGCATTGTCGGGGGAGACGATAGGAGCTGTGGTGCCGGCGGAGATGGGTCGCTTGCGAGTGGGTGTGGGGCGGATGAAGTGTTGGACGACGTCGGAATCGTCGTCGGGGGATCGGGAGATGTGGGGCTGTACGAAGTCGATGCCGAAGAAGCCGAGGAGGTAGATGAAGGAGGCGATGAGGGATACGATGGCTGTGATCTCGGAGAAGGTTAGGAGGTGGAGAGGGGTGGAGGTGCGGACCTTCTCGCGCCACCGCTGCATGAGGAAGTAGGCGGCGACGAAGAATAGAGGGAGGAAGAGCTTGTTGGCGAGGCGGAGGAAGAGGAGGAGGGCGTCGGACGTATGAGCCGGAGGGGGCGGGGCTGGGGAGTCTCCGGCGGAAAAGGAGAATCTCCGGCGGATGTTGGGCGGAGATTCGGGATCTGGTTTGGAATGTGCCATGGACGAGATGGAGATGAAGGATGGAAGAGGAAGAGAGCGCCCAAGTAATCTTCTTACGGCAAAGAAAATTATATAAAGAGAGAGACAGAGACCCTGGCACACGTACGGTGTCTTTCGCAGTTGCAGGATTATCGGATTGGGGAAGTGGGCCTCATGTAACACGTGTGATGGTCCCCCGCTCCGACTACGACCAGCCAATGCCAATGCCAATGCCAATGCCAATCAATCTTACGAATTTAAATAGATTCAAATTACCAGTAGGAATTTTGTTAATTTGGATGGATGGTCTTGATTTTTATTGAAGTTTATTTTTTGAAAAACAACGTAATGATTTTTGCTAAATATCATTATGTAGATTCTTTATCGCGTTTTCAATCAAAACTAATTAATTTTTAGTGGTAAAATAAATGCAGATCGACTTAAAATTTCATAAACACGCCTTAGATCTAAATAGATGGAGCCTGTTTTAAAGGGTTTGGATTTCTATAAATGGAGTTAAACTTGTTTATCAACTCGGGACTTCTCCAAGTTTATGCATCATAGGATTCGATCCGGACACTATGATTTGATGAAACATTCGTGGTGTATCCCATCGGCCATCGTGCATGTGCACGGGTTTGGTATGGCATGGAAAAGTGAGATGTGGCCCGCTTGAACAACTGCTATGCGCTGTATTTTATTCCTTTTCCTTTCGTCCCGTCTTGATACTAATCTAGTGGGAAAAACCATTCTTCAAAATGTCGTGATAGATGCCTTTTTTGACGTTTTGCCAGAGTTTAGATTGGCATTTGCGCCCGTTGTATTCGGTTTCCTTCCAGCTCGGCCGTGCAAACATGATTCATGATTTTGAAGAAAGTAGGACGATAATAGGTCAAGAATGAACCAACCAATTTCTATTCGAAGTAGGTAAACGTTATGGGATTAATCAATACACTAAAATCCTTAGGTATTATGAAAGTAGGAATGTAAATAGATTTCTGATTCTCCGATTAATTGGAGGTTTTGACTAATTAAAAATTAAGATTAAATCTTTATTTAGGTATCGATAAGTAAATGTGTCCGAATCCGATTTCACCTTGGTTTGGACCTGTAAATCCGAAACCCGACATATTACTTAAATTTTTTAAAATTATATTTTTTTAATATCATTCTCTATCTAAATTTAGACCCGGATCAGGACCATATATGATTCTGTTCCCGGAGCTAAGAAACTAGTTACGAAACGGTTTTGAGTCTGAGTCTGGTTCCACCTTTTCCTTAACGGTTCCGGGTCCACCATGGATTCGAATCGGAACCGAACCGTTTACAACCCTGCATGGAATGCATCAAATTAAATCTTATAACTATTTAGGACCCACGACTTCCGCATCCTCTCACTCCACTCCAGATAACCCTTTACATGACTCGAACCCGAGACGTGGAGGTCGGCTCTGATACCAAATATTATGGACTTAACAAATACGCTAAAAGTCCCATGACTGATGGAACACTTCAAATTAAATCTTATAATTATTTATAATCGTAACAATAAATCTATTTCTTTTGAGGAATTCCGTTTTTCAAATGCTCAAATCCATCTCAATTTAACGCTAGAAAACACATTTGAAAGAAAAAAAAAAAAAGGGCATTTAACAGCGAAGTGTTGTCGGCAACTTTAACACATTGAATTCCCCTCATAAAATCCCTCTCAAGTCAAAACCAACTGGCCTTTATCATTTGGTTGGTGGAATTCTTTCCTGTTTGGGAATAAGAATTATTTAAATTTAAAATTTTCAAAATTAGGGATTCTTTTATTGGAATTTCAAATGCAACGAAGGTTTTCAATTGATTCGAGCATTCCTGGATGGTAACTGATGGGTGTCATTTTCAGCATATGGCAGCGGGTAAACATTCTTCATTTCGGGGACTTTCTGTATTAGTATTTCAAATGCTAAAATTAAAATATCTCTCTCTCTTGTTCTTTACATGATTTTTGGTCTGATGTTGAGCGCTGGGTAAGAGGGATGAAATTGAAGGGTGTGTTTTTTTTTTTTTTCAGGTTATTTGGAACCGTGAGTCCAGGAGGGTTCCACTTTAATGACGGTCGCGCCTCTTTACATCCGGTCCAGATCAGATATGTCCATATGATGTAAGAGAATATTTTACTGTTTGAGCCTTGTGGGTAATTAGGCCTTAAATGATAGAAGGGATATGATCTTTGGGCAATTTTATTGTCAAGAGTGGTTCTTCTAATGTCAGCGTTCGGGTGTCTGATCTGAAGCCTAATTTTAGAAGTTTCATTTCATTATATGTTTAATAAAATTCGAGTTTCATTTGCCACCTATAATAATATTGTGTTTTTTCATCATGACTTTAGTTCAGTCAATTATATCACCAATGTTTTAGCCAAATAGGAGCGTCCCGAGGATTCTTCATTGAGAGGGTATTATTATATAATTTTGGTGTCGGTAGGGTCTGTACAATGCTTTTGTACCTAATATTTCTCTCTCTTTATTTAATGGAAGTTTCTGTTTGGATCTAAGAAAATGCCTTCTGCCACCGTGACAATGTTGTTTTGTTTCAATCTATTGTCACAAAAAAGGTGAGCCAGAGATGCTGACTTTAGTAGATTAGAACTCTATAACATGCCTACTTATGAAAAATTCAGCTTATTAAAAAAAAAACACATTATTTCCGGTTCAGTACTTCTCATATGAAATTCCCAATTCAGATCCAAACTTGGCCCCCAAGTATTAAAACCAATGGGGCTCAAAATATGTGTCTTTCATGAGCACCCCAACTCCTTGATGCTCAAAAATCATCCTCTCATATGCTTATAAGAGAAAAACTCAGCTTCAAACTAGCAAAGGACAATTTTTTTTTTTTTTCATTCTATTGTCACAAAAAAGGTGAGCCGGCAATGCTGACTTTAGAGAAATTATATTAGAACTCTACACCAGGCCTACATATGAAAAATCCAGCCTACTTGAAAGAAAAAAGAAGAAAATAAAAACACTCTTTCCAGTTCAGTACTTCCCATATGGAATTCCCAATCAAGATCCAAACTTGGCCCCCGAGTGTTAAAACCAAAGGACCAATGGGGCTCAAAATATGTGTCTTTCATGAGCACCCCAACTCCTTGATGCTCAAAACTCATCCTCTCATATGCTTATAAGAGAAAAACTCAGCTTCAAACTAGCAAAGGATCATTTTTTTTTTGTTTTCAATCTATTGTCATAAAAAAGGTGAGCCGGCGATTCTGACTTTAGAGAAATCATCTTAGGACTCTACACCACCCCTACATATGAAAAGTCCAGCCTACTTGAAAGGAAAAAAAAAAAAAAAACACTCTTTCCAGTTCAGTACTTCCCATATGGAATTCCCAATCAAGATCCAAACTTGGCCCCCAAGTGTTAAAACCAAAGGAGCAATGGGGCTCAAAATATGTCTTTCATGAGCACCCCAACTCCTTGATGCTCAAAACTCATCCTCTCATATGCTTACTAGCAAAACCCCGTGGATAACCACGAAACCACCAAATGCACAGACTGATATGAATTATTTTTAATAAATTTATTACTTAGTAAACTTGTGAGTCTTTTTTTTTGTTGTTAATTTGATCTTTATATATTTTTTTTCAAATGTTTTATTCTTTAGGTGGGGCATGAATTGATTAAGAAAGATCAAATGATCATAGACCTAACAAATTGACCTAATATATTTAAGTGGGACCAAGATGAATGGGGTCCATCATCTCTATTCTAACCGTTCATAAAATCATATGATGCAGGCTGGGACCCATTAATTGATTGATAAAGATCAAATGATCAAATGATCAACCTAACCTATTTAAGTGGGACCCCCAAGATGAATGGGTCCACCATCTATATTCTAACCATCCATAAAACCATATTATGCGGGATGGGACCCATGAATTGATTTAAAAAGATCAAATGATCAAATGATCGTAGACCTAACAAATTGACCTAATATATTTAAGTGGGACCCAGATGAATGAGGTCCACCATCTTTATTCTAATCGTCCATAGAATCAAATGAAGCGGGCTGGGACCCATTAATTGATTGATAAATATCAAGTGATCAAATGATCATAGTCCTCTCAAATTGACCAAACCTAGCCTATTTAAGTGGGACCCCCAAGATGAATGTGGTCCGCCATCTATATTCTAACCGTCCATAAAAACATATGATGCGGGCTGAGACTTATGAATTGCTTGATAAAGATCAAATGATCATAAACCTCACAAATTGACCAAACCTAACCTATTTAAGTGGAACCCCCCAGATGGATGGAGTACAGAATCTCTATTCTAACCGTCCATAAAACCATAATATGCGGGATGAGACCCATGAATTGATTAAGAAAGATCAAATGATCAAATGATCGTAGACCTAACAAATTGACCATATATTTTTAAGTGGGACCCAGATGAATGGGGTCCACCATCTTTATTCTAACCGTCCATAAAATCAAATGATGCGGGCCGGGACCCATGAATTTATTGATAAAGATCAAATGATCATAGACCTCTCAAATTGACCAAACCTGACCTATTTAAGTGGGACCCCAGATGAATGGGGTCCACCATATATATTCTAACCGTCCATAAAATCATATTATGCGGGATGGGACCCATAAATTGATTTAAAAAGATCAAATGATCAAATGATCGTAGACCCAACAAATTGACCAAATATTTTTAAGTGGGACCCAGATGAATGGGGTCCGCCATCTTTATTCTAACCGTCCATAAAATCAAATGATGTGTGCCGGGACCCATGAATTGATTGATAAAGATCAAATGATCAAATGATCATAGACCTCTCAAATTGACCAAACCTAACCTATTTAAGTGGGAACCCCAAGATGAATGGGGTCCACCATCTATATTCTAACTGTCCATGAAATGATTTGATGCGGGCTGGGACCCATGAATTGCTTGATAAAGATCAAAGGATTAAATGATCATAGACCTCACAAATTGACCCAACATAACCTATTTAAGTGGGACCCCTAAGATGAATGGGGTCCACCATCTTTATTATAACCATCCATAAAACCATATTATGCGGGATATGACCCATGAATTTATTTAAAAAGATCAAATGATCAAATAATCGTAGACCTAACAAATTGATCAAATATGTTTAAGTGAGACCCAGATAAATGGGGTCCACCATCTCTATTCTAACCGTCCATAAAATCATATGATGTGGGCCGGGACCCATGAATTGATTGAAAAAGATCAAATGATCATAGACCTCATAAATTGACCAAACCTAATTTATTTAAGTGGGACCCCAAAGATGAATGGAGTCCACCATCTATATTATAACCATTCATGAAATCATATGATGCGGGCTGGGACCCATGAATTGCTTGATAAAGGTCAAAGGATCAAATGATCATAGACTTCACAAATTGACCAAACCTAATATATTTAAGTGGAACCCTCCAAATGAATGGGGTCCACCATCTCTATTCTAATCGTCCATAAAATCATATTATGTGGGATGGGACCCATGAATCGATTAAGAAAGATCAAAGGATCATAGACCTAACAAATGGACCAAATATTTTTAAGTGGGACCCAGATGAATGGGGTCCACCATCTTTATTCTAACCGTCCATAAAATCAAATGATGCGGGTCGGGACCCATGAATTGATTGATAAAGATCAAATGATCATAGACCTCTCAAATTGACCAAACCTAACCTATTTAAGTGGGACCCCCAAGATGAATGGGGTCCACCATCTATATTCTAACCATCCATGAAATAATATGATGCGGGATGGACCCATGAATTGCTTGATAAAGATCAAATGATCAAATAATCATAGACCTCACAAATTGACCAAACATAACCTATTTAAGTGGAACCCCCCAGATGAATGGGGTCCACCATCTCTATTCTAACCGTCCAAAAAAGCATATTATGTGGGATGGGACCCATGAATTGATTTAAAAAGATCAAATAATCAAATAATCGTAGGCCTAAAAAATTGACCAAATATTTTTAAGTGGGACCCAGATGAATGGGGTCCACTATCTTTATTCTAACCGTCCAAAATCAAATGATGCGGGCCGGGACCCATGAATTGATTAATAAAATAATTTTAATCAAATCACGAGGGTGTGACAGAAATGTCTTGCTAGATGTGTAGATGATATCCAAATGGATAAAAAACAGAGATCTCCCCGGAATCACAATGGATCCATGTAGGTTTGCACCCATTCTGACCAATTGAGCCCACAATCGACCACTCTATTTGTTTCTTCTTTTTTTAAACCATTAAAATTTGTGGGTTCCTGTTGAATTGGTTAGGATGATCAGTGGGTCCCAACCTTGACAGTGATGTAGGCCCCAAGTGGGCCCCACAGAGAGCACAGATTTCTTTTATGGAATTAAGGATTATATTTCAATCCTTTACAATTTGGGATTTTTCCCTTCCCCGTTTTGTGTGGTTGTCTTGGAAGTGAAATTTTAGATGGAGAATGAGAGATTTTAGGGATTGCATTAGCATGGAGAAGGAGAGATTTTAGGGAGGGAGAGATGGAGAAATTTTAGATGGAATATGAGAGATTAGCAGAATACCATTTTAAGCTGGCTGCTGCCACGTGTCCATCTCCAAGACATGCCAAGTGTCCTCCTCCAGGAAGTGTATACATCCCTTTAGTAATATAGATAGATAAGAGAAAAACTCAGCTTCAAACAAGCAAAGGTGTTAGGTTTTTGAGTATTGGCTAATTTATGGGTTGGACAAAACTCTAGGGGTCTTTGAGTTGTATTCTTTATTTAGAAAATGACTCTGAATATAAAAGACTAGAATGACTCAGAAGAAGAAAGCTGGAAGAAACTAAAAGTGCTGAAATTCCGGATCAACCAGAATGGGGTCCGCTCTAGCGACCAGATCATTCGCTCGAGCGGACATGTGGCAGAATGGCCAGCGCTGAAACAAAACCTCATCCGCTCGAACGGATGAATGGTCGGCTCGAGCGGACAATGCGCAGAGAGCCCTACGAAAATTAGAAACTAAATTCTAATTGTGTTCATACTGCTTGTTTTAATCCTAATCAAGTTAGGTAACTTTAAGCACGACCGAAGGGCTATATAAAGAACTCAATGACTATTCTAAAGGTACACTCACCTCTCAAAATTCTGAATTATAGATTTTAATTGAGAGAATTATTCTCTAAAAAATTATTACGAAGTTGTGCTGCCAAGTTCTCTAGAGCCAGTTTCTTCTGCATCATTTGTAGAAGATTGTCTTCCTGCGTAGAAGATTTGAGGAGTCAAGTGCTGAATTGAGTATGTTGCAATCAGCAGTTTGAAGTAGTTGAAGCGTGAAGCGACACAAGGTAACTTCAGTCCTTAGGTAGGGGATATATGGGGAGGAAATCTGAGTTTCTTGTAATTGCGAGATTCATAGTGCTTGATTATTGATCCAGGTTGGATCGGTGGTTTTTTACCCGGTTAGGATTTTCCATCTTAAACTTTGGTGTCCTTGTGGTATGTGCTTGAGTTTTATTTTGCTGCATTACTTTTTATTTTTGCACACTTTTGTCTGATTATTTGAGTAGACCAATCTAGATATCACAGACCCTAAACTTTCAAAAGGACAATTTTTTTTCAATCTATTGTCACAAAAAAGGTGAACCAGCGATTCTGACTTTAGAAAAATCAGATTAGAACTCTACACCAGGCCTACTTATGAGCCTGCTTAAAAGAAAAAAAAAACCACACTCTTTCCAGTTCAGGACTTCCCAGTTCCCATATGGAATTCCCAATTCAGATCCAAACTTGGCCCCCAAGTGTTAAAACCAAAGGACCAATGGGGCTCAAAATATGTGTCTTTCATGAGCACCCCAACTCCTTGATGTTCAAAACTCATCCTCTCATATGCTTATAAGAGAAAAACTCAGTTTCAAACTAGCAGAGGACAAATTTGTTTTCTTTCAATCTATTGTCACAAAAAAGGTGAGCCGGCGATGCTGACTTTAGAGAAATCAGATTAGAACTCTACACCAGGCCTACTAATAAAAAACCCAGACTACTTGAAAGGAAAAAGAAAAAAAAAAAACACACACACTCTTTCCAGTTCAATACTTCCCATATGGAATTCCCAATCTGTAACGCCCCAATTCCGGATACCGAGAAAATCGTCAAAGTACCGGAAAATCCAAGAACTTCCAAGATCGTAGGTCCGCAGTGAGGTCCAATTTAAAACTTTTTGAACAATAATGTAACAACAGTTATTATTGCGGAAGCGTATTATAAGCGGAAGCCATACAGAGATAGCGGAAGCATAAGGTATCAACGTATATATGTCAAATGTAGATGGGCTGAAGTCCAGCCTAAATGTATAGTGATAACAAAATCAAAGTTTAATTACATATTTTTCATTACTACCCAACTCACAACAAATGTCTCTCAAAAACCCTAAACAAAGGAACGCTCAAACCCCTGAAGCTGGTGTCGGCTCTCCACCTTCCGGCTCGACCTCATGGTCGGCCGGCCCCCATCCGTAGTCGCCTACTACGGGCACCTCAACGAGTGCGAACGCATCGCCCTCGAACTCGGGGTCAAGACCTAAGCACCAAGAGTAGGTCAGATCTAAAGATCTGGCAAGTCACAATATGCAGATAATATAGAATGTATGCATCAAAATGAGTAGAGACATGTATAAGATTAAGAGAGTAACAAAGGTACATATGCTATGCAGTCGTGCAAGATAACAATGTAGAATCATAATAAGCATAACAGTAATAAACCTACACAATATGGCACATCCACATAAGCTGGTCACCGCGGGATATTATGCCGCGGCCCTCCCATACTGAACACAGTCGCGGTAGGGATCCTAAGCTAATGCTAGGGATTACTAACCCTGCAAAATATCATCAACATCAACCACAACGACCGGAACCGGCATCACACCGTCCGTCCCAACAGTGCTCATCATGATAGCCACACAACAAATCTCAATAGCCCCTACCAGTGATGATCAGTCCAACTGGCTGAGCTTAAATCAACTGAGTGAATGTCTATGCCGACTCGGAAACAATAAAGGTCTGTGTCTGTCTAGGCTTTGCCTTGCGTGAACAAGGTCCTAACAAAAGTCCCTAAGAGGTCCAAGTACTCAATATAAACTGTGGATCATAGTCCAAGTCCAATTCCATCATTGGATCCGTACCAAGGCCCACCAAATACTTGGCCTGGTCTATAACAATCCATATGAGATACAAGTCCATGTTCAATGACATACGATCCATCTACGTCCATAATGGGTCACAAGCCCATACAATCTAACCTCTCCATTCTAGGGTAATTCACATCCAACTTAGGCCATAAAAAGGGCCCGCCTAGCCACAGACACGGGTCAATGATCCACCCAAATCAAATTACCGGGTCACCTCTAAGTATTCCTAGGTTTAGGTCCTCCATTTTCCATTTAATTAACAGGTATGAGCAATAATAAGGACAATAGAGTGATAGTCATAGTATGAGGGAGATGAATCTCCAAGTACACAAATCATAGGGAGATAGCAACAGTCCAACCTAGGTAAATGGTCCACTTTCGGATACAGGTCCATCTCAGGTAATTCGGTCTTTAAGTGAAACCACAGATGCTAAGAAATATTGTGTTGGTGCTTAGAAGTTATGTGCATCATTTGGTAACGTATAAAGGTCGAATCATCTAAGATTACATAACCTGGACTTTAATTAGTGGACCCCATGAGTCAAGGTTGAGCCGTACCATTGACTCGTGGCTGGCACAGTGATGGAAGTCTATTTGAATGGTCAATGGGCCCTACATATGATTGCAACAATAGAAATTAGAATCTGGGGATCGTCACTGTACACAGTGTGCTCAGCCGACCTCCTGGCCTGGGCGGTCAGCTCGGCACACTGGGTCCAGAGAAGGAAAAACACCCTGCAGGCAAAGCCTGTTTGTCCAGGACTTCCTGTGAGTTCGGCTAACCCCCTGGCCTGGGTAGTTGGCCGTGCACACTAAGGATTCTGGCTGAAGGGAATGTCCCAGGTTCTATTCTCCTTTGTTGGAATCCCGCCTTTTTGGAAATCCATCTCGGAGTTCGGCTAAGCAATTGGAGCTCAATTGAATACTCAGTTCGGCTACCCAGCTCAGCTCGGCAAAGGGCCTAGCTCAGTTGGATCACCCAGCTGAGTTCGGGAAAATGCATTGGGCTTGGCAGGACATTGAGGTTGGTTTAGCTCTCAGCTCGGTTAAGCACTGAGTTTGGCTAAGCTCGAAGTCCGGTCTGGCACGGAACCCGGTCTGACGCTGAGCTCAGTAAAACACTGAGTTCGGCCATGACACTGAGTTCGGCCGTAACACTGAACTCGGCTTTGAGCACTGAGCTCGGCCTCGACACTTAGCTCGGCTAAACGCGAATCTCATCCTAACCATCATGCTCGGCAGAACTCTGAGTTCGGCTAGTGTTGAATCCAGCCATCGCTGAGTTCGGCCAGTGCTGAGCTCGGCAGTTGCTGAGCTGCGCTAACGCTGAGCTCGGCAACCGCTGGGCTCTGCAAGTGCTGAGTTCGGCAGTTGCTGAGCTGCACTAATGCTGAGCTCGGCAACCGCTGGGCTCTGCAAGTGCTGAGCTCGGCCATCGCTGGACTCTGTCCATCTCTCCTATCAGTGATGTGTTCTGTTACAGAACCCAGTTCTGCGACAGGACACAACTTCTCTTCATTAAGCACAGGAATGGTGGTCCACCTCTGATCAAAATCCAGATCAAGTAGCAACCCATGGTCGCACAGGCCCCCTCACATAGACGTAGGGTCCTGATCTACCAAGGGTGGTCCTACTTCGATTTCGATCTCAATAGTGCGAGATGGGTTCTTATCATTCCATCTCCGGAAACTCATTCCCGTGACCCAATTCTTCTGGGATTCTCCATAGACCATTACAGAAGCAAAATAAATCATTCCTACATCATCCACCCATCATCAATCGGCCATTGATCATCCAAATGAGGTAATCCCATCCATCAATGGCCAAAGGAACCAAACAAACATGCTCAAGGGTCGATCTAAATATATATATTACAAATTGGAATTCTACTGCAAATCAAAGGAATGAAACATGCAATCTAGACTACCAGCACAGTGCACTTGCCTTGATCGATTGAAGGTAGAAGGAAAAGAAAGAAAACCACAGGGAAACCAAAAGGCAGGGTCTCGGCAGTTGCTCCTATGGTGCAGGTCGATCTCGGCTGGCCTTCTGTTAAGGGATTTCTGGGGCGAGGGAGAGAGAGAGAGATTGGAAGAGAGATGAGGGTTCATTGGAGGGAATTGGGGAAGAAGAAGAGAGAAGAGATTGGAACTTGAGAGAAAAGGAGATGAACAGTAGTTGTTAGGGCAGGGGAGGGTTTAGTTTATATAGGTTGGGTTTTTGGGTTATGGACAAAAATGCCCTTAGGGCTAGAATGAGATTAGGGTTAGGGTAGAGGGTATTTAGGTCTTTAGGTGGGCTTCTAGAAGATTCTTTGGTGCAAACCCCCTATAGTAAATACAAAACTCTAGTTAGGGCCTCTAACAAACTCCCTAACTCTAAAAATAACAAAAGACCCCATATTGACTCTACTAATTACACCACTAGACTAACCCTAGGAAAATACATAACTACCCTCACTAAGTCCCATAATTAATATAATTAAAATACTTAGGCTAATATATAGTATTCAAATTCACATTGAGGGCCCACCAGGGGTGGGGTCTCACACAATCCATATCCAAACTTGGCCCCCGAGTGTTAAAACCAAAGGACCAATGGGGCTCAAAATATGTGTCTTTCATGAGCACCCCAACTCCTTGATGCTCAAAACTAATCCTCTCATATGCTTATAAGAGAAAAACTCAGCTTCAAACTAGCAAAGGACAATTTTTTTTCTTCAATCTATTGTCAGAAAAAAGGTGAGCCGGCGATGCTGACTTTAGAAAAATCAGATTAGAACTCTACACCAAGCCTACTTGAAAGAAAAAAAATTAAAAAAAGCACACACACACACTTTCCAGTTCAGTACTTCCCAGTTCCCATATGGAATTCCCAATTCAGATCCAAACTTGGCCCCCGAGTGTTAAAACCAAAGGACCAATGGGGCTTAAAATATGTGTCTTTCATGAGCACCCCAACTCCTTGATGTTCAAAACTCATCCTCTCATATGCTTAAAAGAGAAAAACTCAGTTTCAAACTAGCAAAGGACAAAATTTTTTTGTTTCAATCTATTGTCACGAAAAAGGTGAGCCGGCGATGCTGACTTTAGAGAAATCATATTAGAACTCTATACCAGGCCTACTTATGAAAAACCCAGCCTACTTGAAAGAAAAAGAAAAAAAAAACACACTCTTTCCAGTTCAGTACTTCCCATATGAAATTCCCAATCCAGATCCAAACGTGGCCCTCGAGTGTAAAAACCAAAGGACCAATGGGGCTCAAAATATGTGTCTTTCATGAGCACCCCAACTACTTGATGCTCAAAACTCATCCTCTCATATGCTTATAAGAGAAAAACTCATCTTCAAACTAGCAAAGGACAACTTTTTTTTTAATTCAATCTATTGTCACAAAAAAGGTGAGTCGGCGATGCTAAATTTAGAGAAATCAGATTAGAACTCTAGACCAGGCCTACTAATAAAAAACCCAGCCTACTTGAAAGGAAAAAGAAAAAAAAAACACAAACTCTTTCCAGTTCAATACTTCCCATATGGAATTCCCAATCCATATCTAAACTTGGCCGCCTAGTGTTAAAACCAAAGGACCAATGGGGCTCAAAATATGTGTCTTTCATGAGCACCCCAACTCCTTGATGCTCAAAACTCATCCTCTCATATGCTTATAAGAGAAAAACTCAGCTTCAAACTAGCAAAGGACATTTTTTTTTGTTTCAATCTATTGTCACAAAAAAGGTGGGCCGGCGATGCTGACTTTAGAGAAATCAGATTAGAACTCGACACCAGGCCTACTTATGAAAAATCCAGCCTACTTGAAAGGAAAAGAGAAAAAAACACACTCTTTCAAGTTCAGTACTTCCCATATGAAATCCCAATCCAGATCCAAACTTGGCCCCCGAGTGTTAAAACCAAAGGACCAATGGGGCTCAAAATATGTGTCTTTCATGAGCACCCCAACTCCTTGATGCTCAAAACTCATCCTCTAATATGCTTATAAGAGAAAAACTCAGTTTCAAATTAGCAAAGGACATTTTTTTTAGTTTCAATCTACTGTCACAAAAAAGGTGAGCCGGCAATGTTGACTTTAGAGAAATCAGATTAGAACTCTACACCAGGCCTACTTATAAAAAATCCAGCCTACTTGAAAGAAAAAGAGAAAAAAATAACACACTCTTTCCAGTTCAGTACTTCCCATATGAAATTCCCAATCCAGATCCAAACTTGGCCCCCGAGTGTTAAAACCAAAGGACCACTGGGGCTCAAAATATGTGTCTTTCATGAGCACCCCAACTCTTTGATGCTCAAAACTCATCCTCTTATATGCTTATAAGAGAAAAACTCAGCTTCAAACTAGCAAAGGACATTTTTTTTTATTTCAATCTATTTTCACAGAAAAAGGTGAACCGGCGATGCTGAATTTAGAGAAATCATTTTAGAACTCTACACCAGGCCTACTAATGAAAAATCCAGCCTACTTGAAAGGAAAAGCAAAAAAAAAAAAAAAAAAAAAACACTCTTTCCAGTTCAGTACTTCACATATGGAATTCCCAATCTAGATCCAAACTTGCCCCCAAGTGTTGAAACCAAAGGACCAATGGGGCTCAAAATATGTGTCTTTTACGAGCACTCTAACTCCTTGATGCTCAAAACTCATCCTCTCATATGCTTATAAGAGAAAAACTCAGCTTCAAACTAGCAAAGGACAAATTTTTTTTTTTTTTGTTTCAATCTATTGACACAAAATAGGTGAGCCGGCGATACTGACTTTAGAAAAATCAGATTAGAACTCTACACCAGGTCTACTTATGAAAAATCTAGCCTACTTGAAAGAAAATTAAAAAAAGAAAAACACACTCTTTCCAGTTCAGTACTTCCCATATGAAATTTCCAATCCAGATTCAAACTTGGCCCTTGAGTATTAAAACCAAAGGATCAATGGGGCTCAAAATATATGTCTTTCATGAGCTCCCCAACTCCTTGATGCTCAAAACTCCTCCTCTCATGTGCTTATAAGAGAAAAAACTCAGCTTCAAACTAGTGAAGGACTTTTGTGGGGTCTCGTGCTTGGGGATGAGATATTTACGAGTTTTAATAGGATCACGAGTGCATACAGTGGTGGAACTATAAAATTTTCCATCACATTTATAAGCATACAGCAGTGGAGACAAGTGGACAACTTTTAACCGAACACTAGACAGGTTGAAAAGGATGCAGAGGAGGTAAACTCTAATTGGTGGGCTTGAGCTTTGCTTATGGACTGGTAGACCACATCCATTATTAGGTTGAAACGGACTACTTATAAGCTATGTGTGGGGATATTTTCAAGACATCGAGATTACATTAGCTCCGGTAATAGTACCAGCTAATCATGTCTCGACCTCGGCGACGCGCACCTCAGCAACAGTGCCAGGGCGCCAACCGAGATCAAGGTCGCTCTCGATTTCGGTCATTCCTGACCTCGGCGCCATGTCCTGGCCTCGGTCACGCATCTCGGCAATAGTGCCAGAAGGCTAGTCGAGACAAACACTGACAGCCGAACTTCTACGGAAGCTTAACCACGTCATAGGACGTGTGATTAGACAGAGGCACGAGCAAGTGTGACTGATTAGCCATCCTTGTCGCCCATGCTCTCTAACAGAACGGCATCCAGCGGCCACATCTACATCAGGGTGAGGCCCCAGGCAAAAGTCCGATGGGACCATGCCAAATAGTCAACAAAGTAAGGCTCGATAAGACTGCCATTTAATGAAAGGTGGGCTATTGGGACTGCAATTAAGGAAAGGTGATCATGGGACGATACTTCTCAAAAGTACCCGTCAGGGTCCTCACCCAACTACTCCGATAAATAGAGAAGCTCAGGAATGACAAAAGATACGCAAAAAACGAACAATATAATATCTCTAACACCCTGAACTCTCTATTTCTTCTCCATCTTTATCCGACTGTTGAGTTGTTGAACCGACTTAGGCATAGGAGAGCCTTGCGCTAACTACAGTCAGGGTTTTTGACTGCTGTTCTTCTTCTCTCCTTTTTAGTTCAAGGCATTTTTATCTTCATCAAGGAGAGCTAAATTTCATCATAACTCATCATCTCAAATCCGTAATTTCTAGGCACTTACAAGCTGGATTGGACTATCTGCGCAAAGATTTAGTCATGGGTAATTATCTCGCAAAGTAAATTTGTCCTTATACCCTCTGTGAAACTCTCTTTTTACTTTTTTCTGACATTGCATTTGACCAGGTGGGCCATTCTATTCTCCTTTTTCACAGATCCAATTCCACTACCAATGTCGTGAGACGCATAAACTACAGTTTATCCGAATCAATCCAGTGGGGTTCGTTCCAAAATTGGATTGGAATTCAAAATTGGTCCAAATATTGGACCAACACCCAGTCCAAAACTTCTTGAAACATTTAGACGAGATAGCCCAGACGACGATACATTTCCCCTTCTTGAAACATCAATAGGGAAGGTGTGTAATCTTACTATCAATAGGGAAGGTGTGTAGACTTACTATTGGTAAGGAGTCTCCTGGGAGGTCTCGGATTCAAAACCTCACATGTGCTAGTTTCTATCTTCTTGCATGTAAGTTAAGCAAAAAGTCATCAAATATGCTCCCTTGACAGGCAATCAAATAAAATCTCCCCAATAAACGTCAAATCTATTAGTTCTTATCAACTAAATCTTCCTAACATATCTCCTACTCAACTGGGCATCAATCCCCTTTATTCAAATCTCCTTTCGGCAAAACAGAGAAATAAAAACAAACAAATTATGAGAGATAAAATTAAGCAATCTACTAATCTCTTAGTTAATCAATAATGCTGTGTCATTCTATTCGTTCGAACCTTGTTTTTAGTTCATTAGATGGATGACCGGCCAAGAAGCATGGCATTATGGTTAGGATGGCTAGTTGGATAAGGGGAAATGGATTAAGGACTAATAAAAAAATTAGTGTTATCAATGAATTAATGTTAATGGTGCTCATGGGCCTTTCCAGCCCAGCCCAGCCCTGATCGAATAAGGGTGCTTATAATATCGATATAGGCGTTTATAATATTTTAGTGGTAGTTTTGTCCAAACAATTGCTACAAAGCCCGTACAACTTTTAAAAGACTCGGTTTAGCCCAGCCCAGCCCGATTCACATATGGGTGGGCTTGGCTCTAACATTCGTAGGCCTTTGTGCTTTTATAAGTCGAGTTGAACCTGGATATGCCTTACCCTCGTGCAACCCGAAAAAAAAAAAAAAGAAAAAAAAAAGAAACATTTAATGGGGGCATGTTTCCATCCGTGCATGGTGCACCCCTAATTCGCAACTCAACTACCCTTATTATATAAGTCGTCATTGTAGCCTTTGTGCTAGAGACCTTAAAACTTTAACCCATTCAATAAAATGTTTTTTTTTTCTTATGGTTATATAATCCAGTGAGTCAAATTAGATTAGTGTGAATAGATGGGCAAGTACATGTGGTGAAGGCTTGGACTCATGATAGGTGGGCCCTTATGAAGGCCTAAGCAAACTTTATTTTGTGCTTTTAGTAAATGGCTGGATAAAGATGCACCAAAAGTGTTCGACGGACATCAAATTAAATCTAATGGATGGATCATGAACTTCGCTATTTAATTTGTCAAAGAGTCATGAGGGGTAGCTCAGTTGGCATAAAACCATAGTTTGCTCCTGAAAATTAAGGGTTTGAAATTGCGCCACTACACTGGGGCCACAGGGGATTCACCTGGCTCCCCCCGGACCCGTAGGGATTAGTTCGGTCCAATGGACTAGGACACCCTCCATTATTATAAAAAAAAAAAAGCTTTTTCCAAGTTTGGATGGCTATAATTTTTATAATAATTGTAAGTTAGTTTAATAGTTAAAAATTTTGTTCCTAGCGTTTTCTCTTAACCAGCCATGTTAGTTTGGTAGATTTGGACCAAACTATTGAGCTTGATCTTGAAGCCTTAGCAACAAAGTTTATTGGGCCAGGAATGAGTTGACTAGCTAAGTTGAACTGCTTATTGGTTAGTTGACGCACTTTACTAATATAGTAAAAGTCAAGTAAAGCCTCCATTTTTCAGACAAGATGTCACATCAAAAGTACTTTAATTCAAAACTCCCTCCATCTTTAAAAAAAAAAAAAAGTGAAAAAAACACCTACCTTTATCCACTAAAATACAAAAAAAAAAAAAAAAAAAACCTCCACTTTCCCATCCAAAAAGTCAAAAAGATTTTATAACAAACAACTAAAAACAAAATACTATCATAACTAGGAATGTCAAATGGGTCGGGCCGGTCAACGGGCCGTGGCCCGGCACGACCCGTGACATGGGCCGAGCCGCCGTTGGCCCATTTGGTCAGGCCCTTCTGGCAAGTGGGCTGGCCCCTGCAGCCTGCCAGCTCGCCCAATGATCGGCCCGCCAAGCCCGCCCCAACAGCAAAAAACGACTATATTTTTAAAAAAGTCCATTTTACCTCCCTCAACAGCTATAAAACGGTCATATAAGGGGTATTTTATGTCATTTTCCATTTTACTAAGTGCTCTGATTCCACATGGGTATGACTTTTCTAATGTATCTAACCTTTGCAATGTGGCTCTTAAATAAAAGTTATTGGGTCAATTAGAAGTACAGTTCCCAAATCATTGATATCATATGATGGAATATAGTTTGTTAATAGAAACAATTTGATATTGTGGGGCCCACTGAAGATAGGGACATAAGTAGTCCACATCGGTTGCTTTAAGGTACTTGATATGTGGCATGAAAATTATAAAGTGATCAAAAGAAAATATAAGACTGGTGTATTCTTCTAGTTTTATGGATATTTTTCATGACATCCTTTATGATGGGATCAATCAGATCAATGTTACAGGTTTTATTGATTTTGGATGTATAGAAAAAATAAATACATACTGGCCATATTGGTTGTATCATGTATCCGTATTACTCTTGTTCAGTATGATAAAAATGGTAAAATAAATTCTAAAGAATATGTGAAAAAATAATTTTCATTAGTTAGGGTTTGTTTATTTAGATAGAATACATTGTATTAATCAATTTTAGGAATTCATGGTCAAATGAGCCTCACCTGAAGATTATTGAATAGGTGAAGGGTGAAGGATATGAGGTAGCGATATACATGGGACCTTACTTTTCTAGGATTTGAATTACTAGCTATCATATGTGATGGCTGGACTTCCATTTCTCATCTTTTCTTTATTCAATTTCATTGCAGGAGACATTATTTGATGGTCATTTTTGGATAGTCACATTTGGTTCTTCATTTTCTACTACTAATAGAAATACAAAGTCTTAAAATTCCTAGGAATTCAAGTACTTGAAACAAACATGCCCTTAGGGATTATCTGCAAATTCATGTACATATGAAAGGCGGCCACCCCCAAGATTTTTAAAAAACTTAATACATTTTTCTCATATGGCTTCCACTAAGAATTTATTTTTTAACATAATCTCACCTTTTAAGGAAAATTCCCCTCAGCCTAATGAAGTGCAAACTTTTATACTTATGAATGCATTTTTGACAAATCCTTCTGGCAGGCCTAAAGAGAGTGAAGCCCGCTTAATGAAGGCCCTGATCCATGCTTTGGAACGAAAAACTGGAAAAAAAAATATGATGGAGGCACGCCTGGCCCGCCGGCCCGGCACGGCCCATGGCGGGCCATGCCAGGTTTTTTTCCCTGGCGGGCTGGGCTAGCTGGGCCGGCACGGGCGGGCCGAGGTTGGAGCGGCCGGCCCTTCCCATTTGACATGCCTAATCATAACCCACTTATATTTTATTTTTTCTTCAAAATCAACTTTACTTCACTTATTTCTACCCGACATTTTTGGGGAGAATATCAATTTGCTTTTGATGATGATGATGATGATCAAGCAAATTTTATAGATAGATAATCAAATGTGATCTTCCTAATAAACCTCAAATCTCTTCTTATCTAACATTTCTATGCAGAGCCAGCGAATTACATGCACATGTCAAACTAAGGTTGCCCTTAGGTGAAAATCTCTCCCTAACAAATCTTGCTCCAATCCTGCTTATCCAAACCACCAAATATGGTTACAAAAGATAAAAGTTTATTAATCTACTTATCACTGGTGAATCAATTACTTATTATGTGGGCCCGCCAAATAACAGTCCCATCAAGCAACAGCAAAAATCATTGATGAGCGCTGCTCAGGGGATCTTGTGTAAACCTAATGTTAATCCTCCTTGCACGCAGTGAGACGAAAATCACATCCTAGGCAATCATTTACTCTCTTTTTGATGGTTTTAGCTAATCTTATATTTTAAGTTATTAATTTCAAGCCCGCGACAGAACACATTGATTGCATTGAATTCTCATGAGCTAAATACCCAACCTAACGATCATGCTTCGCCTTACTCATATAAAAATTGTGAGAATCAATCACATAAGAATCACATAAAAAAAACTTAATATGAGGATGATATAAGAATTACGCTCAAATAAATCCACATACACGATAATTGTATGTAGGTAAGTTATTGGAAAAAAAAAATACAATGGTTGTGCATTCCTTATTTTTACATCCTATTTATTTTAAAAATCAAATACAAATTATATAAACCCCGAGGGGTAGTAGTCCGACCAAAATGGCTAGGACACCCTCCGTTATAATTTTTTTTATAGAAAACAATTAGCACAAGGATGGCATAATTATGCTTTAAACCCATATATGGAGATGCTCCTATGAGAGTTACTCTGATCTTACTATGATACCTAAGGTCCGGCCATCACATTTAAGTTATTGGCATTGAATATGTATGTGAGGCCCCCGCCCTAGCTCTCATAGTAAGGTGAGAGTAGCTTTCATAGGAGTATCTCCCAGAGTAGCTCTCATAGGAGCATCTCCCATGTTATACATGGGAGATGCTCCTATGAGAGCTACTCTCACCTTATAATGAGAGTTAGGGTGGGTGCTCTCACATACACAATATATATAAAATATAGAGAGATTTATATATATAAAAGAAAAAAGAAGATTTTACCGGAAAAAACACTTAATTCGGACGTGTTACGCAATCAAATACTTTAGCAAATGGGGCACCAATTAGAGCAATTGGGCCCGATTTTTATTTTATTTTTTACCAAAAGAGCACATCATCGATGCTGATCTTATTTACATTGAATAAAGTCGGCGATGACCTGTCTGCGGCCCATATTAGAGCTCATATCCCTGTTTTTTCTCATTCTTCTCTTCTTTGGCAAGTTGGGCTGGAGCCAGGAGCCCAACTGGGCTCGACTTCGACAATAGGCGAGCTTTGATCATATTGAGTACTTGAGATATATGTGTACTTGACATGTGTAAAATTATATTCATTTAAGCCATAGTTCTATGATCCATGTGTACTTTGACTTGTGTAATGTATATTCATTTGTGCCCTACTTCTTAGTATTGTGTTGAGATTCAAAACTGAATCTACGCATTTTACTTGATGTACAATCCAAGTCTTTTCACATTTGATATGGTTTGAATCTGGATATGAAAATAGATCTACCATATAAGCATACCAAAATTCAGATAATAAATTAATGTAAATTTAGCATATTGATGATTTTGAACTTATGATCCACACTCTAGGAGGGTCATTCCACAGCTCGTCTTTGTTAAACAACATAAAAGAAGGCAAATTCTGCAGCAATAAAGAGAAAATTAATATAAATTACTTATAATCAACTTCAGTAAGGACTAAGGAAAAAATCATCCAATAATGGAGGCTACATCCAACTTTATTTTTAAAGCAATAATAATTCAAATTCTCAAAGCTACTTTTCTGCAATTCTTTTAGGAAGGTGGTCAGAGAGGACCGGAATTGCTCAAAACCAAGTGTTTCTAAATGCATCTTGATTGAGCTATTTAGCTGGCGTGGTTTAAGAAGGTAAAAAACAATGAAGCAGCCATCCATCAACATCATTTCCACAAACTCTTTACTTTGGAGGTTGATGTTCTTTGAGTAGCAACTCCTTGCCCGCGATTCCATTACCTAAATTTCACGAAGGCAGTGTACTAAGGAGCATCGATTGACAGGTTGTCTCATACAAGCCAATTTTTGGTTCTCCATGTGCTGGAGCCTAGGATTGTCACGGTGATAAGGACCAATTGAGATGACCCTCGGCTCATAGGCTTCATTATCACATTGGCGATGTTGTTGGGGGACTATGGGGATCTTTAGGATCCTGCGCTTGTTTGAAAGCATGAGTCCATCGCATTTTTCATTAATCGATCGAACCCAATCATTGTAACGAGGACCATCATAAGATTCATCAGCATCTTTTATCTCAATGACTACATCAACTTCTTTTCCTCTGCTAGTAGAAGCTTCTCCGGCGTTGCTCATCTCAACTATCTTCGTATCCCTGCTTGGGAGTAGGAAACTCATTTGCATAAGCCATTGTAGCCTCTATTACTGGATCTTTTTCCTCTTTGGCAGTGGAGCCTTAGGTTCAATAAATAAGAGAAATTGACGTGTCGAAATGGGAACGTGAGTTGAAAATTCCAATACAGTGATGGCCATGTTGCATGCTAAATACGCTACATAGAGATCCACTAATCAAAACAAACATTAATTATAGTTATGAACATTAAACTATCTTAGAAAGGCTTTGACTGGATTCTCCTTGGTCCAAAATTGAACCTTTTTCTTGTAATTATAGGCTCCTTTTGAAGGCATTGATTTCAAGAAAGGAATCTCTATAATACATTAGGCTACAAAGATTTCCATTTTAATTACTTTGTTCAATTCTTTTTTGAATTTCAACTTGAACATTTCAATATACTATGGAAAGAGGACAAAAGATTAACTAACCAATAGGCAAGAAATTCCAAATATAGATGACTAAGTGTGTGTGTGTGTGTGTGTGTGCGTGTGTGTGTGTGTGTGTGTGTGTTTGCGTGTGTGTGTGTGTGTGTGTGTGTTTGTTTGTTTTTAAATCATCTGATGGTGTTTTACTACTTTTAAATATGTAATTTGAAGTTGTTAATCAAGTGGGTGGACTCACCTTGTGGATGAGTTGTAGTATAGAATTGCAATGATCAGATATTGTAGCTATTTACAATATGTGCTTTTGTTTTTGTTTAAGTTAACAGGTCTGGATCGTCAATCTGATGGACCATCATCTTTTAATGAGATTTATCAGATGAAGCTACTGCCAGGTAGGTTCTCAATCCCCATTGCTTTGGCCTTTGAGAGAGTTTGAGTTGTAGCTATAGTTAATTTGTGTGTGGCGCATCAAGCGGACCATATAGATTCTGAACATGGTACACAAAAATCATTTAACCCTGTGTTCCAGGCTTCCAGCTTCAATCCATATTAGGGGCCAAAGAAGAGAAGAATGAGCAAAAATAGGGATATGAGCCCTAATATGGGTCGCAAACAGGGTCATCGCCGACCTTATTCACGTGTTAATAAGGTCGGCGCCGACGATGTGCTCTTTTACTAAAAAAAATAAAAAATCTGTCCCAATTGCTCTAATTGGTGTCCCACTTGCTAAAGTGTTTGATTGTGTAACACGTCCGGATTAAGTATTTTTTCCGGTAAAATCCTCAAGAAAAAAATAAAAGGGTTGGGCCAAGCTTGGCCTAAAATTAGCATGTAAAATTTTTGTCTAAGGTCCCGTTTGGATGTTACAGAATAATATATTAATAGATTTAAATACTGCAAGAATAAAATAATATAAAATAGAAGAATGCAATATTATAATATTTTTTCTGTTTAGCAAATTTTGAAGAATATTATAGATTTTAAATTGAGTTGTTTGGAAGGTATTATGATTAAAGTAAAATACATTATTAGAATAATTTTTTATTAAATATTTTAATTTATATGTAATATTTCACATCTGAATAAAAAAGTAGTGTGGTAAAGTAAAGTTCAACTGTCATGTTTTTACCATAAGTTAGTTTTCTTTTATCACATAAAACCATGGTAAAGCATACAATAAACAACTATTTTTTATAATTTTCTCTCCCACTTTGCTATACCACTTACTTCATCTCACCTTACTTTACCTCACCTTTTATTATGATATGAGACAATCTTTATTTTACTTTACTACACCTGTAAATAAGTCACTTTTTATTTACCATACAAAACTACGATAAAATAAAGTTACAAAAAAAACTACTTTACCATTCATTCCCACTTTACTTCACCATATACTTTATCCTATCTTTACTTTACCCCACCTTACCGTGTTGTGATATTTATTTTTACTTTACTTTACCATATATGTAAACAAACACATCATCATGGATTTGGTGAACTAAAGTCTTTATTTTACTCTACCACTTTGTAATTATCATTTTGAAATATTTTTATCTTGTAGAAAGTTTTCTACATGGGGGAGAAAATATTGAGCTTTTTGAAAAAAAATATATTTTCTTCAAGTTTTTATTAAGTTAGCAAACGCACAAGATTTTATTTTTTAGAAAATGAAAGATTATATTTTATAAAATTTTATTTTCTTGTGTTTTCTTGTACATCCAAACAGGCCTAAACTTAGCTCTTAAGCTTTTTAAGAAAAATAAATCCCTCATTTATCTAATAATATAGCCTCATACAAGGACCTGATTGACAGCTTCAAAAACCAAAGAGAACACAAAACAATAATTACAATGGAAGATCTAGCATATTCTAATTAGTTAGGTTGAGTATATTTCCTAATTTCTCATTTTAATTATTCTCAAATCTTATTTGTTATAACTTACAAATCTTGAATCTCAAGATACATTTATACGATAAAAGAAAGAAATTTTTTTTTTAATTTTCCGCACAACTAATTTTTCTTATCATAGAGATTTCGAAATCTTATGGGTGAAACTAGAATTATACGATTCCTCTCTTGTAAAACGGATTTTCACGGAACGCATGATGATGCCCTATAATTCCATCCCACTAGCACGCACAAAGAAGTCGTGAAACTGAGAGGGCGTGAATAGCATGAGCAGCGAACAATGGCATGAACTCTTCCTTTCCGTGAAAACAAAAATTCATGGAAACCTGTAACTCTTATCTACCCCAGTCCTCTGACTCTAATCCAAAGTGCAGCAGCCTCATCAGTCATCACATCACATTAATTGCATTATCGACTTCTAATACGTTTTTAGAAATTCAGACTGACAACGCCCGCAATGCAACCCCTTTCAACATCCCATTTGCAACAGAGTGGCGCATCTCAACCGTCTATCTCTCTGTTTCTCAACACGCAACCCACTCATTCATTTCTCCCTCCCCTCTTCCTTTTACAAGAATCCAGAGTCTCATTTGGAAAGTCCAACACAAGTCTTCATCCATTCCTCCATCGTCAATCTCTTTCTCTCAGATTCTGCTTTCCTGGTCTTCCGGCGATTTTCTTCCACCCCAAGAAAACGAAAACGAAAACGTGAGCATTATCTCTCTGTTTCAAAATTTCGTGTTGGTTGATTTTTTTCTTCTTTCCTATCACGAAATCTTCGTGATCTTATCATCTCTATTTTTTCGGAGTTTCCTCGAATTTTTCGAGTGAAAACGTAACCAAACAGGAAACTTCTCTTCTTTTATATGTAGATAGAAGGTTTCATTGGTTTCATTGCATTGCTACGTCTTTCTTGACGGTTCTTTTTCTCATTTCTTGGGGTTTCCGTTTTTTTCTAGAATTTTGAGATTTGGAGAGCAGAGAGAGGAGAGAAGGATATCGACAATGGCGAGGAAGGATTCGGCCTGGTTTGATTTAGATGAGGTAAACTACTTCACCTACATGTACTGGGCAGCATTGATGGAAGTTTACTTGAAAGGGCAAAATCTATGGGAAATCGTGTGCGGTCGCGAGGTTGAGGAGCCGGAAGGTGAAGACGCGCTCCGGAGTTGGAAGATAACTGCAGAAGCAGCGTTAGATGCGCTCAAGGCTTCCGTCCAGAGGAAGTTGGAGGAGTGTATTCGGAATGCGAGAAGGCCGAAGGAGGCCTGGGATTTTTTAGCAGCAAAGTTTTCTGATACCAATCTCCCACCAGTGCAAGGTAATGCGTTTGTGGGGTCCTCTTCTCTTTCTCTTTTCCCACCTTACCTTAGGAGTATTGCATTAATTTTATAAGCTTGGTAGTGTTTGTTTGAATTGGGCAATTAGGATTGCGCAACGGTGGACCCAAAATTTTCATTTGAGAGGGGTTATTTTAACGTTTAGAGAGAGAGTGAGAGGTTTGACACTTTTTTTTTTTTCCGGTATGATGGGTATTGCTAGGGTTCCAAATGGGACGGAACCATAGTGGACCCGGACCCATTTCTAAATAATGGTTCCGGTTTTGACTCGACGGAACCATAGTGGACCCGGACCCATTTCTAAATAATGGTTCCGGTTTTGACTCGGTTGTTGGTTCCATGTTCCCATAGAGAAACCCGGACCCATTTCTAAATAATGGTTTCGGTTTTGACTCGGAACTTCCATACCCGGTTCCGGATCCTGATAGTTCTAGTTCCACTACAGGACTCGAATCTAGTTTCAAAATCAATTCTAATTTTTCTTTACTCTACGACCTCCAGTATTTATACATAAAAATGTCAAAATTATACATAACAATGTTTAAAAAAAAGTTGATTTTCAAATATCATTTTCAACATCTTAGGCTCATATGCCGGGTCCTGGGTCCACGGGTTGGAACTTATATGGACCTGGACCCGTTTTTCAATTTGGGTTCCGGACCTGGACCCGTTTATGAATCGGACCCTAAAATAGGTTCTAGACCAGGTTTTTTGCAGCAGGTCGGAACTTATGGGTAATCGGAGAATCGAATACCCGCTTGCAACCCTAGCTATTGCCCACAAAAATCCGGTAGGTAGGAGATGAATTGCGAATATGGAAGTTTTGATAGGAGATGAATTACAAGCACAAACATGAGTCTCGAATTCGGGTAGGACCAAGCAACTATTGATATATGAGATCAACAACTACTAGAGATCAACCCTAAGTATAGTTGTCTCCGCACAATCCTAGGATGTATACCTTAATTGCAGAACTAGAGGATGAACGGTGTAATCAATCTTATTTGAATAGAGTTTTTGTATTTCCAAACTCTAATTTTTATTATTTTTTAATCTTGCTCTCTTAAATTGCTCAATCCGAAAGGGACGTATGATTGCTTATTATAAATATGAGAGAATATTAATTCCATTAGGAAAGTCCAATTGGATTTGAAAAATCAATTTCTTTAGCAAAGTTCCTAAGTTTAGGAGGCAAAATAGGCATGGCCTAGTAATGAATCCTAGGTTTCTTAGGTAACTTATTCCATCTAAGTGAGAGGTATATGTCATTGTTATTAGGACCTACCTACAAGTCACTTATCACACATGGGCCCTAGTCACATACGCTACTAGCAATGGGAGATAGATTGGGTGCGACTCGCCAACTCTATCTACTCTGAACATGATGGGTTTATCACTCTCCTTGTTCAACTTGCCGAATTCATAATTCGAACCACAATGAGGGATTTGGCGGCTGCGTGTCATGTACGTGGATTAAGATCCCCACTAGTGAGCCAAAGTGGGCCACAACTTAAGCCCAAGGCCCACTTCCTGTAGGTAATGATGGTTCAGGGCCGACTTTACCATAAAGCCAACAAAGCCATTGCTTTAGGCCTAAAAAAATTAGACCCCAAAAACAGGCCTCATAATAGCAAGCATCTTTTGAAATTCCAACTGCCATCCCTTTTTTTTCTCCCGAAGATATAAGCCCCATAATAACTCTCTCTCGAGAAGATACTATCAAGATTTTCATGGGGCCTTAATGTGTCATTTATGGCCTATTATATTTCCAAATTTGCCCCTTATATTTTTATTGCTAGGAGTAGAATTGATTTTAGCACACCATTCTATTTTTAACAGTCCATATGTATCAAATCTCAATCATACATTTAGTCATGAACTTGCTTCACAAGCCTTTCTCATTATTTTTGTGTATCCTATTTCAATAGGGACCCATTCAGATTTGATCCATGATGTGGTTGTAATAGATCCATAGCTTGGGATTTCAGGCCTAATAATAGGTCTTAAAATTTAAGATAAATAATGGTCCCCGCCGGAATTTATTCACTTGCCCATAATGCATATGAGCACCGTGCATCTGGAACATCCAATACATGGGGCACACCTCTGAAGTCCATCTTGGATGGTCTTGACTCATGGTGCATATGCGCATCGTGCGCAGGTGAAAATGCTCCGAGCCCCACTAGTGGCAGACTCAAAATTTTTGTTTGTGGCGAGTGGAGTCAAATAGGTAGTTGGATTTTGTGACCCAAGATTTCCATGTGAGTTTTGGGGATGGGCCCATAATTTTCATGTGGCTTTTGGAGGTGGACTTAAGATAGATTAACAAAACTTGAATATAAAAACTTAATTAGTAATTTTGCATATCAAAAAAGCAAGAAAAATAAATTCTAAGTAAAATATTTATAATAATATTAATACATAGAAAATGCCTCATTTAGGATTGTCGCTTTAGGCCTCAAATTGTCTCGAGCTGGCCCTGTGATGGTGAAATGAGATGTGTTTGTTCTAGTGTTGGAATGTAGTCCCACATCGGATAAAATTTTAACTTTTAGAGGCCTTAAATCCGATAGGGTTTCCCGTATGGTTGGAAAACTCTCCGAGTTGACTCTTGACTCTCCCGAGTTTTCTCATTTTGCCAAAAGACTGAGTCAACAATAGGGGATACTTGGCCGAGTCATCTCATTTCGATAAGTTGTTTGCATCTTGGACCATTTAATAGGCAGATTTAATTTTAAACAATTAAGATTTATTTATAAGTAATTATGCATAAAGTTTGGAGTTAGTAATTTAAAAATGATGACTAGAATGTAATTTGAAACTTATATTTTATCTCCTACATTCGATATTTGGACTAACAAATTATGTAATATGCAATATTTTTTCTTTCATTTTCTTTATTGTTGTACCTTTCTTGCATATATAGATTTCTTAATTTAAGTTGATTATCATGAATGAATGTAAATAAATATATTTTTATATTTTATAAGCAATTGATTCATTTTTAAATATTTTTAAAAAAACACGACTCTCCGAGTCTCCGTATTGACTCTATCCGAGTCAATTTATCTACATTGGACGAGTTGAGTCCGAGTCACGAGTTTTCCAACCTTAGTTTCCCGGCTCGTATATACTTACATAGGATGTGCCATTTTTTGCTGAAACTTTATTTATATTTATATTTAAATACTTTGTAAAATAAAATTACACTTTTGCATTTTAAACATTTTGAAACAAACAAATACAAACCACCTAATATTTTACCTATTTTGAGGATGCTGTGGCGTTACAGCCGCACAATTTTAACCGTGGGTAACGTGGCCTAGTCTTACGGAACGGAAACCCAAGATTAAAAAAACAGTCTTATGCTTCCTTGTTGCGATAACATTGTTCTTGCTATAACATCTTTTTAATGACAGTTTTTTTTCCCTTTTTTTACAAAACCATCAACTCCCATCTCTATGTACTATATTAGCAACAACTGGAGTCCTTCATGAGGACTCGGAGTGTGACTGGTCCTAAGCTTGCTATTAGGTCATTTTATTTTGGGGGCGATTTTGCTGGGAACCTTCATGTCGGCTTCAACTAGGGTGTCGATATTAACTAATATCAGTTACTTCAAGGATAATTTTCTTCTTATCGGTCTGTGATCGTTGAATAGAAAATATCGGTAGATTTTTTGGCCAACATTTTGAAAATATTGTCCGACAATCATACTTTTTGTTAAAATCCTCTTTTCACTCTCCTCTTTCATTTTTTTTCCTTCCCAAGGTCAAGAATAGCAAGTAAAAGGGCTTTGCGATCTTCTCCAATAATGAAATCGAGTTTTGACTTTTGAGCTCCTTTTGGACCTTCCCAAGTTTTCTTCGAGTTCTCTCTAATATATCTTTGCCTCCTTGGATTGAAGTTTGGTGTTAGGCCAATTTCCCCTATCTCTCATTCTCTATCGTTGCCCACTCTGCATCTCCCCTCCGTTCCACATTATTTGGTATTACAGACAAAGATCAATCCACCTAAATTCAATAATTGGCATTCCATCGCCCCTGACGAATCATCACCACTGCCAAACCCACATTCAGTAGTCCGTAGTCCCAATAATCACCCCACAGTGGCCAAATACCTGTAACCCACCACCATAGTTCCTGAACTGCCCCAATCCATCCATCCCTTCAGCCGCGCATCAAATCCTATAAAAAACCTTGGTTCGATCAATATCCTTGTCTGCCTTGCGTCTCCCATCCGTTCCACATTAGATATTTTGCTTTATATTGTGTATTAATGAAAAAGGACATTGTTATCTAGTATTTTCCAATATTTTGTATTTTTTCGATTTTTTTTTTAAATTTATGGTAAAAAAAAACATTCTGCATGGATTGCGACAACTGCAAACCGCGAGTCGATGCATCGTTGTAGCGTTTTTCAGGGCTAAACATAATGATCGCGATCGTGATTTTACCCATGGCTTCAGCCCTAGGGGTGAAACTCGTCTTAAAGCCGCCGCTGCTTTCTTTCTCTTCAACCTTTCGATACAACTCCACTACTTGAGGATTACACATTGAGCACCATCGTTTTTCATTTCTATTTTAATTATTTTAATAGCAACCCTTGTTATTGTAGCTTTTATTATCAATAATTTTAAGACGAATATGGCTATGTCCACTATCGGATTCACGAATTAGGATGTAGTTCTGTGGATAGTTTTGATGGGTCTAATTTCCAACAATGGTAACAGAAGATTCTGTTTTTGTAAACATCCCCGATGAATTGTCTGTCCCGATCAAACCATGCCCAAACACCGACCCTGTGGCTCCATTGCAAGAGCCACACCCTTAACGTGATGGTTGACAATATCTATAACATGTATTCTGATGCTTGGACTGCTAGAGAACTTTGGAAAACCCTTGATAGGAAGTATAAACACAGGAATTTGGGGCTAAAAAATATGCAGTAGGTCAGTATTAGTACTTTAAGATGGCTGATGACAAACCAATTACCCCCCAAGTGCATGATTTACAAACTCTAGGAAGGGATTCAAGTTGATGAACAGTTTCAAGTGGTGACAATCATAGAAAGATTACCCCTCACTTGGAGGATATACAAAAAAGCACTTTGAAATAAAAAGAAAGGATTTCTCTTTGGAGCGGCTTCAGTGCTTACTTTAGAATTCAGGAAGGAGCTAAGGTTAGTGACCAAAAGGAATAGGCCGAGAATGGTGGGAAAATAAATGTGGCCGAATCTAAACTCAATGTGAATAGTGAAAAAAAGGGTAAATTTTTATTTAACTATCATTTGGATAGGAACAATAAGAATAACCCTTCTTTCAAACGCGAAAGGCAGAAACAGAATCGGAAGAAAAGGCTTATTAATAATCAGAACCAAAGTGCATGACAAGCCACAACCGAGGTGTGCTTATTATGCACATAAGAAGAAACATTCGCAACAGCCTCAGCAGAACAAGCCTCGAGTTAATGCCACTGAGAGAAAATTTTGTTGTTGTTATCTCCGAAGTGAATGCTATCAACACGGGAAAGAGCGAAGGATGGTGAATTCACAATGATGTAACCACCTATGTCACCTATGATAGAGGTTGCTCAAGACTGAGATGATCATAAACAATGTAAACTTACTTTGGAAACTACTGATACCACTCAGTAATCGCTAAAGGTAATATTGAACTCAAATTCACTTCCGAAAAGACTGTTTTCTATCTTAATGTTTTTCACTCTTCGTAGATGAGAAAGAACCTAGTTTCTTGTTAATTTCTGAATAAGACCAGAGTTAAGCAAGTGATCGAACCCAACTAGTTTGTAATCACCAAGAAAAGTGTATTTGTGGGTAAGGGCTATGCATGTGAGAATTTGAACATGGAAGATGAGTAATTGAGCATTAACGGATTGATTGAAAATTGAACTGAACATAGCAGATGTACAACTTATTCTCAATAAAAAGTACTCAAAAGCCCTTTAAACAAGCAGAAAGAGAATGTGAACTATTTCAGTTAATGTGATATGACATATGTGACCTAAGTAATTCAATGACTAGGGAAGGAAAATACTATTTCGATACATTCATAGGCGACTGTTCTAGGTACACATGTATTTTTATTAAGAGCAATAGCCGGAGCACTATCTAAATGCAAATCTGTGACTGAAATTGAAAATAAATTGAATCAAGTTGTAAAATTTATAAGCGATCAAGGTGGTAAATACACATCAAAGAGTTTTATAGAATTTTGTGATCTTTACGCATAAAGAGAACCCACACTACTTCGGTGGGACCACACTAGGTGATGACCTTAGGCATAAAGAGAACAACCTACGCCTTATACCTTTCAATAAAGTGGCATAGGCATGGTTTAAAAAAACGGCCACTACCATTTTAGAACGGCTATTATTAAATGGCAATAGCCCATGCCATTACGTTATTTTCAATATAACGGTCATTATGGTTAGTTATAAAAAAGAAGTGCAAAAATTGGTCCATAACGATCATAATGACCAAAATTTAGAATATAACTGTAACGGTCAAAATATTGGCCGGCGATGCTTTTTCACCCCTTTCTTTTCCAAACCATTTGTAGAGCATCCTGAGACCGTGCTAGAGCTTCTCAAACATCTTTTTTCACCAAAACTCAAGCAATTTGCAAGATTTTGGTAGATTCTCATATGAAGGCATCTTCCCTCCTCAGCCACAATACCACTATGTCTATACTCCACTACTTTAATTAATTAATTCATCTTGATGTAGCGGTAAATGTCACTTGAAACTTGAAAGTTGAAATTCTCTCTCAACTTACTTGGTATTAAGTAATTAAGTACTGCACTGCTACTATTAGTTTCTCGACTTAAAGTGTTTAACACCAATGGTTAGTTCAAAGTTGTTGCAATGCATAATGTAACACTTGTGATATTTCAACTTATTTTAGGATATACATGTAGATTTATTCATTTCATAACATGCTTTACAAGTTTTAGATAAGAAATCGATATAGGATGTTATGACTTACGGCGATCAATATTATGACTTAGTTGATGATTGGAAAAGCATACTCTTGTCATGAGAGGTGTCTATGGACCAAAGAACATTTAGGCCAGTTTAATGTCTATTTAGTTAGCCTTTTCATAAATATAATTGTCCGAAATTCTTATGTTTAAATTGTCTTTTATCATGAGCCACTCAAGACTTTGTCATGATTAGATGATGCTGAAAACATTTCACTTGAATTTTATATGTCCTGAAATTACAAGATAATGAATACTGGGAAATATCAAGTTTCTCCCTTTTTTTTCCAAATCTCGAGTTATCTAGTTTTCACTTACACTTTCTTGAAATATTGTTATTTCAAATTCTGACTTTTGATTTGTATTTTTTGATGTATCTCATTATCTTCATAATTAACATGGGGCCATCTGTTTCCACTTCTTGAGTTTCTTGTTTGCTTGTTTGTGTAAAAATCTGTATTGCTTTCATATAAAATGATTTCCTTATTTATGGGTTTTGGTTGATTTTGTTAGGTTTTAAAATAGGTCATAAACTTTTGAACTTAAACGAGCCACCGAAGGAAGGTGAACAACTTTGTCATGTGATGCTAAGGAAAGACAATAGACATATTTGCCTCACACAATGCCTTGTTCCACCACCTGTCATGCTACAGAAAGATGATAAACCTAAAGTGTAGGTCAACATCTCATCTCAGTATTTCAAAACAATTGTATCTATTTTTTCATTATATGTCAAATTGTGACTTATTCTCTGGCTTTCTTGACTTCTATTATGTGTGCAATAGAGAGGAGAAGAGTATAATGGAAAAGAGTGCTGAAGGAAGTGAAAGTTTACCATCGATATTATTATCTCATTAGATAATCCTTGAAATATGGTGATCCTCAAAACTATATTACTACAAACAACTTCATTTAATTGACAATGATGAAAACCTAACGTTATATTATGTTTGTGGTGAGGAAAATAGGAAGAAGCAAAAGGAGGGGGGGGAGTTTTGGGGAAGATCATTTGTGTGAATCCAGTTGACTGACACATTATATATTTCTTATGGTGTCTTGTCCGACTATACTGGTATTTCATTATACTGGTATTTCAGATTAATGAATAACATTCGGTTGTAAATTGTCCATAACTTTGAAAGTGGCGAAACCTAGATGTGGGACCCCTTCTGGATGCTTGGCAGGGAGGATTGGAAGTTTTTCTCACGGATTAAAGGATGGGCCCCACATTATATATTTCTTATGGTGTCTTGTCCGACTATACTGGTATTTCAGATGAATGAATAACATTCGGTTGTAAATTGTCCAGAACTTTGAAAGTGGCGAAACCTAGATGTGGGACCCCTTCTGGATGCTTGGCAGGGAGGATTGGAAGTTTTTCTCACGGATTAAAGGATGGGCCCCACATGAGCATGGATGGATGATCATAGACATCTAATTAATGGTTGTAAATTGTCCAGAACTTTGAAAGTGGCGAAACCTAGATGTGGGACCCCTTCTGGATGCTTGGCAGGGAGGATTGGAAGTTTTTCTCACGGATTAAAGGATGGGCCCCACATGAGCATGGATGGATGATCATAGACATCTAATTAATGGATTCGGATTTTGGTGTGAATCATATGATTAAATACTTGATCCATGCTCATGTGGGGCCCATCCTTTAATCAGTGAGAAAAACTTCCAATCCTCCCTGCCAAGCATCCAGAAGGGGTCCCACATCTAGGTTTCTCTTACAATCCAGGCAATGTGTCTGGCAAAATAGCGCTGGATGGCTTATTCTTGTCACGAGGAAGGTGACTCTGCGTTGATCTTCCTAGCTGATCCATTGTCGCGACCCCGGACTGGGCCAAGGGGCCTAATCCGGGATCTGTAGGTGCGACTAATGATGCCGTGCCACGTGCATCTCTTTGTTTGGCTAATACGTACACGGATTTAAAGAAGACATTTCATCCGTGCACCTGATTTCCCACAGGGTTCCGCGGTGAGGATTTCACATTTAAATCATCTCATATATAAGTCATGTACATTTTCGGGATGCGGAAGCGTGTAGCAAATCAAGCATATAACAATTCATTCCATGATACAAGTACACAAATAATGATGTCAGAGTGAGCAATGATCATTGGAATTTTCCCAAAAGTATAAAGTTAAAGTTTATACAAAGATCAGTTAATTAATTGCCCCAAAAATAATGGCCAACAAAGGCCAGTACATCCAAAAGAATTTCCCAAATAGATGTTAGTCATAACTCCCAAAATGTATCGCGTCTCAAGGCATGACAGGATGTCTACATAACATCGTCAGCCTGCCATTCAACTACACGTTGCGGTTCACCGACCGCCTCCTCTGGCTCCTATTCAAAGGCAACGGGCTCTGGACCTGAGTACCAAAAAATGGGTCAGACACGACGGTCTGGCAGGTGGGTGAAAAGATATAACAATAAAGCAAATCAATGATACCTTGGAAAACATTGAAGCCTATATAAACAATGATTTTCAATAGAAGAGAATGCATCATTTATTAGAAAACACATGAACAGTCTAAAACATGTAAAGGTACCAACGAATCAGGATCTAGCAAGATGGCGACTACACAAAGCTAAATCCTTTTTCCTTAAAGTGAAGAGAGCAATATTGGGGCATTGACCTTAGTCACGCAAGGTGAGGAGAGTCAACGAAATTCATGGATACATATATAAATGGATGGGACCGCGAGAGCAAACCGGGTATCGGGACAGGACAGGATCCAGGCTGCAGCTGGCAGGACAGGAGGGGGATCTCCAAGTCGGTGGATCAAATCGACAATGTCATCCAAGCTTAGTGGTGCCGACTCATAAGTCATATGCAAGAAATCGGGACAAGTACATATATATATATATATACGGGACGGGATGCCCACAGGCACAATAACACATTTGCATCGGGTCAGGCATAAACAAGCTAGCAAAAATGCTAAAAGCATGATTTCAGTATTTCTGGGGCATAACTAGTCATATAACATAAAGTTTGAGTGCATGAGTAAAAATTCGGGTAAAATCAAGTATAATGGATTTCTATAAATTTCCGGACCAATCATTGAGGGTACAAGATTTAAATCAGTGTAAATAGGGTCCCGTATGTCAGATTTGATATAAATTTGGTACTCTGTGAGAGTTAAGGACATTCCGGGCTCCTATGCACATTGACAAGTCCAAAAACCATTAACGAATCTCTGTGATGAGGTTTCTTCCTCAACCAGGCTCCATACAACACTTCTTAGGTCTTTCAATTACATTGGGACTCCAAACAATACCTCCCCAAGCCTTAGAATTATGTTTCAAACCTCCCTACATTGACCCAGGCCTGTCAGACAGTTGGCTCGAGCGGACTGGAAGGTGCGGTCGAGCGAACTGCTCTTTGTTTGGGTCCGCTAGAGCGAAGTGTCAAGTTCGCTCCAAAACCTGATTCTGAAGTGCAGTTCGGCTCTTCTTTTCTTCTCCCCCTTACATACATTTTTTAGCACCCTTTTTACACATAAATGAGGGTCTCAAATCCTCTTTTAAACCCCATGTAATCCTCCATAAAAAACCATCCACAAGGTGAATCAAATCCCTCCTTTCCATCCACATTCAACCACAAGAGATCCATTACAATATAAATCATATAAGCTATAAATATTTTTCCAAGATGTAAGCAAGAGAGAAATAGACTCAACATTGTGCATTTTCAAAGCAATATGAACCACATAGAAAAAGAGTATGAATAGGAATAATGTGAAATCATCAAAACCACCTTTCTCATAAAAACATATTAACATTTCAAAACATCTATTCATCCACTTGCCTTAGGTCCAAAGCTAAGCAAATCAAAGCTTTAAACACCCTCCAAGGCTATTAGCACCAAGCTACACAAAAACCCCCAAATAGAATCAATAAGAACCCTAGAAAATCAAAACCAATACAATAGGAAGAGAGGGCTTTCAAGAATCAAGATAAAGCCCTTCTAAGGCTAAACAAATATAAATCTAAGAGATTAGGAAGATCTCTTACATGGAAGTTCTTCAAAAGACAAGACTAGCTCAATGGAAGCTCCAAGAAAGCTTGGTTTCTTCTCCAACGGTGTCAAAATGAAGCTCTCAAGGAGATGAGGAAGATGGTGAAGTCCATTATTCCTTTTGGCAAGAGATTGGTGTGGATTGGAGATGAATAAGCAAGAAAAAAGGGAGGAAACCCTAGGGCAGCTGGAGCAAGTCTCTTCCACAATGGATTTGAGCAAGAAGGGGGAATGAAGAAGAAGGGTTCCTCTTATATAGCAAATGGAGATGGGTCCCACAACTAGGAATTCTTGTCGGGCTAAAAACATGGCTTTCGGGACCTCGGATGAGTTTGACAAAGAAGGAAAAGTTGATCGTCAAAATTTCTAGTTTCGAAAAAGTATATGTTTCGCGGGTTTTGGTGACATTGAAAATTGTGTCCAGATTTTGGGTAAAAAGACCATTTTGCCCTCAAAATAGGAAAAGTCGGGTTTCGAGGTCTCGGATCGGGACGGAGTCAACATGAAAGTTGTAGAGATTAACTAGATGAGTCAAATGGGATTAAAACACAAATTTATGGAATCTCAAACAATCCCTCAAGCTCATACAAAGTCGTCAAAGGAACCCCCAAAGGGTCCCACTAAATCAAAGAAGGCTCTCAAAATTCCCCAAAGCTATTTGAAAGCTATTCTAATCCCAAACTTAACCAAAATCCACTAAACATACTTACAGCTAAAACACAACTTAATTAATACTAATTGCGGTCTCTCGGGTCGGGGTCTTACATCCATCTTGAACTAATCTTGTCCTAAGTCTACTATTAACCTTTTCTGCAAAAGATACATAGAGGATATCTCTTCAAATAGAAAAACCTTACTTGGTACTTAAAAACTAAGTTTTCCTTGCCTTTACATCTCTATTTAAAGACAAAATCAACAATATTCCTACTAATATAAAGTTAAATTTACCCACCTTATATTAATCTATATCATAATCATAAAAGGAAAATATTCATGTGCATCCATCCCTCACCATGTTATGGTGAGGGACAACATAGTAGGGTTGACTTTATAACACATCCGAACCATCCACACACATGAAACCCCCTTAAGTACACTAGACACATTAAATTTTCACTTATCCAAATGGATTGGACCGCTGGATTGAGGGTCAAATCTTTTCCTTTAATATAAATCATTAAATTTGTAGGCCACCGATGAAGGGGTTAGAGGCATGGGATTGACCACAAATTTGATATATGGTCTCATCCAAGGTGTCTCTTTCCATCCCCCACAAGTCCCATGATTGGTGGGTTCCTAGGTGGGCCCCATTAAGTTTGTCCCTCACCATATGGTGAGGGAAGGATGCACAGGAAGATCCCCCATCATAAAATATTTTTTCAATAGAGTCCAACTTATTTAACAAATATTAAAAGGAGAAAAATAAACAATTACAAACTGAAATCTTTCTTATTCATTTTTCCATTTTTTGTTTATTTTAATGAGCCCCATGTTTGTTACATTGGATCATATCTTGGTTGTTCCAAAAATCTGGCCTTGGATTCAGATATGGATCTTTATTTGCATTATTATCTGCGACATGGGCCCAAGCTGGTCTTATATATGTGCTGCAGCAAAATTGCAGCTACAAAAGCTTGATGAGTAAGCACGGACTGGTAAAGACAATTTTTTTTTAATGGGATGAGATAGATATGCTTAGACACAACATTGAGAGGAAACTCAATCAAACTGTAATGTAGGGTTAGTTCTTTTGGTTATGTATTTACTACAACAAAATTAAATGATATGACAAAAGTAATGCAGGTCCAATAGCGCCAAACATGTCAACAACACCATCATGGTTGAGTGGTGTTGGCACTGTAGTTTCGCACGATCTCTGGTTTTCAAGTTTGAAAGTAACACTCCAGATCAGTAGCCCAACATAGTGGAAACAAAGTGCCAAACATGTCAGAATAAATTATGCAGCAAGTGATGTATTAGACTCTAAAAGTAGAATAAATTATGTCCAAGATTATGCCATAAGACTTAAGAGTGATCCCTCTCTCTCTCTCTCTCTCTCTCTCTCTCTCTCTCTCTCTCTCTCTCTCTCTCTCTCTCTCTCACACACACACACACACACACACACACACACACACAATGAGTATAATTATTTGTCAACTTCTGATACAAGAACGTAGTTATTAAAAGTTAGTATTTGAGATACGCATCCAATGGGAAAAAAATTCTTATATTTGACGGGTCTGGAAAAGGGTTCTTATCTATAAAAACAAATTCAATTTACAGGTAAGTTTTAGGATTCTAGTGTCTTTTATATGATTTTTGTACTTTTGTATTGAATTGCACGATCTCGACAATTCATCTAGGTGTGAATAATTACAACCAAATGACTAGTTTTAGTTCTTTTTTACCACTTTTTTTCATTTTCTTTTCCTTTCCTTTTTTTTAAATTTTTTTTGGTGTTTCTCTTTTTAGAACATTGTCTAGTGTTTAAGGAAACATTTTAATAAAAGATAAGAACTTGTGGGATTTGGGGAGGTCTTAAGAGGAAAACATAAATATGCACATGCGTGGAAGCATTCGGCCATAGGTATGAGTGACACCTTTTTCCCCATCTTTTTGTTGAATCACTTCTGTAACTTCAAGTGGCATTTTAGCCAGGTAACATTAAGGGTTTGGATATTATTTTATTTAAACAGATCAAAAGAATTGCAAGTGGTTTATATTTCCTAGTAATGTTGACATCATAAGCATATTTAACTATTCACACATTTTATTTATATATATATTACAATTATATGATGTATATGTCTAGCATCTAGCTTGCTCCCACTTTTAAAAGTGGAGTATGCTCATCTTTTTCAAAACCTATATATTGTACAGATTTTTCATTAATCTAAACCCTAAACTGGGACAGCTTCGGATCCTCCATCAAAAAATAGATCAATCTCCCAAGGGATTGATCAAATCCAAGATGGATTCAAGCACTAGGGCACTCTCAAGATAATGGAAAACACCCTAATTGAAGAGAAAACTCAGAACTCAAGGATTAATTGATAATAATCATGAATTACAATGAAGCCCCTCAATCCTTATATAGAGGAGTGGGATCTATCCAATCTCTTGCTTGACAACTAAGAGTTTCAAAAATTAAAGAAGTCTAACTAAAATAGAAAACAGATAATAGCCATCCTAATATGAAATAAAAATAGGATAAAATTAGAACTCCATAGTAGCTCTCGGTCAAATTGGACATGTGGCTTGAAGCCTTAAACCCAATGGATTGGGTTGACCTATGGGTCAATGGGTTGGCCCAGTTGACTACTACCAAACCTGCTCCTAATAGGAGTTGGTTGGGGGAGATCACATGTTTAATCTGACCCATTTCCACCATCCCTATAAATATCCAATGAATTTCCTGCATTTCAGTTCTTTTACATTGATGGGATATAGTTTCTATTATGATGAGTTATTCCTTCACATAACCTGTTACTTTGTTGGATCTGAACTTTTGTTTCCTGACTTTTAACCACTATTGCAGCCCTCATCTTTGGACCGTATATGAAACAAAACCACCTGCAAACTATTTGCTTTCTGGCTTGAGTAAATGTTATCTGCATCCTGTTTTTGAGAATCCTTACCAGAGGAAGGAGTGGGGCAGATTTTTAATTTTCCTTCAGAAACACAATCGGGTAAGACGTCCTCTTGACTGGGCTGTTCCTTTTTGCATATTGTGTTTTGTGTCATTGCTATAACATTTGTGTTACTTTTGAGAACTTTTAAAAGTCGAAACTGTTATGCTTTCTTCATTTTAGTTTAATATGTGAGGAACTTATGGTGGTGTTTTCCTCATGGGCTCATATCTTTAGATGAATGTAAATGGTACAGAACAAGGATGTTTCATCAATATTCTTCTCCTAGTTATTATTGGTTTCTTTCTTTTGAAACCTTTTTGTTTGCTTGGGAAAGATTTTTTTTTTTTAATGGTATTTGCTTGGAAAAGCCGACCCCACCTAGTGGGAAAAGGCTTGGTTTGGTTTGGTTTGGTATTTGCTTGGAAAAGATATGAAGCAGCTTGGGCCTCACAGTTGTCTGCTGTGTAGTTTGGAGGGAAGTTGATGTCATGAACTACTTTCTGTTTTACTGTTACTAATTCCATTTAGCTGCATTGAAATTATTTTATCCGGCCCTTTTATAATGGTATGCTTATAATCCAGGCTTGCCATTATAGTCCATGGCATAACCTGTGGAGATCATCATTCAGTTCAAGCTTTTGAAAAATAAAATTGCTTTTTTTTTTTGAAGGTTGCTGCTGTGAGGTCTAAGACATGTGATTTTTACATACTTCCTCCGCAAAAGGATACTGATTATAGTTATGTTGTTGTTCTATATCATATGGTGGTGTCATTTCCTGAAGTAACTGATCAAGTGCCTTCTCCATCAGGTAAACCACATAACCTAAATATAATTACACACGCTTCTGTTATTATATGATGCAGGTCTAACTATCTGGTTGTTGAATTTGAGTGCTGATCTACAGGAGTGTCTTTGATGTTGAAAATGCAAAGTGACATATCCTTTGAAAGACTGAACCTTTGGTTGCATCCCCATCCATAAATTAATAGCCTTCCCATTTTAAATCTAACCCTCCTTTAGGGTTCTCTGACAACTATTATTTCATTCCAAATGAAAGGTATATCTCTCATGATATCAAGTATCAATACTTCATTTTCCTTTCTCAATTGGTAACATAATGCAGCCTGCAACATCTAGACATGAACAGTGCTGTAAGACATAATTAAAATTTTAATTAATTTGGAAAATAAGTGAAAATGCAAGCATTATGTATATCTATGTGCCATCTATCAAGTTGATAGATGAGACAAGCACTTCGTGACCAACATGGCAATGATCTCTATTCTTCGATTTCACAAGGATTTCGACTTCCTCATTTGCATGCTTAGCAGATGCTGAGAAATATTAGTTGCCAGTACACTTAACTTTCCTTCTATCCTGAGAAATATTAGTTGCCAGTACACTTAACTTTCCTTCTATCCATGTGAATGCATGCTCAAGTCTTCCACCACGACTACTCTAGATGATGAAGCCCATGAAACCTCAAACTTTCCTCTAAACCAGCAATAAGTCTCTATTAGACTCACCCACATGATCATTTCACTTTGCATTTTCCACATGTGCCACACACAACTGACACTTCTGTGCTTAGAATATATTCTAATGCATCAACTCTACAATTTAAGGGTTAAACTTAATGGGTACAAAATGCTGAAGTCTGTGCCACACTTATGCTTTGCCTTGCAAGTGCATGTCATCAGTCCTTATGTTGGAGGCATCACCTTGCATTTTTTGACATTGGGGTCTCCAAACTAATTGGATGCTTCTAGTTGCACTGTTATATTAGATCATTATGACTACTTCTGATAGTATTATGTATACTCAACCCATATAATTTAATGTCCTTGTTCTTCTCATGATTTTTTCCTGCAGTTTTTGTATCCCAAAAGTTTGCAAACTCATGTTTATTTGATTTCCATTTCCAGGCAGGGTCATTGTGGGGACCCATGTCCCAGGTGATAAGGTAATTTCAGATTCCACGCAGAATAGTGCACATGGACGTGTAGTGGCCAGCATACAACCATCAACTGGTAGCTTGAAATCTGAAAAATCAGAATCCTTGGGGGTAGATCATGTGTCAGATTGCCACTCATCCCAAGTCTCCAATCATGCAACTCATTGTTCACTTGACAAATTTGGTGGTAGCTCATTTGTCAATGTTGAATGCAAAAAGTCTTTGCAGAGAGTATCAAATACTCAAATAAATCAGAACTCTCCAGCTGTAGAACTTCCACAAATATTCAGAGAAATTTCTCCTCAATCATCTCGGGAGGTAGATCACCAGTCACTTAAAATGCAGGATGGCTGTCTTCGGAGAAATTTTATACAAGCTGACCCTACTTATCTGAGAACTCTAAGTCAGTCTCATTCGGGATGGATCTTTGGTGCAATAGCTGAGCTTGTTGACAATTCTAGGGATGCTAAAGCGACCAGGTACTAATTGGATTCAAGTCTCATCTTAGTCATATCCTTTAGATTTTGTGTAGGCCTTCCCCCCCTCCCTTTCCCTAATCTAAGATCAAGTGGCGTCCTGGGAAGCATTGCCTTAAGACAGGTTGTAGGGTTCTATTTCTGAGCTGATATGGGTGCATGTTTTCGTAATCCAACGGGTTGAAATGACTGCCCTAGCTTAGTGTTAAGGGATGGCCCAAAACTATCAGACTGCAAAATTAAACCCATCCATTGTCTTTTTTTATACTTTTTATGATTCGTTTTATGTATTATCTTTTTAAGATATGAATAAGAAGGTTATGATCTTTTAACCACAGAGATGCTTTTAGAAGTGCTATCCATGTTAGGGCATGTCATATTCAAAATGGTAGAGTTAGAAAATGCAGTCTTGAGGCTCAGGAGTCAGGAACCTATTGCTTATCATCTTAATTGATTGACATATCACTTGCACTCTCTGACTTAATTTGCTCACTCGAAATTGTTATTTGTTGTTATCAGTGTGAAGATTTCGGTGGAGCCCATGTATTCGAAGAAAGCGGGCGAAATGATTCCTGTGCTGTCTGTTGTAGATGATGGGCATGGAATGTCTCACATTCAAATTCTTAGGATGCTTTCTTTGGGCCACAAGCAACCTTATGACGATGATCCGCATCATATTGGAAGATTTGGTGTTGGATTTAAGGTATCGTTCTACACATTTCATACTGAAAACCTAAATGGACAAAAGTTGTTTTCTCATTTGAATAGCAAATTTTCAGTTGAGACATGTAGCACCAGTGTGGGGTCCACTGGCTCTACCAGATCCATTGGTAGGCTATGGATTTGGGGATACAAAAGTAGGTCCAGTAGACATTTATATCCATTGTTAAATTCCTATGATTCATGTTGATTCCTATGGAAAAAGACTAATATCCATGCAGCTGTTAAGAGATAGATGTTAGATTATGATATTCAGGTGATATTAAGGGGGGTGTGTGCGTGTCTTGGTGGTTTTGGATCAATGATAGCCCCATGCACATGAAGATTTTCCACACACACACATAAATCAGTAACTGAAAGTATATTAAAGAAAACAACATCACTAAAGATGAGCTGCCTTCACAGGCCCTTCAAGTACTAAAAAGAGTGTAAGGTATCCTTTTTGTGAACAACCTTCATACATATATAATGCCATAAAGGGTCTGGCACTGCCACCTGTGAGTTTTTTTTAATGGACAAATGGCCCTCTTTTATAGCAGACTTTATAACATTGATGGGAAGGCTCTTTTAGTCATTTGTCTCCTTTTCCATGCAAGAAGGATGCTTAAAGGGTTTAACTTCACATTAATTTTTATTCATATTGTCAACCATGGGAATTTAAAGCTCATGCAGCTCTTTTTTCTTTTTAAATGGCAATAACAACATCACAAGTGCACCGACATGGATTTTCATCGGGCTGCTCAAACAAATCTCTCAAAGTTTCAAGGATTGTGGAAATGGTGAGTAAAACATATAATGCAAGATGCATGTAAAACTCCTGAAGGAGAACCGGCATGGATGTTGGATCCAACAACGGCAGGTGGGTTGCAGTATGTATGATTAAACATAGCCAGCATTTGTGGGAGGCAGATCTTGTGCCAAATAGAATAGCAGGTGGGCTGACGGTTGTCCGAGCAGCAACAAAAAAGATGATGTCTCGAACCTGATTGGCCGATAGTTTCAGTGTGATAAAGGGTTAGGCACATTAAATCAAGCTAAAATTTGATATCTGGGCAGTATCCATATGGATCTTTTCACCACCCTGGTCACATGATCAGGGGGGGCGGCGTGGGCCGCAGCAAGCTTCCTCAATAGGGCAATATATATTGACAATGCTTATAGTATGTTACTATCTTATGTTATGATGTGCTGTTAAGCATCATCATTCTATAATCTTTTCACTTATCTATGGAAAATCTTCCCCTTTAATTGTGATGAATTAGGAACTGCTAATGATTCATTTCATCCCCTGTTTTTCCTCCTCTTTATAATTACAAAGTTTATTCAATCGTATGCTGTGTTTATAATCAACTATATCACTTATAATATATGTTGTTAGCAATTGGCTTCCTTTAAACTGTTAGGAATTCCCTATGGTTCATTTTTGTTGTGATTTGAATGCTGATTTTGATTCCTATGACGTAGACTGGAGCAATGAGGCTTGGCCGTGATGCCCTTGTTCTGACTCAGACAACAAGCTCAAGATCTGTTGCCCTTCTTTCACAGTCTTTCAATGAAGGCAAAGATGTAATTTACCATTCATTCCTCTCTATCGTTTCTCCCTTTTTCTCCAATGCTTCACACTTTCATTGTTTCCCAAGTTCCATACTTTCCAATAAGTGTTTGTGTCCGTCTATTATTGCAGAATATTGAAATCCCTATTGTGAGCTACTGCAAAAGGGGTAACTATATGGAAGTTGACACGAGTATTCACTCTGAAGAGGCCGATGTACATTTGAGTGCTATAAAGGAGTTTTCACCTTTCAATGAGTATTCTATTGGCCAGAAATTAGGATTATTTGATAGAATAGGTACTGGAACACAAATATATATCTGGAATTTGGACAAATGGGGAGCAGACTACAGTTTGGAGTGGCATACTAGTGACACAGAAGGTCCTTCTTCCTGTCAAAACCACAGTGACATACTAATTCGTTCGAGGCGGATTAGATCTCGACCTGGGCAAATTAGCCACAAGGTCAGTCCAGTTTTCTTTTATTTTCTTTCTTTCTTTCTTTTTTTTCCTAACTAGTGCATTTAACTTCACTCAGCCTCACACTCTACATGATGTCCCTAACCTGCTTGACACTGAGATTTTTCTGTTATCAAAATATGACTTCCCTTTTGGAGGTTGAATTTTGTTTCATGGGTTCAAAAAGATTGAATTCAAGTTATTCAGTATTTTCAAAAGTGAATTGAATGTTTAGTATCCATATACGTATGTACTTTTGCAATCTTTGGGTGGCGAACAGGTTGGCTCAGGTAAAAGCGGGTCGGGTTGGTAAGGATGAAGATCAACCCATATCTAACCCATTTTAAAAACGGGTGAGGTAAGCCCAACCCTCATCTGATGCAGGTTAACCTGACCCAACACAAGTCATTTCAATCAGTGGCGCTACGAATTGTAGGATTTTAACAATTCATATGAATACTTGCATTATGCCTACTTGCATGTGTGTGTGTTCCATTTGTTGAATATTTGTTTATTGATTTGGTTTTTATTTGTAATTTACTCCTATATTGCAAATATTTTTTGGAGCTCCGCAGGTTCTGCTGGATTATTCACTTCGAGCTTATTTGGAAGTTATTTTCCTAGAACCTCGTATGAAGATATATGTTCAAGATTCCTTGGTAATTAAAAAAAAAACTTCATTTTTCTTTTCCTGAAATATTTCAAAGAATGTTCTCTCTTACAATTGGTAATGGAATACTGTAAGAAATAAACATTGTCGGAATGTATTATTATTCATTTCATTTGGTTACTTGATTACATAGGTGAAATGTCGACCATTGAAAAAGTTCCTCAACAAGACTGCCTTGGTGAATGGTGATATCATGGGCATTCCTGTTCAATTGACTTTGGGCTGCAGTAAAATAGAATGGGAGCAGATGAATTGTGGGATGTTCTTGTATTGGCACGGGCGCTTGATTGAGGTAAATGTTAGCTTGCAACATGATTGAACATTATCTCAACCTTCATGATTAAAAGAAGGCTGCATTTTTGTGTTTTTGTCATTGGTTCTAGTTTAAGCCGTTATTTTGGACAGTTACAGAAACGATTGAAGTTTAATATGAGTTTGATACTCATTTCAAAATTTGTTGGCAATTTTTCTTATGAAGCTTGTACATATTATGACGTTTTTTAACCATTCCTTTGAATTTTGTTCAGTTTCATATAAAAAAATCTTTGTACACTGCCTACAGTTACCAGGGCAAAGTTACTTTTTTGGAAGTTTTTATGTTTTCTAGTTTATTATTTGGGTCATTTATTCACTTTTTTAGGAAGTATGGAGTGGGAGGCGGATTATTCTTTCACTTCATGTGCATGAACAAAAAAACTAGATCATCATTGAATTTTGGAAGAAAGCTCATCATTGAAAATTTAGCAGCTCAATTATATGTTTCAATATATGCTTCACTGTTTGTACTTGTTCCTCTATCTTGATCCAGTATCACTAGTTGTCTTAACCTGGCCAAATTGAAATATAATTAAGAAGATACTACTGTCTGTCTTAATTTCATTTCTTTTCCATGACAAATATGATGCGTTTTCCTTTGTTTTTCATGTTCATATCATCTTATTGCAGTAAAATGTTATGATCTTGAGTTTTTGGGCCCTTTTTTATAATGTAGCATCAGTTTTTTTCAAGTTTTTATTACATCCTTCGCTTTTGGTCCTTTCTTTGTAGGCTTATAAGAGAGTGGGAGGCATGGTCCACAATGCAGACATGGGTCGAGGTGTAATTGGTGTAATAGATGTTACAGATTTTATGGTACGAGTTCCTTTTCCAAATATTGATTTCATTATTTTGTTCTTTCCTGTGATGTTCGTGAAAATCATGACCTCGCTTTGGTGGTTGTGTCTTTGCCTTATGTTTGTCACGTCTCTCTCTATGTTCTTCATTATCATAACACATTTTTTCCTCTGATGGGTAATGTAGAGTTATGGGAATGGCTATGCGTGGGTCCATTGCAACAAACAAGGCTTCCAGGATTGTGAGCAATATGCCAAATTGGAGGAGTGGTTGGGTAACAGAGCTGATGAATACTGGGATGCCAATTTTGATGATCTGCACCTGGTATTTTGTGCACTAGATTAAGCTTTCATTCTTCATGTTGTGTCTGGCTTTTCTTGCTTTTCTTAGGATCACAAAAATTATTCTTTATGCTTTTTTTTTTCTCTATTGGTAGAATCTTGAAGTCGATGGAAAATTCACTCCCCAAAATGGCAACTAGCCAGTCACATTCTTAATTATTCACATTGATTATGCTTGTTTGGTACATTTTTCAGTTTAAAGGTTGAACTCCATTTTGATATATTTTTACTTGTAGGAGGTGCGAAGACATAAGAGATAAAAGGTGGTTTATCCACTGTACCTGATATACCCATCCATTCTTTTTTGGAACTTGTGCAACCGATACAATTATTTATTTAATGTGCACTGCATACTCATTTGAAAATTGAAACTTGCATTCTACTTGGAAGTTGTCTTACACGTGTTTGGTCGTGTGCCACTTTGTTAACTTTTCAAAAATGCATTCTACTTGTGGACATTAAGGAGGAATTGAAGAAAATATTGAGGATCTGTGTCAATGTGACAACGATGTCGTATATATACTAGTGTTTGGGATCCAACTTTCCATGTTAAACAAATCACAAGTCATCCTTTTTTTTTTTGCTTAATCTGCTAACCAACATTTTTTTATAAAAAACTTTTAAAACATCTCCTGCAATTTAGAAAGATATACAAACTTGTGACTACATCCCACGTGTTTATAGCATGTGCAGAATTTTAATCATTTAACAGTGGATCTTGTCATGTTTCCACCCCAACTGGACATAGTAAAAGCGACAGGCCTTCCCCATGAATCTCCTCAGGCCACATGAGCCCCAGTTGGTTTAGTTGGTGATGGAGTGAGCTGGACACAATGTGTCTCTGGGCCAGTCCGTAGTGCTTCCCAGTAGATGTATGGGCTTGGCCTACATAAAAAAAAACGACCAGGATGCTAACCAAATTTCTTTTTTCTCCATGTAACGTCGGATTTCATTTTGTCGAATTTCAATGTTGGATCCTTTGGGCATCCAGGTATATGGGAGGCAATTTTCATCGCTACCTCTCTTCCGCCTCTTCCTTTTATCATCTCTCATCCTTTCATTTTTTTCTGTGTTAGAGTATATTTGGCACAAACTTAAATATAAATGTAGCAAAGGGCAGATTTTATAAATTGGGTGTGATCTATCATTTTTTTATATCAAATTTGTAATTAATTGTTAATTCTTAATAAAAGTTGCCATTCAAATAATAACAATAATAATTTTGAAATTAACTGGTACTTGTTGCCTTTTCTTATGCAGAAAAAAGGTATTTCACACTACAAGCCTGACTGTGAATGGGTACAATGTGATAAATGTCGTAAGTGGAGGAAATTGAGCAAAGGCTTTGACAGCAAAAAGTTGCCTGCGGAATGGTGTGTTAGCTATCTTTTTTCGAGTGGCCTCTCTTTCTCTCTGCCTCTCTGCCTCTCTCCCTCTCCCTCCTTATGTGCAATGTCATCTTTGTGTTATTTTGTCACTTTATTTTTGTACTTTTTAAAGTTGTTTCGAAAGGATACCTTGTTACATTCTCGCTTTCCTTATCAAGAAAATAAAATTTCCACCACATTACACTCTTATATCTAACAACTCAAATTATCATGCTCCAATTTCCTGTTGCTTTAGGTTTTGCTTTATGCTGCCATTTAAAGGAAAATGTGAAATTCCTGAACAAGTTGAACGTGGAGTGATCACAGTGGGTGCTAAACGGTCTAGACAACACCCCAGTCAGAAGCCCGTTCAATGTGATGAAGATGCAAAGATGGATATAGGTGTCCTGGCAAAGGCAGGTGAGCATCAGAATGCCTGCTCAAGTTATGATTGTTATGTCTAATATCCTGAAAATTCACCACGTATGGTAGATAAATAACATGAATAAAATTGATAATTGATTCGGCCATTTTATTTTAAAAAATTTAAAAAAAAAATTTAAGTGGAATCTTGCAGTTGGTTGATGTCCAGAATTGAGTTGTCTTGTCTGGATCATCTTTGATTAATAATATTTTTTTAAACACTGTAGATGGCCTCTAAACTCAATATATGGAACTGTGATTTTGAAAACCTAAATTCAATTGTCTTGTTTTCAGATAGTCTGGTTATTGGTGCTCCTCCAAAATCGATAATCTGCATATCTTAAAAATATGGGACAACTATAATAATGTTTAGCACAAAAACCCATGCTAATCAGGGGTTTGCATGAAGAGGTAGGATTCTATGTATGTTAGAAATGAGGGAAGGTGGGAGTTTATAAGTGGAGGAAGTATATTAGTGGAAATTGGATGGAGAATATGTTAGCAGTTGTAAAAATTGAAAGTAATTTCCTATCAAAATATAAAGGACTGTCAAAATTGGATCCAAAACCTTCTAGCTTAATATATCATAATGCTTTTGTTATCAGAAGAGAAAACAATCCTATTGCAATCTTGTTTAAAGAAATGTATATGACCATTATTAATCTTGATACATCTCTTTGGTTATCATGCGAATAATATATATTATTATTATCACAACTAGTCCACTACTACTATTATTAGTAATCTCAGTGTATCTACTACTACTACTACTATTAATAATCTCAATGTATGGCCATTTCATAACTTTAGCATCATTTTTTTTTCTTTGAATATTATTTAGTCTTAATATGTATGATAAATTTGTTTTATGTGTTACTTGGTGTGATCAATAAAACAAGTTTGTTTTACAGCTTCACTTAATACTTTTCCTACTGCAACTCAATGCTCTGAAAGCCACCAAGAACAGCATGTCACCAAATGTGATCCAAGTGGGAAGCTTGATGTTGCTTCAAAACTACCAAACACACATCAGAAACCATCAAAACGAAAACGTAAGTTCATTAACTCAAACAATGTTCATGGGTATAACTTGAGGAGAAGGCACAAATAGATGCTAGTTATAAAATGTATTCAGCAGAGGTCACAGATGTATTAAAATTAACCCATCTTACATTTATCAAGTATAATGACACTAAATTTTTCCGAGGTCTATCCTTCTTAGCAATGGGTCTAAAGTATTAACCTTGATATGTAGCTTATTTATACCATAATGAGTTTGGGCCTCCCTCGGTTGCAATTCATGTCAAATCAATCAAGTTCGGGGCCTTTCCACTTTATTCATTCATTCATTTATTTATTTAACTTGAATGTGGCCCCATTTCTAGCACACATGCACAATGGATGGCCCTCCTGGAAACCTCATGGACCTGCTTGGCCTATTTCTGACCCTAGTTTCTTGTTAATTACCTGCCAAAATTAATGTCAGGGTAACACAGCTCCAGAAATCTGAGATGCATACTTGCAGGCCCCTTTTAGGCACTGACAAATGTGCTTGTAGCATTTGTTTTTATATCTTGCTCCTGTATTTTGTGATTTTTAGGCTCCAATCGGAAACGACTATTCAAACAGTGAAAGCGTGTCTGCCCTTATCAAAGTGGCTCATGCCAAGAACAATTAAGGTGGTTCTAAGAGAAGAGGAGATTGCAGCTCCTGCAAATACAAAGTAGGAAAAGAGGAGAGAAAAACGCAATCGAAATGAACAGCAGATACAAGTGGTGGAGAAACAAGAAATCTGAAAATATTTCTCATAAAGCGATATTGCATATACATGATGGATGATGGGAAAATGGTGGCTTTTTTCTTCTTTTCTGTTTTTTCTCGTGGTGGTGGTGGTGGTGTTGTATGCTAGAAACTCGAGCTCATACATCCTTGCCTACTAAGGCGCAAGCTCACACATCCCTACTAAGTTGTTGTTTGGTAAGTTTACATTTTTGGTCTATTTGACTTAAAATTGATTTAAATAGATTTGCAATGTTTTTTTATCAAAAATAAATAAAAATTAAATCGAATCCAATTGAATTAACTTTAACAACTTTTTCCTCTTTTTTTTTTTTTTCAAAAGTAACAAGAGTTATCTTTTTCAAATGAATATAAATGCGGAAAACAAGCATACATTTTTTGAGGTTTTTTTTTTTTCCTAACAAGTCTGCCCTATAACATTTACAATGGGACAATTTTGCCTCTACTAGTTTAACAAGTCTGCACCATATGCTTTTCCTACATGACAAGTTAGTTCATATCATTTCTTTTGTATGACAAACTTTTTCATATACCAAAAAAGTTTTTTTTTTCTTTCTTTTTTTTTTGTAAAAGACTCTAATTGGAACCTCTCTATTTGAAAAGAAAAAAAAAATCTAATTGAATCAACTCTAGTTCAAACAGATCTGACTTGCCAAACAGCCCTTAATTTTGCCTCTGATCAGCTGCTGAGTTACGGGTGGGACAAATGGTACCAATTTTTAAGATAGGATCTCGCTCTAATGTTTTAGTATTTCTGTGAAAGGTAGCGTCTGTAAATACTCTTTTTAAGTTTTTTGTGACTTAGTTCGGGCAATATGAATCTCATAGTCCATTTCCTGGTCCTGAAATATGCTTACCCTAGTGACATTGTACTAGTTGCATTTTTACTATTCACTTGGAACGGTGCCATGCCATCTTTCATGATTGCTACAATATCTAGATTGTTGATTATCAAATATTTAACATCGATTTGGTGGGTTAACAAAAATAAAAATAAAAATCCAACAACAATAGCAAACAACATTGTTTCATGGAGTTGATCAAGGATTATTTGAGTGATGCCAATCTTCCGAGTCCCCTATCCAATTTATTTTAGCAAAGCTGCTAAGGTTGGAAAAAGCTCATCATTCCAGCTTGTCAAGTAACTTGTAACTGGTTCAAGGGAGAGGTCTTGTATTTAACACTTTTTTTCTATGGCCACCATGCATGTGGATAAAGAGGGTTCGCAAGTGTCATAGAGATTAAGGGGGTGTTTGGATAACTACATAATATAATATTAATAAGTTTAAATATTGTAAGATTTTATTATCATAGAATAAAATAGTATCATATTATTATATAGTGTCACTTATAGTGTTTGGCAATTTTTTACAAATTTCAATATACCTTTGAAGTGTTTGGCAATTTATAAAAAAAAAAACTCACAAGATGATATACTAAATAAAAAACGGAATGAAAGTAATCAATTGACCCCAAGACCCACTAATTAGTGATCACATTGTTAATAATCATGGTAGGACTCACTATTGTAAAAAATCACATGATTAAATGTTAAAACCTTGAGATCCAAGCAATACTGTTTGATTAAGGTAGGTCCACCAAATGTTGATAGCCATAGTGTAATACATCTAATGGTGATTATTACAAATGAGCCTATCTATTTTTTTATTTTTTTTGGTAAAACCTTATCTAATGCCAAGCATCATTGATGAATCTATCTATGAGAAATCATTATGGGACTCATTTGATATTTGTAGTCATACTAACACAAGGGGAGCTATCAAATAGTGGGACTAATTTAATGATGACAAATTTCTAACTACAATCACACAATTCAATTTTGGTAATTAATTAGAAACCCAATTAATTTTGATAGTATGGGACCTACCTAATATTAGTTATCATGATGAAGGGTCTCTAGTGTGACATTAATAAGACCCTCATAATATTGATAATTAAAAATGGCCATGTAATTATGATATGGTTATATGGCCCCACATTAAATTTGTAAGTATTGTGGGGCCAATGTAATATTAGGATTCATAGTTGCAATGAGGTCATTAAATGTTAAAACTTATAGTGAGCCACTATATTAATAGTTGCCCATGTTCTTTATAAATAAAAAAGATTTGTAACAAAAGATTATCTTATACAACATATCATTGAATAATGTAATATGAAGGTTTTTAGAGGAAAGAAATATATTGTAATATACTTTCGAAGTTATCCAAACACCTCCTTTTTTTGTGCATAGATTATATTCTAAACTAGCATATAATATGACAAAATCTCTTGAAATATCTTGTTTCCAAACACCTTCTAATTCTTGGTTGTCTAGAATTTATACAGGGTGGGATATACCCTATGTTATTAAAAAAAATTATAAGTTGCAATTGATCCCGTTTACATGAAGCAGCATCTAAAGCCTATAGATCCAAACTGGTGTCCATGTGTTGAATTCTCTTAATCACATGCAATATTGAATTGTCACTGTATAAAACTAATGCTGAGATAAATTAGATCCAAAACAAGATTACGCTTAAAATGAACAAGTGGGCCAACATGTGTTTTTCATCCCAGCTCAAGTGATTGAACGTCAATAATTTGAATTAAGCAATGCAATGATTATTGAATCTTGGCAATTTGACCGTACAGGTGTCTTTAAAACTAAAATTTTGCTTCCTGGTGGTTGACCTCTTTTAAAAAAAAAAAAAGTTGTCGAGCCTGTACAGGACAGTATGGTAGAAAAGTATTAGTTTTGCCTTATTAGGTCACGTCAAATTAGAGTATATAACTTACTCCTTACATCCCATCCCATGCAACTACCTACTTTATCTAGGATTGTAAACGGTCGGTTCTAGTATCGAATCTATGGTGGACCCGAAACCGTTAAGGAGAAAGTGGAACCGGACCCGGAACCATTTTGGAATCTGTTTCTTGGCTTCGGAACCAGAACCAGAACCATATTTGGGACGGGTGTGGATCCGGGTCCAGGTTTAGGTAGAGAATGATATTAAAAGAACATGGTTTTTGTGAGTGATTTTTTAAAAATTGAGGTAATATGTCGGGTCTCAAGTTCACGTGTTCGAACCAATGTGGAATCGGACCCGGACCCATTTACTTATCGGGGCCTAAATAAGGACTCAAGTCTGGAACCTTAAAAAAAGCTTTATCTCTTGATTTTTACTAAGACATCTCTTGGTGAACAATCAAATTGTAAAACAGAGTAACTCTATGTATGAATTAAAAAAAAAAAAAAGTTCAAGAGAGAGCCTGATTTACACTTGAACAAGCCTAACCTGAATTTTACTTTTAGTCGGGTTAGATAATCAACAGTCAAATTGAATAAAAAACTATATACATGGATTTAAAAAAATAAAAAGTCTACTTGAACATACTTTTTGGCATGAATCTTGGACAAACCCCTATGTTACCCCTTGAACATCAGTGAGTGATATTCAAGTGATGTTCAAGGGGTAACATAGGAGTTTGTCCAAGATTTATGCCAAAAAATATGTCCATGTAGTATTACTCTTAAAAAAAATTCAAGGGAGAGCTTGATTTAAACTTGAACATGCCTATGGCCTGAAATTCGCTTTTAGACGGGTTAGATTGCATGGGTCCTGATTTGGCTCAACTTAAGTTGCACCACACTTATTAGTATTCAAGTTCGTACGTGTTTGTTTGTGTGCATGAACCAATGCCATATGAAAAGTTCATACATTGAGCCGTCTTAAGACCGGTGATTTGCATGAGGCCTGAGCTAGAACCAAATATTTTGAATACATTTGTTAGTTCGCCGGAATTGAGATTTCTTGTTGCAGAGAACTAACTACTCTATGGCCCGTCTCCTTTTTCATTGATTGAGAACTGAATCGGTATCAAAATTCTCAAACGCACGTCCCAGTTCGAATCATCCATTGTCATTTTTCAAAAAGACGAGTTTAAAGGGGAAAATTACCACTAGTTAAGAGATTAAAAAGAAGAAGATGAAGAAGAACCTAATTGATCATTTACCTTTTATGTATGGAGTTGAAAAATGGTTTTACACATAGAACCGTGCTACACAACCCGAGGCTGTGCCCGGGCTGTGGCACGTGCCACAGCCCGGGCACAGTCATCGGGCTGTGTAGACTTTTTGTTACACATGTAGATGTCATACTCGTGAAATCAAACACGCTATTATGTTTGTTAAAATAAATCATGTTGCATGAATAAATGAGTACATCTAATGATTTTAAATGTGTCCAAATGTTTAGGATATTTTTCACAAAATTTCTCAAAATTCAAAAAGATTTAAGATATAAAGCTAAATATCTTAATGCTCGTCATATCTTATTTATACATTCTTACTTGCATAAATGAATGATGAGTGGCGGTCACTGTGAATTATATATGAAAGAATGAAAAAGCTGTCCATAATAACAAAAATCAACCACTAAGAAAAAGGAAAGAAGCAATGATTGCAAAAATAGGAACCAGCGTGTTTTATCTTCCTTCTTTCAACTTGTTAATCTCCGTGACTCATTTTACCAAAAAATATCCGAGCCTCCAAAAAAAGAGTATTCCCATACGCTTTTGTAACAAATTACAACCAACACTTTTCCTAAATATGTTAACCTATCATTAGGGGCATTTTCGTAATCACCCCTCCTTCCATAGAGTGCTGCTGCCTACACACTACAAAAAGCTTTCCACACACTGATTTTTTTTTTTAAATAAAAAATTTCTAAACTACCATTATCCCTCTCTCCATCTCCCTGCTTTGGCCACCTCCGCCCTCCGCCCACTTCATCATCCCTCTCGCTCTCCTTCCTCTCCATATCCCTCTCCCCTGCCACCGGCAGCCCCTGCACGCTCTTCTCCTTCTCCCTTTCCCCATCTCCCCTTTCCGGCAACCCCATCCCTCTCCCCACATCTCCCCCTTTCTCTCCCTCTCTCTTCCTCACTCCCCTCGCTCGCTGTCGGCCCCCACCCGAAATCCCTCCTCCCTCTGCTTCTCCCTCTCCCTCTAGCCCACCGCCCGCCCTCTCCCTTTCTCCGCGCCTGCCATCAACCCTTTCTCCTTCCCCCGCCCAGACTCCCTCTCTCCCCTCTTCTCTCTCTTTCAGTCTCCCTCCGCTTTGGCAACACTAAAAGGATGGTGGGGGTAGGGCTAGGGATGGGGATAAGGGCAGGTGGGGGGTTGCCAGAGCAAGAGAGGAAGAGAGAGAAGGGTGGCGGCTGGCGGGGTTGTTGGAGGCAGGGAGAGGAAGAGTGAGGGAAGGAGAGGGATAAGAGTAATTTATTTTTTTAAAAAAATAAAGTGTCTAAAAAGCTTTTTATAGTGGGTAGATTACCAGTTTACTTTTAAAATCAAGTAGAGTGAAGTGAAATAAAAATAAGAATAAAATATGTAGTGAGTTATACTGATATTTTATTTTTAGTTGTTTGTGATGGAATATTTTTAACTTTTTGTATGAGAAATGAAATTTTTTTATCTTTTAATTAATAAAGATAGTTATTTTTTTTGACTTTTTTTAAAAAGGATGAAGGAAATTTTTGATAAAAAATATTTTTAATGTAATGTTTAACTTCATTTCACTTCACTAGTAAAATTACCAAAGCCGTATCCAGGCATTTTCGTAATGACCACCCTTTGTCTTGCAATCCTAGTCGCCAGTCGGACTATTTTTGAATATCTTTTTGTACGCGCGTGCCTCGCTCGACTTCAGACTTCAGTGTAGTGCATCACTGCATCCCATATTCCCATCTCTCTCTCTCTGGCGCGCATTATAACAAGTATAATTGAACCGCCTCAATCAAACATATCGTTTCAATTCTCAGTCCAGTGTCTTCTCATCTTCTTGCATTGCATTTACCGGCGTCACTTTGCCCTTCTCTTCGTTATAACGGAGCTGTTCGTACCCTCGATCTCGCTGACGGCTTTTCTGTTCTGCGTCTCTCCTTCCAGTTCCAGCCATTCTACTTCCGTCATCTTGCTCGCGTCAACTTTGCTCCGGGCCGGTACTCTCTCTCTCTTTCTCTTTTCATGTTCCGTACAATATTGTTTCTAGGGTTTTTTCTTCTTTTTCTCTATCTTTTCATGCTTCCAATTTGGAGAAACATGTTTTCTTTATGGTTATATTTGAAGAATGTCTCATCGATCCCTGTCGTTTAGACATGGCAACAAGGTATTTCTGTCTCTCGTTTTGTGTCCTTTCTTGGGTGTTTTACAAAGATTCTGTTGAAACAGAAAGATCATGAGTTGATTGGAGGAGTAAATCGGAGAGTTTGAGGAATTCTGGGTGTACTCGTCAAATGGAAGTGAGCCCTAGATCAAAGAGGCTGAAGTAGTAAAAGATGAGACACTACTTTTTGTGTGTGTGTTGGTCTTCCCTTTTTCCCAGTTTCTTGACACAATGTAAACCTTATGCATATTTATGGTCTCAATTAACATGCTTGTGCTGCATACCATGTCAGTGTCAAATTCAAGATGGCTCAGGCCCACTTGGGCCCAATATAATGTTATTCAATCACGTGGATTTGGTCAAATCTTTGCACAGCTCATTCCTTCTTTAATTAGATTGTAAATATATACTCCTTCTTTAAAAGTAAATTGTAATTAGATTAGCTAATCTAATTACAATTTACTTTTAAAGAAGGAGTATATATTTACAATCTAATTAAAGAAGGAATGAGCTGTGCAAAGATTTGACCAAATCCACGTGATTGAATAACATTATATTGGGCCCAAGTGGGCCTGAGCCATCTTGAATTTGACAGTCAGGACAGCCTGTGATTGGTGATTGTCTCTTCTGCTATAGGCTATAGCTGTCCAACAGTTTTGATAGGTGTTTTGAGACTTTGATCACACAAGTTGCAATATTTTTCATAGTTGTTGAGCTTTAATCCACAGATATTATTTCATCCATGCGTAATTATTTGAACAACCCTCTTGAGTCTTGACAGGGGTCGTTTGTCTGCACCCAATTATATATAGGCAGTTTGCCCACATGCCTAATGGTTGTGCATCATCACATTTGATGTTTGCTTATTTACACACCAATTAAAAAAAAAAAAGAGTATGTAAATAAGGCCATTTTCACACCTAAATGGGTGTGAAACATGGAACTCGCTTTCCAACCTTCTACCACACGAGTAACTAAGTTGTGAAAATGGTGTGTAAATGGGCCATTTTTCAGCCCCAAATTTACATGCCTGAAGAGGAGATAAATTATTACACACTTCCTTTGTGAAAAGCAGCTGTAGGAAACCCCCTTATTTCTGCCCACAATAGTTCACTGCCAAATCCCATTAACTGCCTTGAGAATTTAAAGTCATACTTGCCGCAAATTCATTATCTGAACCATTTATCTTTTTTATTGAACTAATAAAGCTCTAGACGCTTAGTTTCTTATCTTATATCTCCATAGATTTTGAGAAATTTGTGAAAGTACCTAACCTATATATCTAATTTTCTGCACTTTTGTGAGCCTCAATTTTTTATCCGAACCGTTCAATATTCTCATTTACTCTTCTGAAAAGGTGCTTCCAACTAGACATGGTAAAATGTTTCACATGTGAAAAATTACCCATGGGTACAAGGCGGACTACCCCCTTTAAGAATGGCCAAAATAGGAAGCATATTATAAGTAACAGATCTTGTCTGTATAGATCTACACCCCCAGCATGCTATTTAAAAAAAAGTTTGATGTGAGCTTAGGGTTGCTCATGTGATGGGCCAGCTTGAGCCTAACTCAGGTCCAGCCTGCTTTGGGCCATGTTTAGGCCTTTGGTTTTAGTACTCAGATTGGCCTTGACTTTAATATTTTGGCTAGGCTTGGATGAAGTGATAGAAATCCCGAAGCCTAGTCTGGCCCAAACAAAGCCTATCCCTGATGTGATTGATGCATCAGCCATTGCATTAGCCTTACACAACACGCCATCTGATTCAGGCTATTTGTGCTTCCTTGCATGTACCATTTGCGTGATTTTATATATTTGATCAGTAGCTTGTTGGATTGACATGCCAGATTGATTTGGGTAAATTTTGATTAGAATATTCAGTAAATTGTGAGCAAAATGGACATTTCGTATCATTCACAAGAAGGATTTACTGAGCGGTAGTCTTCATTGTTGTGTTTCTTTAGGATTAGGACACTTTGATTTTTCAAGGGATTCGCTAGATGGACAAACAAGATATTCAATACTGCTTCACATGTGGAACATTGCCATAGCTAAGCATGAGACGTGGATCTTGCATGGCAACGTGTCACATGTGGCAGGTGCATCACTCATTAAGTTGGTACATTGAATTGAATGACTTTTTGTTGCTGTAGCTCTGCATGTTTTCACCTGATGATCTTCTCATGTGTGGTTTATGTATGATTTTCTAGGTTATAATATGGGGCATGAAGTTTTGAACTTAAATGAGCCACCAAAGGAAGGTGAACTTTGTCACTATGTGATCCTAAAGAAAGATGATAAGACCATTTCTCGTGTGCAGTGCCTTAATCCACCAGCTGAAGTTTTTGTCAACTTCTCAACTTGGTAGTTTCAAATGATATAGAGATAGACAGATAGTATTATAGATGTATTTTGAGATTTTGACACTGCATGGTTTTCTGTTCATTGGCATTGTTTGAACTTCATGGTTTGCTCTCTTATATGTGTGATATAGTGGACAGAGAAGAAATTTTCCACTTAATTTGTTAGAGTTCAAAAAAAAAAAAAAAAAAAAAAAATAAAATCATGGAAGGTGTTTTCCTATTTTTAGTCATCATACAAATCTAACCAATATTTTGTCTGCCCTGTTTGGTTGTATCCAGGATTCCATGTCCAATGGTTTAGTTAACCTTATTGCTATAAAAAATCCCACAATTGTATGTTGTTTTGTCCATATCAACCAAGTTTTTTTGCAATTACATATTGTAGATGTTGGTCTGTCGCCCGCATGCCCTTGCCTTAATTAGAAGATGGCCACTCATTCGATCCCCTGCTCAGTTGCTTAAGGACCATCATCTTTTCCTTTCGGTCTATTTCTCCCTTAATGTATTTTTGGACTACCAGATGAGTGGACCTCCTGAAGATTTTTAGCCAAGGCTTGTTCCTGGTGAGCCCCATGGTCTCCCAACTGATGAGTGGCTAGGATATTGCAGAAGTTTGTTAACTTGTATTTTAAACAATTTGAAATTAATGGAAGGATTTTCTAACTTTTAAGAAAAGAAAGAGGATGAAAGGAATTGAACATATAGAAAGGATGAAGATGATAAAAGGAAGCAAGCAGATTAACGGTAAACTGTAAATGGAAGAGGTGTTCCCGTTCCATGGAATCTTGAGATGACAAACTCTGTGGTAGAGCCTGGAGCTCTGGAACTGTAAAGAATGATTGCAATCGATGAACCTATATCTGAACAGAACAATGTGGATGGTAAGAATACTGCTGAATGCCTTCATTGACATTAATAATTTTGGTTGGTCTCTGCATTAAGATATTTAACACTTGCGCAAATTCTGTGGTAGGAGGTTTTCCTGAGTACCTGTTTTTTGGGATTTGAGTACCAAATCGTGGTTGCCTTAAGAAACCTTCTTTTGTTGGATTCATTTTAGTTTGTTTACATTGACTGAACATATATATGGTTCTTTTATGTTCATGCAATGTCTTTAGTTACTAGCTGTTTGTTTGGCTTTTGGAAGGTATAATGTGTCATGATGATGATTGCTTCATTACCTTTTGTTTGATTGGATTCAGAAGTTTCCTTGTTTTGGCTTTCTATCCATGTTGCAGCCTTCGTATTTGGACCGTATGTGAAATAAAACCAGTCACAAAGTATTCGCTTTCTGGCTTGCCTACATTCTTTCTGAGTCCTGAACCTAGGAATACTTATGAGAGGAAGGAATGGTGTAGTTTTTCGGCTTTCCTCCAGAAGACCAACCGGGTATACAATTTCCATTGACGTGCTGTTCCTTTCTATTTGAACTTACCTGTGCTTTTCCTTGTTGCCCATTATGAATAAGCGTTCATTTTAGAAGAACATTTGAAAAGATTTGAGTCCAGATACCCATTCATTATTTTCTTCCTTTCTCTTTTTTTTTTTTTTACATTTTGGCCCATTTTGAATTTTTTATATAGAGAGTTGGGTATTAGCTGCATCAAGATTGTTTTTGGAGAACTTGTTTCTGATTCCTTATTTATTTACACTTATTGCCCTGTTGGATTATTATATAATATGTGGTGTTTAGTCAGTTCACTTTTCTGAAAGAAAAATATATTTGCTTCTGAAGGTTGCTGCCGTGCCTTCTTTTACCTGTGATTTTTACATACTTCCTCCACATAAGGGTTCAGATTATAGCCATGTTGAAGTTCTTTATCGTTCAAAAGTTGCGCTATGTGAATCGAATATTCAAGGGCCTGCTTCTCAAGGTCAGCCACTCATCTCTAACTAGCATGCTTATGCAACATATGGTGTAGGTCTGATGGCCAGGTCATATGGTATTTTTAGATTTGTTGCAGAAGACTATGACACATGTAGACCCAAGCATCCGATCATCTGGTTGTAGCTTGGATCGTAAAAAAATGGATTCATTGGGAAAAGATGGTTTGCTAGTTCATCATGCATCGCATGTATGTCACCTATCAACGCATTGCTTGGAAGAGGAATTTGGTGATAGCTCAGATGTAAATATTAGGTGCAATGATTCTCTACTGAAAGACTCAAGTGCTCACGTGAAACGGAGTTCTGCAAATGTTGATCTTCCACAAATAGTCAATGAGCTTACTCCTCAAGAGTCAAGAGAGGGTGTTCATGATCAGGAAGATGCTTGTCTTAAGAGGAATTTTATACGAGCTGATCCTACTTATCTGAGAACTCTAAGCCAGGCTCATTCTGGATGGATTTTTGGTGCAGTTGCTGAGCTTGTTGACAATTCGAGGGATGCTAAAGCAACTAGGTGACTATTGTTTTTCATTACTTTTTTTTTCTTCACATATTTGATGTGTGCTGGTTGGTGTTAAATCTTAAATCACATTTGTGCCATATCATTTGATGAGAACATCAGAGCTCATTCACGTAAATTCTAGAAGAGGAGGAATAGGAAGACCAAGAGAACACACGTGCATGCCTCTTTGTGGTAAGATGATCACTGCCAGGTGTTGGGTTGCGACTCTCACAAAGATCCACTGTTGGATCTTAATTCTGATAAAGATCACCAGTTGGATCTAGTTTGAACTAACACTTGATCAAGATGAAGACCCATGTGGCAAAATTAGGAAAGACCCCACCTTGGGATGTTCCACATGGGAGGGACTAGCGAAGAAACAAAAGAGTGAAGATCAAGAGGGACCCATCCAGGGGGGCCACCAAATGACTGTGTGGTCAAATGGACTGTCCTGCCCAATTAATGCGGGCCATTTTAGTTTTTTTTTTTGTTTATTTTCTTTAGTTGGAGTCATTGTATAGGGTTTAGTAGTCTTATATTCATGTTTCAATCTCAGCCCTTTAGATGTTATAGTGGTTGAAATGAAGTTGAGGTTTAGTTTTTCTCAATTCATGTTTCAATCTCAGCCCTTTAGATGTTATAGTGGTTGAAATGAAGTTTAGGTTTAGTTTTTCTCAATTTATGATGAATGAAAAGGCTTGCTTTTGGCTACTTCTCCTATGAAGGATCTGGTGTGAGACCATCGGGTGTGAGGCCCTGCAGCGTGAGGTCGCAAATCAGGTATCTTTTCCTTTTTCTCCCTTCTATTTCTAAGTTATTGTTGGTTCTCGTTCCCAGTCACCATTTTTACTTCAAACAACCCTTAGATCTCATCCAGCCTTGATCGTACTACTCAAATGAGTCAAATCCATCAAAATCCTAGCCTAAACATCAAACCCTAACCCTATATGTCCAAATCACCATAGCCGATCACCTCCAAAGACCATTCCACATCGGCCGCACCTTTCTGAAAACTACTCCATATCTGCTGACCATGCTATATCCAATCCCTTTTCAGCCGCACCACTCCAAACATCCAATCTTGCTTGGCCGAGCACTTCTAGCACCAGCCAAACCCTAATCCATATAACCGGACCCATTCAAGCATTAAAATCCACAATTCCAACCAGCGAAACCTAATCTCAGCCCTATCCAAGCCATCTGAACAATATTGGGTTGGATCCTAGTTGGCCGAACCTGATTTCAGGTTCTTTGAGATCCTTGAGCATATATTTTCAGTCCTTTTATTTATAATTCTGATTGCCAGCAGTTTAATGCCCATTTGAACATCTAGACTGCAGGATTCATCAATTAAAAAATCTGAATTTTGCTTCCCCATCAGAATGCATATAAACTGTGTTGACACTTGACAGCCTATTTGAACCTGGCCCTTTTGGCAAATCCTCAGACGGGACAATAAATCCACTTGATATTGGTTGATCCCTAAGCTAGTGGAAGGAAATTCGTCCATTGCAACTCCCAATTCAGATTTGGGAGGTTCTTATTATGGGATTGTGGCAAGGCCTAGAGTCACCTCTAATTCCCAAACTGACTTTCTATATAAGAGGTGCAGTCTGAATTTTCAATTTTCTAATTTTATTTGTGATTGCTAATTATTTCTTGATCTCTCAATATCATCTAGCTTGGCCTTGTATGGTCCTGCATCATCATTTTTTTCAGTCTTCATCCAGGTTGAGAACTTTAAGTAAAACTGTTAGTTGTGAGACACTATTTGTCATGAGACAGAATTATAGGGTTCTTTACCCAGGTCATACATTATATACATGTGGGACCCATGTGAGTGCATGTTCTAGGGAACCAAGTGGGTGAAATGATTGCACAATAATGGGTTTTGGAATGATGAAAAATTGTGGAAATTTTGAAGATCAGGACATCCATTTTCATAAACTTTCTGAAATCTTTACTGTGTTCACTTTTATGATGCAAAGGAAATGGTTGTAATCTTTCAATCAGGGAGATGTTTAAGGAATCTGATGATTTGAATCCTTTGAATGGCACTGAAATTGAGAATTAGGAAGTGCAACGTCTTAACTGATTAACCCAACCAAACGACATTAGTTATCACTAACTTGCAATTGTAATTTGTAACAGGTTGAATATTTCCATCGAGTCCCTCTATTCAAAGAAAGCCGCGGAAATGATTCCTGTGCTGTCATTTGTAGATGATGGACATGGCATGTCTCATGTGGATGTTGTTAGAATGCTTTCTTTTGGCCACAAGCAACCTGATGGAGATGATCCAGATCACATTGGAAGATTTGGCATTGGATTTAAGGTAGTAAATCAATTAGATTTTCATTTTATCATTTGTTGTGGTTATTTTGGATTTTTGGGCTCTCATCCTATTGCTTTTACAGATTTATAACCATTGGATGTTCTTCTAAACTATTATTTGGTATATGTATATCTTGATTGAATAAGCACAAAACTTGAATACCTTCATTTTTTTTTTTGTGTTTCAACTATAGTTGTTTACCATCTTTATTTATTGACAGTGCCAATGACTTATAGGTTATTATATAATGTTCAGCATTGTTGTTTTAGCAAATTGTTTTACACACACACACACACACACGTGTATTGCCCATTCTTTTCTGTGATTGCATTGTTTCTGTAACTATTTTCAGTTTTTTGGGTATTCATTTCTCTGTTACTTTAATTATGACTTCACAGACTGGAGCTATGAGGCTTGGCCAGGATGCCATTGTTCTGACGCAAACATCAGACTCTAGATCTGTGGCCCTTCTTTCCCAATCTTTTAATGAAGGCAAAGATGTAAACCACTATCATTAAAAATTTATCCGACTCCGATTTCTTTTGTTTTTGTTTCTTTGAGTTCCACACTCCAATTGTTTCCTGAAAATTTCACATTTAACAAGTTTTTGTAGCTTTATTTTATTGCAGAATGTAGAGATTCCTATTGTGAGCTACTGCAAAAAAGGGAATTTTATGGAAGTGGACACACGTATCCATTCTGAAGAAGCAGCAAATTGTCATCTGAAAGCTATAAAAGAGTTTTCACCTTTCAATGAGTATTCAATTGGTCAGAAATTAGGATTATTTGATGAAATGGGTACTGGAACACAAATATACATATGGAATTTGGCTAAATGGGGATCAGACTATAGTTTAGAGTGGTTGGCTGGAAAAACTTCTGATCATTCTTCCTATCAAACTCAAGGTGATATTCTAGTTCGTTCTAAGCGGATTAGATCTCGACCTGGACAAATTAGCCAGAAGGTTGGTTACTGTATTGTTGTTATCAATTCCATTTGTATGTTATCAAAATGTCACTAATTTTTTAACAGAAATCCTCTTGAGGATTTTCTATTTTTATTTTTTTGTTGCTGGCGTTTCCATATTTATTTTTTCGAAAATCCTTTTTATTTTTATTTATATGCACATTTTTGGAGTTCTGTAGGTGCCTTTGGACTATTCACTACAAGCTTATCTGGAAGTAATTTTCTTAGAGCCTCGTATGAAGATATATGTCCAAGGTTCCTTGGTAATTAACTTCTTGCTTTTTCAATATTTAGGGCTTCTCTAGAAGCCACCTTCAGTTTTGCCTTGGTTCGAAAAAGAGAGATGACCTTGTGCTGTTGTTGATATGGTGTTGACTGCAGATGTAGTCTGATCTAATATGGTTCAAGGCCGCATCACTCCTTTGTTTGATCCACGGTTCCCAAATCCCTCTCCTTTATTGCATACAATGGCTATAATCTCTCACCAACCAGAGAGATATACACTGTTAGATTGATATCCATGAATGTATATCAATCAGTTTGGAGTGAATTTTTGGGACAATGCCTGCAGAAAGGAAGGTGCCTGATTTGGAAGTAAGAAGGTGGGCCTACAGAGTTCAGATAAGATTATAGCTGCCATAAGCAGCATACTGGCGGCAGTGTGGAAACTGGGATTAGGGGTGGCAACTGGCAAGGGGTCAGGTCAATGTTCGGTTGGGGTTGAGCATTATGGATACCATATTAGGGCCCAACCTCAACTTGATCCGTTTACAAAATGGGATGAAAATATAATGCCTAACCCGACTCATCAGTTATTGGGTCAACTGACCCTACTTGCGTAACCCGCTCATAAGTTGGTCTTAGACATTCACTTTTCTGTTTCTGTTGCTTATGATTAGGTGATCTTGACCATCAATCTCAATCTTTTTATCATCGTGCTTCACACCTATGGGCTGTGTGGCGCTTGGATTAGGCAAGGTTGCTCACTGAAATAGGGAGAAGTGGCATTGTAATTAGTACACAATACACATTGAGAGAGAACTTCCATCCCCTATTGTTTTAAGTGACCAACATGCCTCTTAAATCAAATCCAATATCCTGCCCTAGTCCAGATAACCTTAAACAAACTTCCTCTCCCTTGACGACTTTGGTGGACATCTTTAGAAGGTATTTATTCTAGGCTGCTTATGGTACGTCATGTTGTGTAGAGAAATTTGGGAGGGTTGAGATATTTGTGTTAGGGCAGGAACTTTGGGCTTGAAATGAGGGGTAATTTGGTCTTCCTTTCACTAAAAAGGGTCAGAGAAAGTGGTAGCTTTCAGAAAGGGGGGAAAAAGGAACCCAGGGTGTTTGTTGGAGATAGCTTAAAAGTCAAGGCGGTTTTGGTTTTTATAAAGATTGGAGTGGTTTTTAGAATGATTTTTTAATGTGTTTTTTAGAATTAGTGGGCATATCTTTTGGGGCTTTCTGAATCATCACTTTTAGATATATTCTTTCCCCTGCTATGTTATATTAGTCAGAATACATTTGTTGATACACCTCTGAAAATACATTATTATTGTTTTGATTGATTGCCTAACTGCATAGGTTAAAAGTCGACCTTTGGCAAAGTCTCTCAACAAGACTGTCATGGTGACTGGTGATATCATGGGTGTCACTATTCAATTGACTCTGGGCCTGAGTCAAATTGAATGGGAGCGGATGAACTGTGGGATGTTTCTGTACTGGCATGGGCGGTTGATTGAGGTAAATCCATAAATGTCTACTCGGAAAATGATTAAACATCATTTCTAGTTTCATTCCATAATGCAAAAGCTAGATATAATCATATATGTGTCTTGGTTCTCATTGGACCCTTAGTTTGTCACCTCGATGAATCCTGTAAGTTTATTTTGTGGTTTTGGTTTTTTTTTTTTTCAAGAAAATGTCAGCTTTTCATCTAAAATTTGAATTTTCTTTGATAGTTGTTTTAAAATTTTTCTCCATGACATCTAAGGTCTTTTATTGTTTTATTTTTGGGATAGATTCCTGTTGAATCTTGGTTGGCTCATACTTAGTATCTTTGTTTATAAAGTGCCTGCGGCCCTGCGTTGTTGATGGTAATGCTGTCAAGAAGTTGATAGAGGCTTCTATGTTGTTTATTGAAAAGCGGTTGTTTAGTCATGTGTTTAAAAATAAATTATACAATATCATGGTAGATAACCTTTTTTCTATCATTTTTCTTTGAAATCACGGGACTGTGATTGATAATTTAACATGCTAATTATTGAAACATAGGAGGGGATCAAGGTACTTTGCTGAGAATCAGAATTGATCCAGTACAGACTATGATCTATGTGGATCAGTTTCCATGACTTGATAAGGATCAAGAAAATCAATGATTGGACACGTGTGATCAAGCCTATGGGATGCGGCCACACTTATTAGTGGGCCAAACTGCCAAAGGACCAATTGGGTTGCAAATAGTATCCATATACTCAATAAAAGTCAATGACATGGGGTGTTTTGGAGAAATAAAGAAAAGTAGGGTGCAAATTTCTGAAATTCACAACACAAACATGTCCTCACCTGCAGTCTACTTTGAACCAATGGGTGGTGGCCCAGATGCAAATCAATCCAAGCAAGAAAAGTACCTCTAGGGTTGCCCAAAAGAGCATGGCAGGATAGTATGGTCCATTCTATCATTAGATAGACCATGTGGGCCCCACAAGCAAATTTGTGCAAAGTTTCAAAGTCGGCCAGTTTGGAAATTTCAGCAAATATCATCAAATTTCTTTTGGATTTGATTAGTTTTTTATTTATAAATTATGACTAAGACTTCTAATTGCGTTAGGATTCATGTGCGGTTGGTTTTCTAGGGTTTTTGAGATGTTTGGAGGTAATATAAACATACACACACATGTATGGTCGACACTCACTATTCATGTTGGACAGATTTATCCCTCCCCCTTGCGTCATGTTGATACTAAGAGGATTATGAAGACCTCTAAGGTCGGTTTTGTGTTGATTTATGCTTGTTCCTTGCATTATTTTAATTCTGAATTTCTGTGAATTTCTTCTACGCATCCTAGTATTGCTGGATTTTCTGATTTTATTTTAATTGGGCTGTAAACAGGCCGATTGTGTCAAATCGGGACTCTGCATCAGGCTATGAATTTAGTCAGAGTTAATTTAACCTAACCTGATCCACACCTAATCTAATCCAGAAGCCATCCAAATCTGAGTTTATGCTCCCAACACAAGTTTTCAGCCTAAATAAATGGTTTTTAAACTGGGTCTTAGTCGCCGGCTTTGTCATCATTTAGACTTATAAGTGTGTAAAAAAAATTCCAACGAGTGATTTGAATAAATTACAGTTCGCACACCCAAAAGGACAAGTAGTGACATTTACATGATCAAATTTCAACTTGAATTTGGTCCAGGTAAATCTGTTGAAGCAGCCAAGGGCAAGAATCTCAACATAATAATTACACTTTATTCACTTGTATTAACATTGGCTGAGGAAAGGATTCAACCTCAATGATTCGATTGAATGAGCTAACACCACCAAGTTCTTTATATAATAACAGAAAAAGGATGATAACTAGTGCATTTTCATTAAATTTTTTTTTTTCATGGTTGGTAACAAAGGATTTAATTAAGAAAAGAGAAGAACAATACAAGCATTCAAGGAACACAAAAAGGTATAAAAGCATTGCGCATAACCAAAACCACACTTACAAAGAAGAAACAACAAAACAAAAGGAGAAGATCTATCCACCTATTGCTTTGCCAAAGAGTTGGCAAAAGCATTAGCCGACCTCTTGACATGCTGGAACTCCACCTGAATGGCGAAGAGCCTCCAATATGGCCAAGAATTTGCCTCATTGGACTCTAAAATTCCCACATGCTTGGAAAATATTGCTTACACCAAACCATCACTATTGTGAAGACGCCTCTTATACTTGCAACTTGCAAGCCCTGGTTTACCTTTACCCACTCCGCCCACATTGAACTTCAAATAACCACCCAAAGGGGAAGACCAAAACGTGACCTTACTAACCTTGTGGGAACCTCAAAGCAAAGAAGCCTCATAATTGTGCATAATGCCATCCACCTTTAGGCTTTCAAACTTGCACTACAAGAAGCACATTTAGCTACCCGAAGGATCACATGGGACATGAGTTCATCAATAGATGATGAAACCTCCAAAGATCCTATCGTTTCTCTCCTACCAAATCGACCAAAGCATATTCAAGTGATGGAGGCCCATGTTTGACCCATGTGCAGTAGAGGGTGGCCTCATCGGACACTATGATGCAAGGTTTTAAAAATTGGATTCAGGACCTGCTTTGTCATTCTCCAATCTAGTCAACTCTGTAGAGTCCCATGACACTGCAGAATGAGGTGAAATCATCCTCTCATTGTCAAATGGCCCCTTTTAGAATGTTTTTGAGTCAAGTGATGAGGCCTGTGTTTGGCCCATATGCAATCGAGGGCGGCTTCATTGAGCGCTATAATGCAAGGTTTTAAAATTTGATCGAGGACCAATTTTTTTATCTTCCAATCTAGTCAACTCTATTGACTCTCATGGCACTGACGAGTGCCAAATGGATAGAATCATCCTTGAGCTCCAAAAGCCCTAAAAAATTGTGGGAAGTGATAATAAAGGCTTAAAGAAGAAGATAATGTCCTCTGAATCTAGATCTTTAAGATGTTGATCTAATTATTTAGAATTAATTTTAAGTAGTGTGAATTTCTCAGTTTTCACTCAATTATTTTAAGGACTCTGATGTTTGAATGCCTAGATCATCCTCAAAATGTGGTTTCGAATCATCCAGCATCTTCTCGTAACAAGACAACGGGGAAAGGAATCAGCCTTGGCTTTTATTTCCACATGGGACTTAATCAGATGATTGACTATGACTCAGCTGGTTATTAGAACCATGCTGTATTGGCATGTCTAGGTTTGTATTGTTAAAGACAACCCTGGCAAATATTTTAGTGTAATTTTATATGTTCTGTTCATTTTTATATTTGTTGACCTGGTTGATTATTAGTAACAACAGACTTGTGGAATGATATATTTTTTTTCAAGTTTCCATTTTTATAATAGCAGTGCAGTTCTTTTCCTTGGCAGTTTTGATATTGATATATCATTTTTCAGTAATCTTGAGATCTTTTGGACTTTATCCCTGCTGTATAGGCCTACAAGAGAGTGGGAGGCATGGTCCACAATGCAGACATGGGAAGAGGTGTAATAGGTGTAATAGATGTTATGGATTTAATGGTATGAATGACTTCATTTTTGCAAAATAGTGTTTTTTGTTATTTTCTGCTATGATTTTTTAAACAAGAGATTGCCTTTATGAAATTTTCAGTCAAGGCTTTTCTGATGTTTCTCATGATTAATGATCTGCTTTTCTTCTGTTGGCTAGTACAGAATGATAGGAATGGCCAGGTGTGGGTTCATAGCAACAAACAAGGTTTCCAAGACTGTGAACCATATGCCAAGTTGGAGGACTGGTTGGGTAACAAATCTGATGAATACTGGGATACCAATTTTGATGCGCTTCAGTTGGTACTCTTTTAACCTATTCATGGCTGATGGCTGTAATTAACTAGTTCACATTTGGTATTTTGTATCTTGACAGCAAAGAAAATATTCACTACTCGTTTCAAATGGTTGAATTTCCCAGGAAAAGTTCTGTCTGTAATAGGAAGTATCTAAATACACCTTGATTTTCCATGCCAATAACTCTTTCTATTATGCATATCTCAGTCTATGCTCCACATTGATATATCTAGGCCGCTTGTAGGTGTTATACGACCATATTGCTTCTTGATGTGTCGCTAATAAGGATTTTTCTCCTTCTACCAGCTGAATTCCCACATTCAAGAGATTTTTTTTTTCAATTTTTATTTTTACAATACACGTTCAAGAGAAAATTCTATTTCTAAAATGGTTTGTAGCCAAATGTAGCCTTAACAATCGGTTTTGATATCCCCTTATTTCTTCTGCATGTCCTCTTTGCTTGTATATTCCACACTTGATATATTCTTGCCTCTTTCATGGCTGTGGTGTCTTCGTGCACAGCCGGCTTTGTTGCAGTGTTGGCTTGTGCTGTTATGGGCACTTTGGTTGGTTGGTCATTGATGTGGGAGGCCTCTTCAATATCTGGCTATGATGCACGGATACTTCAAAACGGGCAACGTATTGTGTCATATCGTATCTGATACTTCACTTTTTATGTGTAAAATCCGTATCCCTGCTGTGTCTATGGCGTGTCCTTGCTGTATCCGTGCCATATCTGTGCATCATAGATCTCTGGTGCCTATTTCAAGGAAGCAGCTGACCATTTTTGGATGCACCTTTGTCCATAGTGTTCGTCAGCTGCACGTGTGCTGCCACTGATTGGGCTGCCGTTCTGGCATGTTGTCTTCCAGCTTTATGGCCACCAGCTGTCGGTGCACCACCACCCGCAGTGTTGCTGCCTGGTCCATGGGCATGTTGTTGCTATGCATTAGTCTGTCGGTGCAGTGTGAGGCTGTGCCATTGTCGTGGACTTTGGTTGGTTGGTGTGGCAAGCCTTGGGAGGCCGGCTCGATCTTGGGGGCCTATTTCCAGAAGGTGGTTTGGCAGCAACTCCCCACCACAACTTATTGTGACTGCTTGGTGCACGGGCGTGCTGCAACTACGCACAAGCTCTCTTTTGGTGCAATGCTATTCTTCTGTGTGGACTGTTGGTCGGCCTATGCATTGGTATTTGGCTGCAATGCTTCCGACTGTATCGCTGCATGGTCTTTGGTATGCTGTCACCGTCCACAGTTGGGTCAGTCTTTTGGTTGGTACAGTGTATGCTTCCTTGTCGTAGTGCACGTATGGTTGGTTAACAAGTTGGTGCAGTGTTGTATTGGATGTCATCTCTATCTTGGTCGTCTATTTGGGAGGTGGATGGTCCTCTTTGGCTGCACCTCCAGCCTTAGTGCAGCAGCTAGGTGCACAAGTGCGCTGCTGCCACTGCCACACTGCATGGTCAGCCCTGTCAGCATGGTGTTGTCTCATCAGTCTCGTTCTGTTACAGGCAGAACATTTTTGGTCCCAATACTAGCCCCAGTTCTAGCCCATTACAGATGGAATGGAATGCCCCCAAATTTTCATTTTGTTTTATTTATTTAGTAGTTTTAATTAGTTTACATGTTTGATTCATAATTTTTTTAATAGCATTTGCTTATGCACTATATGTACTTTGTTTTGTATACATATATAAACCTTTTCTTGAATGGTAGTTTTATCATTTATATATTCTTCATCATTTAGATCTATATAACCACACGAGTCTCACTGGCATCCTATAAAATTTTTATGTATATCCTTGTAAGTTGTAACTTGGTCTATTTTTCTGTTTTATTCCTCTCAAGGACCAAAAGCTAACACACTATAAATGATGTGGTCTTTTATTTTACTTGATCCTCATCCCTAGCCTCACAAAGCTGACTTGCACTTGTCCATTCTTTATGTATGGTAGTTTTTTTTTTTTTACTTAATACATGCTTTGTTGTTTTACTAATTTTCATTCTTTTCAACTCCAAAGCAGTTTTCTAAAAATTGAAATTGTATCCCAAATTGTTCAAGGGGAAGATTAGAAACGAACCGTGAATCATTTTGTGAATCTTTGGAAAATTTTTTTTGTTAAAAATGAGATAAATACATAAAATTAAAAAAAAAAGTTTTATATGCTTATCCAAGAGTTGTCTCAATTGAAATAATTACTTATTTACTTGGTAGTCTAAACTGAATCTTTGGATTTTTTTTCTTAGTTGTTGCTTTGTTTCACTCTTGGAGTTCATTGCATGATTTGTTAGTTTGATCTTGCTAGTTTGCACAATTCTGAATGGCTTTTCTATTTGTAATTTTGTATGGAAAGGACCATTGTGATTTTCTTCATTCATTGGGCATTCTTCTAGCACATAAAAAATTTATTGGATAATTCCATTAAGCAATACTGGACCCAGTCCAGTATCATTATCAAAAGCAGTCTCAATATGGTGAGATTAATGATGACCAAATGTAAACTTTCTCCTTTACTGATAAAAAAAAAATCCCCCTTCTTTAGACAATTATTCTTCAGTTGTGTCAGTACAAAAAGTTAGTATTGTACTTGGCATAAATTCAAATTGAATCTTTTTTTTTTTTTTTCTCTTTTCCTTAGATGTTGTTTTATTACTTGGAGTTTATTGCATGACTCTTTTGATCTTTCTAGTTTGCATGATCATGAATGCCGTTTTAATTTGTTTATTGGATGATTTATTTAACCTACCCACTCCTGTGTCAACATCGAAATTCAAGTCTCTTATGGTTTATTGTCATGCCCTTCTTCATGCTGGTTGTTGAGAAGATAAAAATTTGTTGGTGCTATTTTATATGCTTGTTATCGAATTAGTGGCAGTTGATGCTTGTTCTCATTTCTGTTCCATTGCTATTGACTATTTTTTGTTAGCACATTCCTTTGTTGTAAGATTTGGAGTGATATAAAAAGTAGTTTGCTTGGAATGTTTTATGGTATATGCTTTATATTTTTACCAGTAATTTGTGGCTTATGCGAATTCAGGCAAAAGGCGATGCACGTTACATGCCTGACCATGAGTGGGTACAATGTGATAAATGCCGTAAGTGGAGGATACTGAACAATGGTTTTGATAGTGAAAGCTTGCCTGCAGTATGGTACTCTCTCTCTCTCTCTCTCTCTCTCTCTCTCTCTCTCTCTCTCTCTCTCTCTCTCTCTCTCTCTCTCTCTCTCTCTCAGAGTATAATTATTTGTTAACGGGTGATGTCTTGATGGAGTCCTTAAGCCGGGCTGCCTTTCATGAAGGAAAGTACCATTTTCTCGTGATAGGTGACAATGCTAAGTATAACTTTGATTAGAATAATATCAATGTGAATTGTTTTGTCAGAAAGTATATTGAAGCTGAACTATGTCAAGACAAATAGATCAATATTGTTATTTTATAATTATATAGCGAGACTGGATCTCTATCAATGCAGGGTCTATACACATCCCTATCTTAGTTACTATGTGCTTGTGATGGGATGGGCCTTGTGGATTGTAGATGGAAAAAAATATGGATTGTTAAGAGCCATCGTTTGAAGTAATGAGGTTAAACATGTGCAAGTGTATAGGTTTATATCGGTTTTAATGGTCCTGTGGACCACTATAATGTAAACGGTACCTCAACAGAGTTAGTTCTGTGGGACTATCATATCCATCCAAAAGGATTAGGTTAAAATGACTTACATCCTTGCCATACAGTTGTGACAAGCTATATTTGTATTGTGTGTCTTTCAATTGGGAATACACAACTTCAAATTCTAGGGCCATCATGACCATGTTTATTCGCAAATATTTATTAGATATTTAGCTACTGTTATGGATCCTCTGAAAAAGCGCAATCTATCCGAGGATTTGTCCCAAGATAGACTGGAACAGAGTAACAAAATTCAAATAGCGGCCAACGGCCGACCCCAACATAGTTGGGACAAGTCTTAGATGATGATGATGATTTATTAAATATTTAGATTTCATTTCTTATATCTTTTTGGACTAGTTAAAGTCATTTACCTAGCATTACCTAGCTTTTTATCTTGATTGTAATTCTATTAGGCTATATTTCCTTTTTTTTTTTCTTCTCCTTTTTCACAATTTTCTTGTTCTATTTTTCCTCACTTTTTAAACTTTCATAATGGATAAAGCGGTACATGTTTTACTTTGTGACATCCTGCATTGTAAAATGGTGCATATTATTTCATAATTCATATAGATAATTTTGGTCTCTGCCATTTCACTTAATTATGCCAGATACTTTCCGTCAATTTTCCATGGGTGTAGGTTTTGTTATATGCCACCATTTAATGGGGAGTGCAGAACTCCAGAGCAGAAAGTTGGACAAGGAATAGTAATATTGGCTTCAAAGCGTGGACATGGTCCGCATCAAAAGCCCGTTCAATTAGATGAAGGTGCAACAGTAGCTAAACGATCTAGACATGGTCCTAATCAGGTCTTTCGGTGTGAGGAAGCTGCAAAGGGAGCCAGCAACTTTCCTGTGGGAGCAGGTAAGCTTAACTGCGGCTACTCAATTATTGCTAAACTATTCTTCTATGCAGAGCATTTTCTGACAGTGTGGGATGTATAAATTGTTTGCTGTTCATCATCATTGTCATCGTTGTCATGTTGTTTGACCTTGTCATCCTTCATTTTCTCAAGATGTTAGTTTTTATACCATATACTTAACGGAGAATCTGGATCCTATTAGGGCAGGGCTCAGAAATCTGAGGCCGTTTATTTTAAATTTTTACTCTGATTGATGTTGGGCTGCATACAGATATGGTGACATACAAAACATGTGATTGAAATACAAAATCCAGAATGAGTGAATCAAAGTGAATTCACATGTTCAAGACAAGTTGAATGTGACGGTAGTATTAACTCCGACGGGAGAAATTTGGATTTAGAGCAATATCTTTATAGGTAGGTTCTATGGATGAACTTAGATGCGGGCTTTTCGCCAGATGTTTGAGAGGTGTTGACATTGACCTTTGTTTTGTTAATCATCCACCATTGAATGAATAACTTTGGAGGAAGATTGTGGCAAGATTACTACGTTGTTTTAGAAAATTGTTTTATTTTATGCTTTGTATAAATTAATGAATTAATATGTTGGTTCCTATTTGTGCACTTGTAAAGCCTGGTTTTTCCTCTGTGTTTGCAATTAAACTGCCATTTTTGAGGAATCGTCATCGTCATCGTCAAAGCCTTGTCCCTATGTTGGTGTCGGCTACATGAATTCTATTTTTCATCTATCTTTAACCAAAGCCTCAGATAAGTTGCACTTCTTCATATATATTTTTAGTTTTTTACCACCTCCATCCACATCCTTTTCGGCCCACCCCATCCCCTTGGTGGGCCATCAACCTGCATAGCCAAATTATTCGTTACCTGCTTGCGTTGGACATGCCGAAACCATCTCAAACGGGCTTCTCTAATTTTATCTCCTATTAATCCTACCCTTAAATGCTCTAAAAAAGGTTCATTTCTAATTTTATCCTTCTTAATTTTACCACACATCCACATTAACATTCTCATCTCCACTACATCCATTTTGTGCATATGTTACTTGTTGATTGGCCAACATTTTGCTCCATAGGGTCATAGTTGGTCTAATCATCATCTTAGAAAATTTTTCCTTCAATCTTATTGGAATTCGTTGGTCACAAAACACTCCAGAAGCAAGTCTCCACTTCAATTATCCCGTTTTTATCCTATGTTCAACATCTTCATCAATCTCTCTATCCTTTCTAATTATCGAGCAAAGGTAATTGAATGAATCTTTTTGCGGTATCTCTTGGACTTCAATTCTCACAGTAGTTTCAGTTCTTTGTAAATACTATTGAAATTGCAATCCATATACTTTATATTGTATGACTTATTTTAAAGCATTTGGATTCTAAAGCCTCCCGTCATCTCTCAAGTTTTGTATTCACACCATCTCTTGATTCATCCACTTAACACTATATCATCTGCAAACAACGTACACAAAGTTACCTCCTCTTGAATATTAGCAATTCACTCGTCCATAATTAATCTAAAGTGATAATGACTTAGAGTAACCTTTGATGCAAAATTAAGGCCACTGGGAACTCACATGTCTCTCCATAAGTAGTTCTCACACGTGTTATCGCTTCGTTATACATGTCTTTAATAATTTCATTATACCCTCTCCGAACATTCCTTTTATTTAAAGCCCACCAAATTAAATCTATAGTTATCCTGTGATAAGCTTTTTCTAGATCAATGAAGACCATATGCATGTTTTTTTTCTTTTCGCTCGATATTTTTCCATTAATTGCCTAAGTGAGAAGATAACTTCCATAATTGACCTCTTTGGCATATATCCAAATTGATTTTCAGATATCTTGGTCTTTTGTCGAAGTCTTTGCTCTATTACTCTCTCCCATAGTTTCATAGTATGACTCATAAGTTAAAATCCGATGGTAGTTGGTGCGGTTTTGTATATCTTTCTTGATCTTATATATAGGTAATTACAACAACTCTTCTCCATTCATTTGGCATCTTCTTTGTCAGTAATATCTTATTGAAGAGTCCAGTTAACAAAATTCCCCCAACTTCTCATATGCATTTTCAAGCCTCTATAGGAGTGTCATCTGGACATGTAGCCTTTTGTGTCTTCATTTGTTTCAATGCTTTCCTCACTAACACCACCCTAGTTCTACAGGAAAAATAGTATGTTATGCTAACAAAGTTTCCTCTCTTGTTCTTATTCTCCTATCAATGTAGTCTTCATTTAAACGTTTGTTTAAATATTTCCTTCACCTTTCTTTGATATTGTTGTCCTTCACTAGAACCTTTTGGTCATTGCTTTTATAATATATTTGACATGGTTTAAGTCTCAACTTTTCATTTTCCTTATTTTTGCAAGCTTAAAAATATCTTTCTCTCATTCTCTCGTTCCCAACCTATTATATAGGTCATCTTATGCTTTGAACTTTGCTACAGTTATAACTTTCTTAGCTTCTTTCTTTGCCTTCGTATATATCTCATAGTTTTCCATATTCCTAGTCCCATGCTAAACTTAGTAATGCCTTTTTTATTAAACAGCCTGATAAACCTCTATGCTCCACCACCAGTTTTTTTTTTATTATTATAGTGTATTTTCCCTTTCAACTCTCCAAGTACCTATTTAGCGACCTTCCTAATATAATTAGCCATTTGATTCCATATTGCTATACTTTTATCCTTAAACATTGTTGCTCCTTTTCCTTTCAAATCCCTCCACCTCATTTTAGGACACATTTCATTTACTACCCATCTCTTTCTACTTCTACTGTAAATATCTAAAACTACTAGCCCATGTTGTTTGGTCAATCTCTCTCCTGAAATAACATTATAGTTTTTACAAGCCAATCGATCATGTTTTCTGTTAGCTCTAGAAATCCATTATGCTGATTTTGCATCTGTTTTTATTCATGTCCTTGCAGACCTGGGATTGATGAATAAGGCTAAGATTATAATAATATATAATCATTTATTTTATGTTTTTATAGGAGACAGTGGAGAGGACTCTGCGCAGACCGTGGAGGGTGAAATCTGCCGGCCTATTTTGAAGAGGCTTAGGACGGGGCGGGCCAGGAATCTCAAGATATGAGAGAACATGATGCATTGCACTCTATCTCTCTCTTACATGCTGATTCTATTTCTTTTGTAGTAGTTTTTTTTCCCCCCTCTCTTGTACATGCTGATTCTAGTTTCTTTTGTAGTAGTTTCTTCCCCCTCTTTTTGATTTTTTTTTTTTTTTTTGTTGTTGTTTTGGTAACAAGTACTTTGTTAGGTACTGCAATGTCCATGATGGCCATCTGCTTATAGTGTTAAATGATGTAATAATGGTGGGGCATCACTGTGGCATTGTTTGGGCAGGACGCTTAATATTGCTAGATTCTCATGCCAATTCTGCTTTGTTAGTCTTCATTGACATGGGCAATTTTTCTGCTGATTCTGTTTAGATTTTTGGACAAGATGAAACTCTCCAAGACAGTCCCTTGTATACCCCTCTATTTTCATACCATGATCAATGCAATCCCCATGCTACACCTCACGGTGAATTATTTGTTGTCCTTAATGTTTCCATTAATTGCTGTAGAATTCAATCACAAACGATCTGCACTATATTAATCCATCCGAATTTATAGGCAAGTGATACGAACTCTGAGATCCCAAGTTTTGAAGAGAAGATAGCATATGCTTTTAAGAAAATTTAAAACCCCCCTTACAAACTGGATACATGGATCAACTTTCCTAATTCCATGCCACCTCTTGTGCATTGCATTGCACTTACGGAACAAGAGGTGCTAAAAACACTTTGGCAATATTAATAATGAACATCTCTAAATCATTGATGAACATTCAGGATTACATTATCAATACCTGGTAAACTAATGGAGCATTTAAGTTTTGCATCAGAATCAGGTTGCAATTTTCTCGTATGCATACTGTGGCCTTGGGCCTGCTTCTTTACTCTCAGAATCAGGTAAGCTCTACCTGGGGTCTTTGTTGTTCGTCATGCAATGTCTTTCTCTAATTGGCCTGGAATTTGTCATTGTTATTGAAGTCATAAAGCCACATCCGGGCTGATGACTAGAGTTTGGAAATTTTAATGACCATTGTTTTGGAGGATCTGGAAATCATGAATCTGTAACATGAACATCTAGTAATGCTCCCTGGCCTCGGGCAGACTCTGCTGAAGGCTGGCCCATTTACTTTATCACATTCAACATAGACTTGGTTCAGGTCCAACTACTTCCTTTCTATCCGGGTCTGGCCTATTTCGTAACCTTGGCTGATTCAATGACGTTGGCATGCTAATACTAGGCTACTAATTCTTTACTAGGTTTCTTTTGTTAAAAAGATGAAATATGTTCGCATAGATGCTTTTCTTCCGAGTTGGTTCTAGGCCTCTAGGGTAAAATTGAGAACCCAATATGAGTTTGGATTTAGACTGTACTTGTTGTCATTGCCTGAACCACAGTTCTACCGCTATAGGTAGTAAGTAATTTTATTAATTCAATTCAATACTATTTAAAGATGTATGAGTCAGCAAAAGGTGACATTTAATTTACATGGGCAATCAGCCAACAATCTTTTCCAACCTGATAAACCAGGGTATCACTATGAAAACTTCTAGCATTAAGCTGTATTGGGTACAAGGTGCAGCCAATGCAAGTTTGTTCAGGTTTTGGTGTAACCAGGCCCATATTAAACTCGACCATCAAAGTAATTATACTCAAGATTTAATGAATTTGCAAATATTCTTTTTTCAATTGGATTGTTGGCAGTATGTAAATCTTTTCAATTCGATTATTAACGGCAGAGGTTGCAACGTCGGGTTGAAACAGGTGACCATCCCTAGGGGTGAGCAAAAACCGAACCGACCGATTTACCAAACCGAACCATAGCCGAAATTTAATTTCGGTTCGGTTATTTCGGGTAATTCGGTTCAGTTCGGGTAAATTTCCTGGTAAATTCGGTTATATAATTTCGGTTCGGTTAATGATCTTATTTAACCGATTAACCGATTAACCGAAATATATGCAATTTTTTTTTGAATATTTTTATTACCCATTACCCAGCCCACTAAATATTTTTAGACTTGTTAGTTGGAGTGTTGTTTATGGTTATTGTCTATTTGTGTAATTGTGTTTAATGTATTTTCAAGCACTTCTATGATATATCATTTATGGATAATGGATTTATGGGCTAATTATTAAGCCCAATTTCACAAATGAAATGTATATAATATAGCAATCTAGTTCTAAATTTTCAAAAACTTGGGCAATTATTAAGTCCAACAAAATGCATCACATTAACCGAACCGACCGAAAACCGAACCTAAATAATTCGGTTCGGCTCGGTTCGGTTAAAAGTTTTACAAAACAAAAAAATCGGTTCGGTTCGGTTAATACATTAAAGTGGTCAAAAAATCGGTTTGGTCAAAAATTCTTAAAATAACCGACCGATTAACCGAATGCTCACCCCTAACCATCCCCGACTAAGCTCCTATTAGGATGGGTATGGTAGTGATTTTTTCAATCACATGTTATTAACTTTTCCTAGCTAAGTGTTTCTACCAAAGCCACCAAAGTCTTTTACGTATTATTCTTAGGGGCAGTATAAATACTTTTTAATATTTTCCCTTCAATGGAGCTTACTCCTCAACATATTTTATATTTTTACAGCCTTGCTGTATCTGCCATATTTGACTACTTTTGGTATTATCTAGAGAGTATTAAATTGTGATAAAAAAAAATAATGAGTTGAGTTAATACTAATTAGTGCAGATTTATAAATTTAAATTGTCTCACTTTATTTTGCTTACTAGTACAATTACCCGAGCTAAAGACGGGTAGTGCTTCAAAAGAAATTCGGATCACATAGAATCACCCCCAAACACTTAATAACAAAGAACAACAAAAAAAAAAGATGATCATGACTGTACTTTAAAGAAAAGCAAGGGTTTGTGACGTAGAAATAGAATGTAAGAGTAGCAAAGTAGAAATGAAAGAGAAGAACAAAGAGAGTAAATTTTGAATGAAAATGAAATCATTGAGAAGAGTCAAGTGGTTGCGCATTTTGGGTGGTGTTAAAGAGAAGTGATATAATTCCCGATCAAAATCAGTAATTAATTACTGTTAAAATGGGTTTTAAAATATAGTATAATAAGAATTCGTCTTTTAGTTTTAGTCTTTGAAAAACATGAAAATCGTTATAAGTAGTAGACTCACTCCAGTCCAGAAATCCCATCCCACTCCGAACCAGATTCCATTCACACTCCATTGGACGGTGCAATTGTATTTAATCCATCATTTCAAAGCCAAAGCCCTGGTTCAGTGGTTCCGACTGCATGTAGCCTTATATGCAGTGCAGTGTACCTCGTGGGACTTGGATACAAATTTACCAAATCAAATGGAAGGTCTCTTCATGGGCAAAGTGGATAAAAAAAAAATAAAAAAAAATCAGCCTCACACGATTATCTTAGGCTTAGCCTTTTATTCAACAACCTTAAACCACAATTTCTGCTGCTGGAATTGGAAGTGTTCTTTCTATCTGGTTTGCCCGCGCAAATATCTTCTGCTCATCAGCCATCGTTTGCTCATCGGCCATCGTCCATGTAGGACGCGACGCCCATAAAAAAGGAATTTGAAACTCGGGAAACAGAAGCAATTACAGGCACAATTACGATCGCAAATTCGCAATGCATTCAATTCAAATTAGCCTTTCCTCTCTTTCCCTATCCAAAACTCAAACCCTAGATTTCCATTCCATCGGAAGTGGATTCTCTCCGTGTCTTCTGCTACAGAAGAAGAAGAAGAAGAGATTGATGATAAGGAAGAAGAAAGAGGAGGAAAAGGAGGGCTTTATAATCACCATGTCGAATCGAAGGAAGGAACGGAGACCCTTGCAGAGAGGTAGGATCAGCACCGAAACCATCCAAGCCGTCCAGGCTCTCAAGCGAGCCAAGAACGATCCTCATCTCCTCCATCGCCTCTTCGATTCCAAGGTCCGTCGCCTGATCAAGTTCGATCTCATCGCTCTTCTTCGTGAACTCCAAAGGCAGAACGAAGCCCTCTTGTCTCTCCAGGTTAGATTAGGTTCTTCTTCCTGAACTCGTGCTTTTGATCATGAAAGAAATCGAGATCTTGGAGGATTTCTATTCGATCTGTTTTAACTTACTTCTTACTGTTTGTTCACGGTGGATTTGTTCCTAAATTCGATTCAAATTCAAACACAAAGCACTGAACTATTGATCATGTGAGAAACTCAAAACACAAAGCACTGTATGATCTCTCTCTTTGTTTTTTTTTTTTAGTTCGTTCTTGCAGTTTGATTCTGGAGTTCTCTTAAGAAACTGGTGGCGGATTTGTTTGTAATTTTGATTCAAATTCAAGCACAAACTACTCAACTATCATTTTGTGTTTTTTTTTTTTTTTAAATTTAGGTCTTTGAGGAAATAAGAAAGGAGTACTGGTATAAGCCTCGGGTGTCGGTCTATGCAGATATGGTTGCTGTGGTGGCAAGCAACGGCTTGTTTGAAAAGGTTCACCTGCTCTTTTCATATCTGAGGGCAGAGATTTTGAATGCTGATGCTGATGCTGATGCTGATGCTGATGCTGAAGCTGAGGGGTTCAATGCGCTATTGACTACTTTGATGGAGTTTGGGATCTATGAAGTTGTCATGGAGTGTTTTCAATTGATGAAGGAGGTGGGATGTGAACCTGATGAATCAACTTTTAGAATCCTGATAAATGGTTTTGAATCAAAGGGAGAGATGGATCTTTCAGCAATTGTCAGGCAAGAAGCTGTGAAGTATTTTGGTGAATCTCTGGAGTTTCTTCTGGAGAAGGAAGAGGAGGCGGTATCGACTAGTCACACTGAGTGTTTACCAACTGTATGAATTATGCGTGTTTCAAATGCCATTTCAAGATCTTCTAATGTACCCCCAAGAAAAAAAAAAGAATTAATTTTTTTTAATATAGTCATTTTCAGTACATGCAGCTTCACTTCATCTACAATGGAGTGCCTTACAAATCCAATGGATCTATCTCTCATAAATATGTAATTTGTAATATATTACGCATTTTAATCTAGTCCCTACTTAACTGCTGTATCATCTTTTGCACAAGGTGCCATTATTCATTAGCTGATTTCAAATGTAATATTGAGCCTATTGTTACTGTCAAAACATGCGAAATTGGCACAGAACAGAAAACCTCGCTATTTCAGAACTTTCAAAAACCGATTACCTTATTGAGTTTCTTGGTGCAGGGACTGCGATGGATTATGACTGGCATAGCAGGTGATATTAAAATTGCCCTGTTGGCATCTGTTTCTTAGACTAGCGATGGACATGCACCGTCACAAGTCAGAATAAAACTTCTGTTCTTTTGCTTTTATTTTGATATTGATTATTTCTGTTATGTATATTCTGTAATGAATTGTTTTTTTTTTATGCATTTATGTACTGATGTTTGTACAACATTATGGAGTAATTTTACAATAAAAAGAGATAAGTTTATGCAGGTGAAGGAGCGTCCGGTCTGAGGGAGGATGGTTACTTGTAAAACAGCTGCTTGATTCGAGTGGTAATCTTTTGTAAAGTAAATGATGGTTGATTGATCATACAAGCTATCAGGTTCATTTAGATTCATACATGGGAAGAAAGAAGATTTAAATAGGGAACAGAAGCAGAGGAAAAGCCTGCATTAAGGCAAGTATTCTTTCCATCAGCAAGCATATTTTCCCATCTTTGACATACAGAAAAAGTTCCATGGGACCACATGCTCTCCATGTCGTTTGCTTATGATTGCTATTGATAATGATCTAATTGGCTCACTTTCTTTGACCTTCTGCTGAACTCTTTTGAGTCCTTGTAAAACATTCGTAGATGCTTTTGAGTAACTTGTCTGCAAGAGAATCTATAGATGCCTAGATCTGAGTTTTTATCCCCCAAAATATATGTATTTATGTTTTCAGAATGATACAATATATTACCATTCTTTTTTCTCTTTTGCTTTTGCCAATTGCCTCTTGTTTGGTTATCGAAGCTTCTTATAACCGTTCGCTTCTAAACTGTTTTCCTTCAAATGTCTGACCAAACTGCCAATTTGCTGGAGCAACGTTGTAGGATGTTACAGTTTTCTCACTGCTGCTGGTGACCTCAAACGACAGTGGCTGACCGCTTAGGTCTATATCACATTGCCAGTTCTGTCCCCAGTTTCTTCCCATAGGTATCCATCCTGTTTTTGACCCCTTCACTTTCACTGCAATCACTTCTCCATCCAAGCCCACATTGGTGATTAAAACCTGATAAAAGTGAGAATGCCCGAGGAGGGTGAATCTCAGCCCACCATTTCTCTCACAGTTTACCCTAAATGAAACCACATAATCATGATTACCTTCTTGCATTAGTTAGAAAATCAAGGTATGAAATTTATACTTGACATAACATGATAGCATAAATGTTAAGGTGAATCCAAAAGTTTTATGGTTTAAGATTTCCCAAAACAGACTTCTTGTTTCAGAATCAGGTTCTACCTTCCCTTCGAACTGAGGATTAGTCATAAAAACAGCCATATAACCATTAGATGAAGATCAAAATTAAGGTTTTCTCCAAACAGCTATATCAAAGCAATAGTTTAATTTGACTTAATTATTTTTTTCTCTGAATAGTTGAAATAATTATACTGACTCATTAACAAAAGCTACTATTTCAAAATAATAATAATATCACCATCATCATCATCATCCACTGACCATTGTAACTTGGATTCTGGCTGGCCAACATTGTACCAAGTTTTCTAGTATATTAATGCTGCTAAAATGAGAGCAGCCAATATTGTACAAAGTTTTCTTCTTTTCTTTTTCCCTATTAGAGTGCTTAGTTATGACTGCATGTCTGGCATACCTAAAAGACTGAATTGACATAGCAATTTTTAAGGAAATGAACACTTCCTGTGCATGGTCATGGATTAGAAACAAAAGTAAAATATTTTTTTTTTCATTTTTATATCTACCAATTGGTTGGAAATAAAATGTTCTCTCACAAGTTCAATAATGAATCTTACCTCCTATACTGAACAGGCACTATATCCGCTTGTTTCTCTGCCATTTCAGTGAAAGCCGATTTGGACATCTCGAAATGCTCTCGTGGGTAATTACACCAGCCACCATAATCATTTGGGAGGCCATAGTTTGGAGGGCAGAAATCCGTTGCTGTCACAATAACAGAGGGGCTTCCTTGCAGGCACCAGTGGATATGATCAACACATCTCACCTCAAAGCACCCGCCGCAGGTACTCCCTCTGTTAAACAGCCCCGTACTCAACCCAGCACTGTATTTTCCATAAGTCTTGTGCAGGTCTCCATATCCACAAGCACCTCCTGAGATATAATATCTACAAATAAGAAAAAGGAAGGAGAAGGTTTGCAAGAAACCTAGAAAAGAAAACAAACACTTATGTACTAAGACACCAGTATTGAATGAATACACTGAAAGAAAGAAAGAAAAAAAAAACAGAGAAAGAAGATGCTAGTAATCAGTTCCAAACAACTACAACTCAGCTCCTAAACATTAGCACTGTTTTTCTATGAAATGTTGTTCCTTTCTTCATATGGTAAAAGATAGAAGCTAGAAAGACACCTGTGATTATAGGTCCATCTGTTTCGTTTGTGTATGTAGCAGTTGCAGACCTCCATTCCCCTTCTCTGGCTTCTATCCATCTGGTGTTTGTTATGATCAAACAGATTAACATGGTTGTGAAAGAATCCATTTGTGAGAGAGGAGGCTCAGTAGGCTACGAGACATAGCTTTGATGCCCTTTTCCCCTTTTAAGATTCAAGCCCAGGAAACAGGGGTGTAAAGATAGAAGGCCCATATACAAAATATATTTTTTCCTATTTCTTAATATGAGATTCTCATGTATTGATTAGACAGGAGAAAGAAGACCTCTTTTGATTTTTGAAGGAGATGATGGCCCAACTGGTTTTGGTGAAGTCCTTTATTCGTTCACACATTGAGGCTTCTAGATCCGGGCGTGTGGGTGCTTACAGATTAGGTTCTGATAAGAGAGGGTGGTAGTATTGTCAAACGCGAACTGGGATCCATGGTGCCATGTGATGCATTTTCTTGGATCCAAAAAGGTTGAAACGATGATCACGGTGTCCTTTTATTCTCCTTGTTTTACTTTGAGGACCATTTCTTTTTCCTGTATTTGTAGGGGAATAGAAATGGCATAGTAAAGGAAGTGGGGCCCATGAGTCTGAGATGTTGGGATCGACAAGTCTTTTATGAATCGGGATCCCTCTAAGTGGCTTTAAGCACGGTGACTGTGAGTGAACCACTCATAGCCTGTCTCATCACCCGATGCATGACAGGTTGCCCACGGTGATATAGCAGACCGTAAATGATCCACTTACTTCTTGGTTTTCCCTCACCGATCCAGCGGGGCTTTTGAGAGGCCTCGTGATTTTGCTCGTTTGTGCTGTTTCCCGCTACATGGGACACAAGTGGCCCATATTACGCTCTTGAATCCTCTCTTTTTGAAAGAGTCTGGAAAATTGGGAACGTGACTAGTTGTGAAAGAGGAAAGGGTAGTTTGGTCACTTGGCTGGTAATTTGCAAAGAGTGCAATTGTCAAAAAAGGATGCCACCTTCATTTGGCTCTATGCAGTGGTAGCAGGGAAAGAGGGGTCCCTAAATCGACTGCAGACAGTGGTGCGTGGATACCAAGGAGTAGAGTGGTCTCTCTTTTTCAATGGAGGGAAAGAAAAAAAAGGATCAGAATCCAATGAGTTTTTTGTTTAGTGCTAATGCCTCTTCTTTCGTGTCTTTGATATGCTTATTGAAATTTGGCTCTTCTTTTGAGAGTATTGAGATAAAGAGGACTGGGAGCAGGAAAATTATGGTAAAAGCTATATGATAAGAGTGCGGGAAGTATTCAATTTTCCGATGATGGTTTTTAGATCGTCTAATCAAACTCGTAGTATGGTTTTACTTTCTTCAATTACGGACGGTGCGAAGGTAGTCCTCTGATATGGTCGTTCTTAATTTTGATTGATTCGGTAATAAAAGGAAAAAACAGTATTCATGCACATGTAATCTAACCGCTTTGCACTCTTTAAACTTCTAATTTGAAACGTCATCAAAAACCATTCCTTCGTTTTTCTCCTCTTAACAGGATTGTCCACACTTCACCCAAAGTCTCGATTATCTTTTGGAAAATGGTTAATTTTAGTGGTCGGATATTTCCTTTTTAAACATGTGTTTAACAACCTTACACGACTAAGCTTTTCATGTTGATTTTTAACTTGTGTTGATGAGCATATCCATCCGATGAAGCACCACTGTACAAATGTACATATATGCATGACAGCTTGTGTGATCAAGTTTCTGCATCTGATAGTAAAGCAAATCACGGGCAGTCACTAATAAACCAAGTGATATCCCTATATTTCCACAGTCGAATGATGATTGATGACCCATGGCTGGTTGAGCAAATACACGGCCTTACGATTATAGATCTCCACACTCTGGACTTGCATACATCACGTGAGGATGAATTTGAAGGATGCATAAGCAAAACACGCAAAGCCAGGTCGCACACTTGAACAAACCCACGATTGCAAAGTTAATGTAAACTCTGCAGACTTGTGCCCTAGGGTGCTAGAACCCAAACACAGCAAAAGATTTGTGATTTGGCCTCCTAATTTGCAAAGCTAATTGGCTTTTAGGAATGGACCAATCGCAGTTATCCAAGGAGCCAAGCGTGAAGAACTCCAAGGTAAAAGGCTGTCAGCCACAACAGCACATTGAGAGAGACATCCTGCAACTGTTGGCAACTGTAACCAACGCAACCAGCATGAATCCTGTCACCGCTCAGCCCAAAGGCCACAAACCCACCATGACCATTTATGGTACCAAAAAAAAAAAAAAAAAAAAAAAAACTAAAAATCCAGCAGGGTTTATGTGGTAAGTGTTAGGCACGGCCAAACTGCACGGACAAATCGTTGTAATTGTAGTTGGGAAGAGGCTTTTCTAGTTCTATCCTCTCCCAAGAACTATGTATGCTGGTGATTTATTGATATGCACAATCGAGTGACGAAATAAACATAGTTAAATGCTCCAGATTTGATAGCTAAGATTTGCTTTGATTCCAGTGATCACACCCTACTACCAAAGGTAGGCCGCATGCATGGTACACACCCAACGCAAGCCTGCATGCAAAAGAAACCATGGCGCACCAAGCTGCAGCACAGGGCCTGTAATGTTGGAACATAAAGCCTGGCCACATTATTTCATTGGGGGTGAGGTGGGGTATCATCTCAGCTTTTCCACCTCAATAAGGTAATACAATATAGATTTGTCTCAACTCTTCGCCCTCTTCAGTAGGAATCGGAGGGAGAAGATTCCAAGTGCCAGAGTCTGCCAAAACCAGCCTCTTGAATTCCCAGGATCCACCCTCTTTGAAAGATGCCAGGCGTACACCGCCTCCACAACATGAGCTGCTACTGCTAATATGAAAACTACACGAACGCCTGTCAATGACCGGTGTAAGAAAAGGGCAATAGATCTTACCCATTCCAAAGGCCCAAAAGGGGGCATAAAAGCAGCATAGAACAACAGTGACATTCCAATAATGCAAAAGAACCATGCAAATATTGTTGGCCCATCTAATGACATCCTCTTCTTTTCCTGCCAGTAAGAGATTGTTGCAGCCATGCCTTCACGAGGATTGACCATTGGAATGTAGCCAAGCTCTTCCTTTGCTTTAAGAAAAGAGCAGTAGTGTGTAACACCAACCTATAAAACAATAGCTCAAGCAAGTCAATCTCTCTGCAAAAAAAAAAAACTGGCAAGGAGCAACCACACTGATTGTGACAAGAAAGATGCACCTGATTACAACAAGCATGGGTTTTAAACTGTAATTGATTCTAGGACAATATAGAATTTCAAGCTAAAATGGATAGGCGTGCAGGCGTGCAGTTTGCACTTTTCAAAGAACATTGTCGCAATTAAGAAGTGATGCAAAAGCTCGCTGAAACAAGAACTCAATTGCAAGGTGAAAACTCCTCAAATAGTTGTGATAGATTATACTGCAGAATACAACTATTTTTCTTTCTTTTCTTTTATTGGTTATTTTTCTTTTTCTTTTTTAATAACTACTAAAAGAAAAACATTGTCAAGCTCTAGAAGTAATTAATGCTATTTAACAAAGATAAGAGACTAGAGAAACACCAAAACAATAGATTCCAATTTTAAATACTGTTTTGGTTAAACAAAATATCAAGACGATTCCATAAAATGAATAAATAAATAAAGGCAGTCTATGGCTGCAAATATAATAAAAAAGGAAAAAATTGCCCGTAGTAAGATGGTTACCAGTAGTCTAGCTTACTGTCATTACATAGGGCTGCATGTGACATAATGTAAGCAATAATTAAAGGTTTTCTTACTACTCTCTCTATCCTTTACTTCTACATTCTTGAGCATTGATTGATCAACAAGTTCAAATTAAGGTTGAAATTAGATGAAGTAACGGACAGGCATATGAGACAATTTCACTCAGCAGATGAGCAGAATGGACCTTGTATACTTCAGCAGGAAGGATCATAGGCTGAGGGAGCCAAGAACGATTCAACCATGGATATAGCATGGTATAAATGACCTCAAAGATCCGTGCCAAAAGAAGAGCAGAAGGGACACTTATTGTTATCTTTGGCAAGTCATAATCTAAGCTCTGAAGTAGAGGGCACAGAAATTCAAAGGAATCCACAGGCGATCCTGTAAATAAAACAGAAAGTGATTTATCAATATGAAAAGATAACTGCTATAAGCAACAAAAGGTATTTGTTTGTAAAGCAGGAGGATTGGAATTCATCAATATTGAAAAACAAGCAAGGGCATTTTGGAAAATTCTGTGGAATACAAGAAGTGGAAGTACACCACAGCTTTTCCAGTGGTTTCTGCATTCCATAGAATCTCACCCCACCCCCCACCCCCAACTCCTCACCTTGAGTCAAGGTTCTAAAAATCAAACATGGGGGGCTACTCAGTCCTCCTGTCGAGTTGACTTGACCAAGTTGCATGCAACTTGACCGAGCCAGATCGAATCGCATCATAGTGTCCGACCTCCTACCAAAGTATAGAAAAACATGTAAAAAAAAATCTTTAAAATTGAAAGAATAATGTCATGTAAAAATCAAATTTTAAGACACATCATGTTTTCATTAAGGTACTGTCTCTACTAACCCCTCTCTCAAACCCCCTTCTAAAAAACTCACTACCCACACTGCCTCACATCTGAGGTGCCATCTAGATTCCTATTACCCTCTCTCGGATCTGAAATTTTCAATTTCCATATTTCCCCCCCACCCAGTCTAGTTAGAATCATAGTGTTGCAGGCTCAAGTCATAGTACCAACCAAACCAAAAAAAAAAAAAAAAAAAAAAAAAAAAAAAAAAAAAAAAAAAGAGAGAAAGAGAAAGAAAGAGAAAAAAACTACACTGAAATATATATCAAAAATAATTTCAATGCAAAATAAACTAAACAAATTATTTCACTGCAATAGATCAGAAATTACCATCAGATATGAAATATGGCTGCCCAGCAGCAATTGGTCGTCCTTCTTTACCAGGAATATCATCCAGAAGTCCCATGCTTGCCAATATTAGGGCAAGAACTAGATTATCAACATAAACCCAATCTGTCTTGACTCTTCCATCACCTATTTTGAATGCCAATAGGCCCATCTTTGCAAAAGAGATTATCCTAGGAAAATGCCTCTCTTCACCCGGTCCATAAATTGCAGCAGGACGAATTGCACAAGTATAGAGTCGGCCTCCATTCTTTTTTCTAGACAATGGTAAAAGATGACCAAAATGGTTCATTTTACTTGAATAGATGAAGATCATGTTTAAAGGAAATGATAATATCAGGAAGCAAAAGTGATTCCTTGTAAACTGAACCCACGATTTTATCATGAGCAGTCGTGTGCTGTCTTCTGAGATGCATACCAATCAAAGATATGGGTTAATGGGAAGGCTCTAGGGTGCATTATGGATGGAAACCATCCTCATTAGGTCAAGATAGTTGTACATGTCATGGCCTCAAAGTCACTAATTCCAAACAAAAGGTGTGCGATCAGGGATGGTTGAGGGGGGATGGATGACATGCACACATGCATGCAATGGTTCAACAAGTCCCAGTCAAAAGTTGCAAATTTTTTAATTGGGCCAACATAGGGTCAATCTGACTTTATCAGACATGAACCACGTATGTATTCTCATGTGCCCAAATTTGATCTTGGACAGATTTACATTCAACTTTGGACCGAGCGATTATAATTGTTTACTGGTAACTTTCTTAGCTGCCATTGTAATTATTTACCGAGAAGCTTCTTGGCCATTGAAAATAGAGATATAACCTTTTGATCAGCTATTTTTTCCCCTCCATATAGGGTGAGTAAACAAGCCGAGCTTGGCCAAGCTCAAACTCAAGCTCAGGGTAGAGCTCAATTATAATATAAATGAGCAAAGTGTGAGCTTGGGCTCATTTAAAACATTAACTTAATCAAGCTGTGCTCGAGCTTGAACCAAGCCCTTAACCAAGTCGAGCTCAAGCCAAGCTGAGCTCAACAGACCATGATTCAAGCTGTACCTGTGAGCTAATCGAGCTGAGTTTGAGCTCGGATTGTGTCGAACCCGACCTTGAGCTGGCTCAGCTCATTGACAACCCCACCCACATCCAGTCACCCTAACCCCAACCCACATCTTACTTGTTGATATTTTATAACTTCATAATGGATGAGATTTTGATGGCCTAGTCGAATCAAGTTAAAGCGACTGGATGGGGGTAAAACTTCATTCACCTCACCTCCCATCCAAACACTGCTCTACATATAGCAGCCATCCTGTCCCTTGTGGGCTCCTGAGCGGGCATGGTCCTCCAGGATGCATGCTAGTCATGAGAGTGGCATAGGGGGATACGAAGATCCTAGGGTGGATTAGAAGTGGACCAAAAATCATCTCAATTGGATGATGAACGCCATATAATTTAAAGCCCAAGAGTTTGACAGTCTTGTGATTTTTTGCTGCTACTGCGTTGACTCTAACAATGGATAACAATTGGATGGTGTCAAACTAGACTGCCTGCCAATTACGGGGAGTTAGCTCTGCACAAGGGTTTGGATTTATCGGTTGCACTTTTTAGCAACTTTTTAGTTTTTACAACAGGCCCACCCATTATTGATCCAAGCCCCTCATACACATACAATCCCTCATGAATTAGCACTTCCCTTAATTTGACACTTATACAAACTATTGTCAATCCATGGATAGAATCACAACGAAAATTGCACTCAAGGAAACGTTAAACTTTGAAGCATCAAAACCAAGGTTAAGGATCATCTTGTTAGTGTAAGCTTCACCACTGCCCTACTCTGTGATTGCCATGCATCATGTTGGGCCCCACAAAAGGGGGTGTGCCTTTCAAGACTAGGAATAGATACATACTTGGAAGCACGGCCATTGCTTTTCAGGACTAGCTGCTCAGCAACTGATTTAGTGCGCCCATATGAATCAACATGATCATCAAGTGGGAAATATGGCAATGCTTCATTGCCATTTACAATCTCCTTTCCTCCAAAAACCACATTGTATGTGCTCACATAGACAAGCCTCCTAACACCAAACTCATGGCATGCATCCAATACATTGCAGGTTCCACATATATTCACTTCATCGACACGCCCAACTTGGAGCATTTCCTTCCCTGACATACCATATGAGGCAAGGTGGAAAACACAATTTGCCCCACGTAAAGCTTTTTCAACATCTTTTTTTCGGCTCACATCCCCTATAACATAGAGTTCATAAAAATAAAGTTCAAAGTAAGCTACAGTTAAAATGAAGTTGTAATATAAAGTTTGAACCTAGGATCACAGTGCTGTGCACAATAATTAAAACATTAACAAAAAGGATTATTTGAAATTGTGGCATGGTTGTCGGAAGGCGCTCATTGTTGCAACCGCAAGGTTCAAAGTTACAAATCAGCTTATCTTTTTTAAAAAATTGAAGAAAAAAAATGTGGAGCTGTAAACACAAATGAGAAGAACCTGCCTATCAATCACCTTATTTCATTTGCTATAAAAACTTTCAACTTCCCAATCATAAACGCTATAAAGGTGCATCCCTGGTGACCCTCCCTTCAGTGATGGGGACTGTTAATCAAGTATGACATTCAATGGATGAAACCCTTAATAATCTCACTGATGAGGGGACTGCGACCGTTTCCACATAGTCTGTCTATAGCAGGACCTGCTAGATGTACATTTTTGCTGGATTAAAAAAGAAATGAACTTCCTCACATCCCTGTTACCTAACTATAGACGAGTTCACATATGCCAATACACATACTACAGTTTTTCATCCGCAAATGAGGATTTTAAAGTGAAGGCTAGCAAGCTATGAGGGCGACCAGATACAGGCAGCTTGGAGAAAGACATGCCATCAATACATCAGGGACACTGATTTTACATATAAAAAATGAAATATCAGATAGAATATAGAAGGCCTGTCACCTATTTTGAAGCATCATGGTATCATAAGAAAGCAAGACAAGAAATCAAAAAAGAAAATGTCCTAGTATAAACATGTTAAATCTCAATTTCCAAAGGCAATCAAGTGAGTCCTCAGCACTCAGCTTCAGTCCCCAGTGGCTCAGTGATCTCACTGTAAAATTTTCTCTCCTATCATCGATAAGTCTAATCAGACCTCACAATCATCTTTTGATCAGGTTATTCACAATCTCAGTCTATCTTTATCAAGCCACGCAATGAAAAATTCTGGAAGAATCATACAGATACACCAGCACCGACAGATTCAGAAGATTTTCTCAATGACTGATTTCTCTTGTATAAATTTCGTAGTTTCTATTAATAGAAATTGCAGTGTGACTTTATGGAAACGGAGCCTCTTTAGATTTCCTACACGAGCAACATCAAAAAATAGAATTCAAAGAAGAAAGAAATGGAAGGGAAAACACCATAACCGACGGATTGAACTAAGATCCAAACCCTAATCCATCTTCAAATCGACTTTAACAGATCCAAACATCGAATCGGGAAGAATCGAATCCCCTCATTAAAAAAACACCGAGATCCAAAGCATAACAGATGCAGAGAGAAAGAGATCTGAATCCTAACGATTCTTTATAAAAAAAAAAAAACAAGAAGAAGAAGAAGATCGATCGATCGATCGATCGATGAAACATGAGAATCGGACCTTGGATGGAGACGACGCCTGCGTCTTTGAAGAGGAGAGAACATGGAGAAGAGACGCGAAGATCGAGAGATCGAACCTCGCGAGCGCCTCTTCTGATGAGCTCCAAGCAGAGAGCAGCTCCTACAAAACCAGCTCCACCTGTTACCACGAACACGTTTCCTTCGATGCCTTCGTTCTCGCTCAAATGCATCTCTGATTGATCTTCCTCTCCTTCTTTTGTGCTTGTTTTCTCTTCTCCGTCCTCTCAAGTCTAATAAGTAGCTAACTCGAATGTGAAAACTGAAAAGGGAAAGAAGAGAGATGTCCGTTGCCTTTGCATTGATACAACAGTTGACGAACGACGATGTCTGCAAAGACTCAAGAGTCAAGACTTGATAAAGACTCGTGTGATGGAAGCTACGGTAAGGATATATAGACGAGACTCGAGAGTCCCGACTCACGACACAGACGGGCTGTGCGAGAGTCTCACAGCTCACCGATGACAGAGCGGGCCGGGTGCTCATGGGGCCGGACCCACTTTGGGCCGGTTCGGGCATTGGCTATTAGTGCTGGGCCGGACCAGAATATAAAATTGAGGTCTGTTTCATATTTGGGCCGAACTTGAATTAAAAGCCCGAATATAGGCTTGGCCCCTCCCAATGGGATCCAATTCCGTTCCATTTAGATGCCCACTGACAAATTCATTACATCTAATTATATAATATTTAAAGCGAGGTGGTTTTAATTGTCAATTATCAATTGATTTTGACCACTCAGCTTTTAATTCTCGAAAATAATTTCAATTGAAATCAGGCATTTGATTATTATTTAACTAGGTTGGGCGGTTACTAAATAGTCTTGATTCTCTAGATTTGGTCTCCATCTCTTCCACTACCCCAATACATATTTCTATTTTTTCTCTATTACAACTCATATGGCCATGCATCTTCTTCTTCCCTACTTTCTTATGTATGTCGGTAAATTGATCGTGTATCCAAGCTAGCAATAAAGGCCCGGGCTAACAAAAATGAGAATATATTTAAAATTAAAGTAAGAGAAAAGATATTATTTAAAAAAAAATAACTAATTACATTGAAAAGTGAGCTCCTCCTTATCTACATATATAATTTAGACTAAAATATTGTTCTCATTTGGCTTTGCAAAACTCAAAACATCAAATTTCCACTCTTAAGTCCAAACAAAATTTGTTTGAAAAATTGCATGTTTCTGTATGTGCTATTCAGTTTTTATTTTTATGTGTTGTCCAATGATTCATTAATATCACTGAACCCTTACCCTGTCTACTTAGGGTCCGTTGGCAATCTCGTAGCAGTGGGGCTCATAAGGTAGTTGATGGCCTGCCAATATAAGGTAGGTAAATAAATAAATAATAAATGAGGTATACAAAATTAACATTGACCTGACCCGACCTAGTTACCCGACCCAACCCGTGGGTCAATGGGTGGGTCATGATAGCATATTTCTGGTGCTCGACTCGACCCGTGACTGTTGGTATCGGTTAACGGGTTTCACGGGTCGGGTTACCGTGTCACCCGTGAACCCGGTAACATTTATTTTCTTTTTTTTTAATTCATCATAGAAAACCAAATGTTCTCCCCTGTTTGTGAAAGATTAGTTTGTTGATATTCATGTCATGGGGGTGGAGATTTGTAGGGTCAATGTATGTTTTCATTAATGAGACATGGATTATTGATATCTTATATTTTCATGATGTTGTTCTATTTCATGTGTATTCATATTTATTTATTTTTTCAAAAAAGACATCTAATCTATTTTTGGTGAATTAGGAGATTTGGATGGTACCCAACTAAAAGTAAAAATCAGGTAGTGATTGTTTGGATCGGTATCAGGCTTGGACTTGGGCTTTTAATCTATATGAAATTCAGTTCAGGTTTGGCTTTGGTCTTGACCCAGGTGGCTGATTCTATATATGATAGTGTATAATGCTTACCAAACTCAGTATATTATGCCTACATTGGTGTTTTTTTAAACAGGTGAAGATTCCCTCCATATATTTGAACCATCTTCATTTTTCCTATCCAATATCACCTGCAAGTAAGACCTTATAATTTAATTTTTCTTTGTCATGGTTGTTGGCCCAAACTGGTTCAGAAGTTCCATGATCAAACTCAGCCCAAATGAAAGCCCAAATTTATCCACCACTCTACTTGTTTTGGCTTTAAAAAAGATAAGAGAAAAAGAAGAAAAGTCGTGCTAAAAAATAAAATAAAAAATTATCCGACTACTTTGGAGACGCACTAAGATGCATGACAATCAAATGATGTAGGAGATGAATAGATCTCGACTTGGACCAAGGGTATTCCCAATATAAGCTTACCTAAGTATTATATGCTTTTAATCTTTAATGTTATGTATCATAATATACCAACAATAAGCTCACGATACAATCGAGAACTAACTATAGTTCTCACCCAATTATCAAGGGTTTGATTTTCAGGTATGCGGACCTCAGACATCTTGCCTACATGTGTGGGCAAACTCCTTTTCACATGTGAGAGCTCTCTTCTCTTATGTGTAGGCTCTCTCATGGATCCTAGCCTCTTCTTGGCTGAGGTGAAAAAAAAAAAAAAAACCATCATGATACTATCATTAATATAATGGAAATTAAATACCTTAATAAAAATATAGTTTATGGTAATAGATAGCAATTAGTCAGATGATGCGGCTGTGCATGGAAAAGTCTATGCTTTTGTTGAAAGAGGTTCATAATTATAAGAAAAAAGATATCCAATTATAGTTGTTCCATGCAAGTTGTCAAAGAGGAAAAATAATAGGGGCATTTGGTGAAAGGTCCTTCAACAGTACCTTTTATGGCCTGTGGTACAGGTTATTTTCTCATAAAGGCAGCGGTCCCCTTTTAACATTTAATGAGTCAAAAAGACAAAAATGCCCTCTCTTTATATACTCTATACGTCACCAAACATACATTGCTTTAAAATATTCCGTCATACACTCCGAAATTTAAGCAAAATAAAGATTCTGAAATCAAAGATGAAGGAAATTGCACAAAGAAGTAAAATCAACTCATCAGTGACCTCAAGCAATCGAATCATCTTGACTTAAACTTAATTGAGTTTGATATAAGTTTATCTAAGTTTTGGTTTGAATTTATCTGAGCTTGATATGAAATTATTTGACTGTGACATGTATTTATCTAAACTTTATATAAAGTTATCTTAGTCTATGATCAATTAAATAGGACTTTAAATGAATTTATCTGTATATTATATTATATTATTTTTCTGAAGTTTGATTTCAATTTAACTCTGTTTGTTATTAATTAAACAAGGTTTCAAATGAAATTATGTGACTTTGAAATGATTTTCTCCGAGTTTTTATTAAGTTTATTTGAGTTTCTTATGAAATAATGAGTTTGGTATGAAATTAATTCAATTTCACAAGATCTTATTTGACTTTAAAATGTATTCAACTTGGTTTTAAATGAGTTTTTTTGAGTTTGTTATGAATTTATCTAAGTTCTGTATGTGTTATCTGACTTTGGCATAATGTTATTTGACTTTGGCATGATGTTATCTGTGTTTGGTATGAATTTATCTAAGTTTGATAGGAATCTATTTGTGTTTGCTTTGAATTAATATGAGTTTGATACGAATTAAGTGAATTTATCTGAGTTTGCTGTGAATTTATCTAACTTTGATGTATGTGTTATCTGAGTTTTATATGTGTTATCTGACTTTGCCATAATGTTATTTGACTTTGGCATGATGTTATCTGTGTTTGGTATGAATTTATCTAAGTTTGATATGAATTTATTTGTGTTTGCTTTGAATTAATATGAGTTTGATAAGAATTAAGTGAATTTATCTGAGTTTGCTGTGAATTTATCTAACCTTGATGTATGTGTTATCTGAGTTTTGTATGTGTTATCTGACTTTGGCATAATGTTATTTGACTTTGGCATGATGTTATCTGTGTTTGGTATGAATTTATCTAAGTTTGATATGAATTTATTTGTGTTTGCTTTGAATTATCTGAGTTTGATACGAATTAAGTGAGTTTATATGAGTTTGCTGTGAATTTATCTAACTTTGACGTGAACTTATTTGACTTTAGCATGAGTTTCTTTGAGTTTGCTGTGAATTTATCTAAGTTTTGTATGTATTCTATGACTTCGGCATGATGTTATCTGTGTTTGGTACAAATTTATCTAAATTTGATATGAATTTATTTGTGTTTGCTTTGAATTAATCTGAGTTTGATATGAATTAAGTGAATTTATCTGAGTTTGCTGTGAATTTATCTAACTTTGATGTGAACTTATTTGACTTTGGTATGAGTTTTTTTGAGTTGTTAAATGAGTTTTTTTGAGTTTGCTGTGAATTTATCTAAGTTTTGTATGTGTTATATGACTTTGGCATAATGTTATCTGTGTTTGGTATGACTTTGGCATGATGTTATCTGTGTTTGGTACGAATTTATCTAAGTTTGATATGAATTTATTTGTGTTTGCTTTGAATTTATCTGAATTTGATACGAATTAAGTGAATTTATCTGAGTTTCCTGCGAATTTATCTAACTTTGATGTGAAGTTATTTAACTTTGGCATGAGTTTATTTGAGTTTATATGAATTTATCTGTAATCACAACCAATTTGAAAACAAGTTATGTTACTTTGATATGATATTATCTAACTAGATTTGGTTTGGTTTGACTAGACTTAGTTTGAATTTATCTAGCTTTGATAAAAATTTAACTGAATCTGGCAACCTGTCCCATGTGACTTTATGCAATCAGTTGTTCAAGCAATCTCTTAGTTTTCTTCTTTAGCTCTTCATTTCTATTGAAATAATATCTTTCATCAAGGTGCTCTTCCAATGTCGATAAAGAAAGACTTTCCTCAAGGCTGTTCTAGGACTAGCCATGAGGATTATGAAGTAGTCCACTTGCCATGCTCCAAGACCCAACCTGTTATAGATGGTAAGGACTTGTAAAAATAATCTGGGAAAGTTAGTGATGTCATATGCTTAGGGACCACACACCCATTTAAATGGTTAGAAGGGCAAATAAGTCATAAAAAAAATCTGATGTCACATGCTTAGGGACCACACACCCATTTAAATGGTTAGAAGGGCAAATTTGTCATAAAGAATATGATGTCACATGCTTAGGGACCACCGCCTGAATTAATTCCATGCGCAAGGGACTGTAGGCCTTAAACCGTAATATTATGTCCTAGAGACTTTATAGGCCAATAATGAGGGATCTCTCCCTAATTTACCCAAAATAATAACGTTATTATGATTTGATTTTGATTGACATTTTTTACCCAAACAATATATAATTGGTTGGTGGATAGAGAGATTTTAGGGATGAGATGATACAGAAGATTGGAGGGGATGGAGAGATTTTAGGAGATTTGAGGAGATATAATTTTTTAAGAGATTGGAGGGAATGGAGAGATTTTAGTAAAAATATAACTTTTTAAGGGTCACTCGTTTGTTCCTTTTATATTTAGAGAATTTTCAGAGATGAGGTGGCACCCTCCACAGCCCACCTCCCCCCTTGCTTTTTTTGTTTTTTATTTTTTTTCTTTCGTATTTCTCTGAAATGAGAGATTTTTTTAGGGATGAGGTGCACCCCCTACAGCCCACCTCTCCCTTTGCTTTAATATATATAATATAAAGTGGTGTAACTAGAAGAAAATACCACTTGTGAAATCTGTCATTTCTCTTAGTAAGATTTGGAAATGCGGTTTAGGCTTTGCTCTTACTTGAGAATTGTTGGTGCATTTCTTGTTTTTATAAGATGAAAGTTGGATTTGGGATTTTTATTTCTACATTTTGATAGATTAAAGATTGCTTCATTATTTCAATATTTGTTTTTATTGTGATTTTTTTTAAAAACCTCTATAAGTACAAAGAAATATCATGTTTTAAATTCGTATAAATGTCTTGACATTTATGTATATTTTATATAATTAATTATATTTCCCCTGGTTAGCCTGTTTTGCTAGTACATTACAAGTCAATGATATAGAGTGCTTGAATCTTGTAGGAGGGCCCAACAAATGAATTTATATCAATCTCCGGGAGAGAATTTCTCTATGCTATAGCGCTGCATATGTTGAAGGGGTATTTTATTTAGCTACACTAGAAAGAGTAATTTCTCCTGCTAACGAATAACGATGGATGATTGAGTTGATAGGGGCTCGCTAGCTAAAAAATAGAGCAAATTACCTCCAATTTTGGCTTTCAAATTGTAGCTCAAAAAAGAAAGAATATAAAAGATTATAGCTCAAGATAGAAACTACCCATTGGGAAGAGAATAGATACATGAGACCCAAATTTGGGCCGGGGAAAAGAGGAACTAAAAAGGGCATGTAATGCTTGTGGGGCCCATCTAGACTTAATTTCTTAGATCACTCGATCTAAAAACTCTGCCTCGTGCTTGCTTTAATCAGTAGTCCTATAGAAGGAACTTATTACATATGAATTTTTTGTTTCTTGCCCCTTTCTACGTCCTTCCATTCCTCCCCTACTAAACTTTTGCTTTGTTACTTTAAATACATGCTTGATTAGTACGTACAGAGGTGGGTAATCTTGGATGCAATGCTTTGTATATTAATAAATTAGTTTGGTTAAAAACAAATTTTCTAATATTCATTTAATATGAGAGAAAACAATGTGTTTTTTTTTTTTTTCAGCTAATCATGTTTTGTAAAAAAGCTAAAAAGGAAAAACACTCATTACAATCCCATGAAATAACTATCTTCTAACTATATTCTGACTGTAATGCATTTAAATTCAACTGACAAGTTAAGCAATGAATGCAAATTTTGTTTAAGGTTTGGTGGATGTCATCTTTTTTTAAAGGAGTTAGGTTTTTTTAATGGGTCTGCATGCTTTGTTCACCTCCCAATTCCCGTACCATTTCTTAATTTGTTTCTTGATTGCTTCTCATAAAACATAGAAATGGAAGTACACCCATTTGTTTTCATGTAGAAAATCCATCAGTTTCTCACTTTTTCAAATTATTCTTTTGGATGTTATTCAATTTTCAGTTTCTTTTGCAACGTAGGAAGATGAGAAGTCGTGGGTCGTTTTTCCTATTCATCTATGTACTTGTTATTTTCTGTTATGGTTTTGGGGGTGTGGAAGGTGGTAGATATGTAGCAGCTCATTCTGCACCAGTTGGGAGGATAATCGTAGTAGATAAGTTGGGTCATGGAGATTTCACCACAATCCAATCGGCTATCAATTCAGTTCCTTCAGGAAATAACCAATGGATTCGAATTAGTGTCAGGCCTGGCATCTATAGGTAATTATTTACTATAATCATGATCCTAACTAATATTGTATGGAATTCTTGTAGCTTATATCTTCTGTTTCTATCTAATCTAATGTATGTTTGTATGTATATGTATGTATAGGGAGAAGGTTACAATTACTCCGGATAAGCAGTACATTATCCTTGAAGGACAGAGTCATCCAAGAACTATTATTTCTTGGGAGAGCGCCATCGATACTGTAACCAGTGCTGCTTTCTCCGCATTAGCAGATAATTTCATTGCCAAATGGATACATTTTGAGGTAAATTTGTATTTGTTGAAATGGTCGAATTGTAAATGGCAAAGATCAAATAAATGTGTGTAGCATTTGTTTAGTCCTGCATTTCTTTGAATGATTAATGGGAATCCCATGAAAAAACCCAGTGCCTGTTTGTTTGCACGGAATTGGGGTTCAATTAATTCCTAGAAATGTATGCATTTTCCATCAAAGTTGCTGGAGTAACAGACGGTTAAACAATAGCTATGGAATGATCTCCCTTCAAGTGAGGGTGCATCTCTTTCTTCACCTCATATCTTTCGGCCGGCCTTCTTCAATATTATATTTCTTCTTTTCAAACCCATTTCACCTTGAATTTCTAGGAACTCAATTCATGCAAACAAAAGTGCTCTCAATGTTATTTATTTATATTTTTTCTTGATTGGCTGTTATTATGATTGATAATCTATATATTCACCACCACCACCACCACCACCACCACCACCACCACCATCATAGGCTTGCTCCAATTATATTTGGATTGACTATATGAATACTTTTTCACATCTAAACCATGAATTTTGACAATCTATACATTAACTATGCAAAATAGTTACCGTGCGGCGGCATCTTCTTTTGGGGTGCTATGTAGGTATCCTCTAATGACATCATTCAGCAGATCAGCTGAGATCATGCAATTGATTTGCTGAGATCATGCACGCTACACGTGGTGGAGGAAATCATGTAGTCCATGATTTGTGGTGATTCACCACAATTCAAATCTCCTGCAATCACTCTCACTCTCTTCATTTACTGGTTGTTTCCTTGTATATAAGATACAGTGTTGTTAAATACCAGTCAAAATTGTAAATCAAATACAAGATAGTCGTTGGGTTTATTAAAACCAATTTTTTTTATTCTCTGCGTATTATCCTGAAGACTTTTTTCCATCTTTTAGTAAAATCTTATTTCTCTTTCTTTTTCTGTAATAGAATTTTATTGTTATTATCTTTTTGTGTGGGTGTGTACGCACAGGTGAACTTTCCTAGATTGGAGTCCATGTCAATTGTCAATGTAGGCCCTCCCATTTCACGGCCACACTCCATGAAATAGTCCTAAGGCCATACAAAAATCTGTAATAGCACTTGATTAATGTAACCATTGTATCAAATTCTTGGCCCACCTTGGAAATATGTTGGGCTTTGGACCTTATGTTATCGGCCCTAGGCCATAATTTTAAACCTCCACCTAACTCATCGAACTTGAACATTTTTCCCCACACCTCATAGAAGTCATAGACCTGAATCTAATGTTAATTGGACCTGGGCTTTTGTTGGACTGACTGCAAGGGGGGGGGGGGGTTGGCCCTCCTAAAGTTCTGAAAATCTTTCTGAAAATCTATCTAAGGTCCTTCTGATCCTGTGATCTTCTCTGAGTAATGGCCCCTCCTTACAATATTAATTAATCAATATAGTTTTTTATTCTAAAAAAAGTAACAAAATCATAGCAGATTTTTGGGAAGAAATGTTAGAATGATGGAGGAAAAGAAAAAAAAGGAAGGGGGAAAAAAATAATTCTAAAAATAGAACAAAATCAAAGCAGATTCTAGTGGAGAAAGATTAGAATGATGGAAGAAAAGAAAGGAAAGAGGAAAAACAATTCTAAAAAAGTTATATTTTAATTGTGATTATCTATGTTAGAATAAATTCAATTGAAGTAAATTCTTTTGACGAGATAAAACTAGTGGGACCACCCTTTTGAATGGTCTAGATTTTAAATATGGGTCTTGCTCATAAATATATAATAGTGGGCATATTTGTTTGTTCCAAAATAATAATCAATAATTTCACTTTTGAGTGCTAGCTGACAAGGGTTATGACATGAAATTCTAAGATACTAATTTTTCTAAATAATAGTAATGTAATTTCACTTTTGAGTGTTATTTATTATGTATTTAATTATTAAATTTTATAACTTTTAATGGATTTTTTTTACTATGGCCCCCTTGAAAAAAATTCCTGGCAATGACCTGGGACTTGGGACTGAGGCCCTTTTAGGGTGGTCATGGATCTCCAATAATTTTATTGGGCGGTTTGAGCTTCGGATGTAGTGTCCTCGGACCACCTGGAATTGAATGCCTGTAGTGTCCTGTCCTTAATGCCAGGTAGGTCCATCCTGAAACTCGCCCATTGACAGCTCTACAATATATAGGCCATTTCTTACAATAGGCCCTTTTAAGTGGAATAAGCATTTTCTTCTTTCTTTCCTCTCCCTATTCTAAATCCAAGTTTCATGTTCATATATAGCTATCTAATGATGTTGAGAAGACATTATATTTTGTATTTTTATTACAGATTCTTACAGTTTACTGACATGCAAGAGCAGCATATTAAAATACATCTACAACAGTCCCATAACTTAAAATAATACAACAGTAAATCTTGAACATATGAGCATATAAAAGCCAATATAATTTTCATGTCGACTTTCTATGAAACCACGTTTCATGTTCATAGCTATCTAGTGATTTGTTTTGAATTGTGTCCATTGGTAGAATACATACAATTATCGGAACACAAAAAATGCCATGAAACCTGCAGTTGCAGCTCTAATTTCTGGAGATAAGTCTGCTTTCTACTATTGTGGGTTTTACGGCGTGCAAGATACATTGTGGGACTCTGCCGGCCGACATTTCTTCTACGAATGCCGCATCGAAGGCGCTGTCGATTTCATCTTTGGTGCAGGGCAGTCCCTTTATGAGGTAGTGGAAAATAAGGAGTAGTATTATACATAAGAATGATTTTTAGATATCTTTGTTCAGTCTCTCCTAATTATACTATCTCTCATATTAATAGTGTTGGTGTTCATATTAATGGTAGTGGTTGATTTTTTATTTTATTTATTTTTTGTGACTTCCTGTTTTGTGTTGTAGAAATGTTACATAATAGTAGAAGCAAAAGCGGTAGATTGCGGTTATGTGACAGCACAAGGCAGAAACAACCCAAATGATGCAAGTGCCTTTGTGTTTGAGTCCTGTTATTTGGAAGGAAATGGCAAGGTATTTTTGGGAAGAGCATGGAGGCCGTATTCAAGAGTATTGTTTTACAATTCCTATTTATCAAATGTTGTGGTACCTCAGGGATGGTATGCTTGGAACTATGGATACACCACGTAAGATCTCTCGTCTCTCTCTCTTTGGTTTGAATGGGATACTCAGAAATCAATCCATCAAATAAAATATATCAAGGTTTTGAAAAATATATTGAGCCAATCCACTTGTAGCTCAATTGGTGAGGGACCTCCCTTATACACATGAGCATACCCACATATATGGGTCTAGGGGCGGTCTCCCGTCTCCCTGTTGGACTTGGGTTTTTGCCTCCAAAACTCCATGAAAATTTTGGATCCACCTCCAAAATTCAAGTAAAAATTTTAGATATGCCCTCATAACTCACATGAAAATTCTAAATTTATCCACAAAATCCAACTACCTATTTGGGTTTGTCCTCTTCAAACGAAAATCAATCTTAGGTTTGCCATTGATTCCACAAAAATAATCGGAAATCATTTTTTGGTTGTAGTATTGATGGTGAGGGGCTTGGGTGATGGCGGTTTAAGCACTCACCTTTCCAAAAAAAAAAAAAAAAGAGGCCACAATAAGTTATGAATAATAGTATAATCAAAATCACAATCCGATCTGTACTTCAGAACTTTTTTTTTTTATATTGTAAATTTTTAGAATTGGGAATACATCCATGGTCAAATAATGGCATAATTCCCATTATCACAATAATAAAATGTTGTAGCAAATAAACTGTTTTTGTAGAAAAAAAATCACAATATGAAAAGAAGTACATTATTACGATATGAAAAGAAGTACAATGGCAAGGGTAGGAAAAGATTACTCACCTTTTGGTACTGGTATTTTACAATACTCTCAAGAACCCACCTTCATCTTCCTCCAAATTTCCTGTATTTCCATTTTCCATTTTCCTTTTTAAATTTTCTCACCTATTTCTCCTTTTAGGTATAGAGAACAAGGCACACCGAATAGTTTTTCCTATTTCTTTTTCATTTTCTTGACCATCACTCTAATTGCTTGCGTTGGTGTGGGTGTGTGGACCCCAAAAAGCATATCTATCAGACCATTCCAATTATCTATATAGTCAAAAATTAACAACTAAAACATGAATAAGCACTCAACAATAGTTTTTTTTTTTTTGGTAAAAACAATCTGTGGTTGGATAGAGAAGTAATCATACAAATATGACCAAGACCATCCTAAGATAATTCTAACGTGTATGACCCAATGATGTGAGTTTGGTCCCATATGTGATCAATAAATTTTTTGTAACAATTTTTCTAAATCTTGGGTTGAAGTGACATTTTATTTCCTTACATCATGTATGCGTACCTGTGATGGGTGTTTGAGAACAGAGCCACTATAAGCTATTCCGAGCAAGGATGCAGGGGAGAGGGCTCGGACATGTCAGGGCGTGTGGCATGGGAAAAGAAACTCAATCAATCGGAGTTGACTCAGTTAACGAGTCAATCTTTCATCGACCGTGAGGGCTGGCTACATCAACAACCCCAATAATCCACTTTTACACTTACTTTTTTTTTTTTTTTTTTACTCTTCTGTAGTGCTTTGGGTTGTTAACAGTTTTTTCTTTTTTTTTTTTTTTTAATAATGTAGCATGGGAACAGTTCTATCACATACAACATAATCATCTTCTGGCTTGTATTTGTATATCTTTTGGCAGTCAATTGAGAAATCTTTAAATTTTGAAAATTGAATCCAGCTCAACCTGCCCAATTAATCAAAGCCAAAGTCTGATTCTTGATGGGTTGGTTGGGGTGGAATCAAGGATGGGCCAATAATAATCCATTCAAAATAAGGTTCTGAATGGACTTGTTGGCTGCACACACTTTCATCCATTTAAGGCACATTGGATATTTTAATGATCAAGATTATGAGGATATTAGCTCTATTCCAGTCTTTCATTTTCTCAAATCTATTTTCATCCATTTCAGTTCAAATTCAATATTATATTCAAGCTATCTCAATCACCTTTCAGTTAAGATTTTTTAAAAAGATAAAATACTTCAAAATCTCCATTTAGTTATTATTTAATAAGCTAGGTTGAATTATGACCCAACAAAACCCTCACAAAATATTAGAGTTTGTCCAAGATTATATATGACTGACATATCCTATTACCTTCAATTGGTCGTTATTTTTTAAGGGAAATAAAAGCAATCAATCTATCTCCTAATAGACTCAGTTTTTGAATTTATATTACATCTTCTTCATAAAGACTTCTAATTATTCTCGAAAAATATTGAAAGACATTAAAAAAAAAATTTCCTACTATGTCAGCCTGATATATTAAATGGATGAGCCCTTTTTTCTTTTGGGAGAAGAATGAACCCATCGTGGGTCCTATGGCGGCAATGGCCAAAAGCTGCAGCAGTTGTGGTCATCAAGAGTTGGCAATGGTCGAAATGCTTGTAGCAAAATTTTTTTTTTTTAAATCGGTCAAATTATCATAGCCTTAGGCAGAAAAATATGCATCATGTTTTGGAGTCCAGAATCCGCTAAGGCTTTGACATAGAGAAATTCTGAGTTAAAAATTTGGAACTCTAGAGCAGGGTCTGCGTAGGAAAATCCAAGCTGCTTAAAAGAAATGCTCTCCTAGTGTATAGAGTGTTCATATTTATCCGAATAGGAGTTAGTCCCATCATAAGGTTGACTATAAATTTTATGAAAATAATTAATGAATAATGCATAGGATTATGTTATCACGGTTTTTTTATCAAATTGATAATTTTAAAGTGAAACTAATTTTTATTGGAGTAAAATTTAAAAATATTCATTAAATTAGAATTGTGTTTATATTGAGCTTTTGTACTAGTACTAGGTGAGCTCAAATGTAGAGTTTCACTTTTTCAACTCATGATTTTTCTACCAGAGAGGATCTGAACATACTCTTGTAGTGTTGTTCCCTTCAATCAAGGGGTTCATGCAATTTCTAGACTACTGATTTCAAGGGCCTCATGGTAAGTTCCATATGCTTACCAAAGAGTGGATGTTCCTCCTATAATGATAATACTAATAAAAATAACTTCTGCATTAGCCACATTTGTCTTTCTTTACATTTTTCCAAGAAAAGGGTAATGATATTATGATATGAAAATCAAAATGGCATCACTAAGTTTGCCACTTAATTTCTCCTAAATCTCAGTTTCCATTAAAAGTATGACGAATCCTTTAAAGAAAATGAAGAAAAAGAAACACTAAAAACAAGGAAATGAAGGGAACTTTCATGCCACTAGAAGAAACTGAAACTGTTCATCCTTCCATAGCTCCCACTGGCATAAGCATTGAAAAGTATCTCATTCTGAGCACTCCAGAAATCAGCTTTGAGTCCACCTCTCCTCACTGCTTTCAAAATCTTGTTCCTGTGTACATACCCTGTCACCACTACCTTTTGACTGTTGACCTCCACTTCAACCTTCTCAATGCCTGTCAGCAATATAAACATGCTTAAATTAGATAACATGCACGTCTGAGATCTGCTTGAGGCCCGTTTGGATGTCTCTTCAGCATGTTTATCCCCAACAACTACTTTGGGCACGTTTGCTCAGATGGTTTTCATTGTAGAAAAAAGTTTTCCAGCTACACTAAAATTTACTTTTGGTGTGACCATTTTTCCACAAAAAAAAAGCTACAAAAATGAGTTAAATTTTCCACGATTTTGCAGAAAAGCTTCTCTGGAGTCCGGGAAAAAAATTCCCCAAAGAAGAGAAATTCCACAGAACTAGTTTTCCGCATATATATACAAAACGTGCCCTAAGGTTGGTTGGCTCCAAAGAAATGGAATAAAACAAAAGGAAACTGCGATTTTCACATTTTTCCATGAGATTAGCTTGAACTAACTTCCCTTGTAGCTTGTAACATATTAGGCCATGGAAAAATAATGAAATCTCATACCTTTAACTTTGGATAGACATTTTCTCAGTTTCTTTTCATGAATCCCCACCATCTCAACCTTCAGCTCAACAGTCTGTCATGAAAATGTTCAGGCATAGAAGTGGAGAAACCCAACATAGAAATCAAAGAAACAATTGAGAATAACGACTAAATATTGTGTTAGTAGTAGAGGAACACATGTTAGCAAATCACTGTCATACCTCCATGAATGATGACCCAAGCGTAGAAAATGATATCTTGGTGATGGGATGATAAGTAACAAAGAAACAAAAGGCATAGGAAACAAAAGGAATGAATGGAAAATAGATGGGGGAATGTTGCTAGCTATATATATACCAAGGGAAGAAGAGAAATGTTAGGACAAACAGCAAAGTGGCTCTTGAGGAGCTCCATCAGTAGAACTTAGATTTCTCTTCTTTGCTTTGCTTTTTCAAAAGATGGGAAGGCAAGAAAACAAGATGATGGTTATATCGAGGGAGTTTTGAGCTCATGGTTCTAGGCTAGTCTGAGGAAAAGTGAGGAGAGCTATGATGGTTGTGAGTATCTACATGATAGCGTTGACGGGTCCAAGCTAGCTTTTGGGATCTCGGAATGAGATGAGGTAATAAGAAACAAAAATACAGTTGAGATTGTCTGTGTTCGAAGCAAACTAATTAAAAATAGATAAAGGTAAAGGTCCCAAAAGGAAAATCTAGGCATGGCAAGTGGACCCCATTGCAAGATTTCAAATTTGAGATCATCTGTGCTCCATGTTAAACTCTCAGAAGTTTTTTGAGGATTTTACAGGAAAAAAAATCCCTTAGATGGTCCATTCACGAAAAAGGATATTTTATTTCTAATGCACAAAAAAGCCCTTTGGCCAACTTAAATATCTTTTTTTTTTTTTTTTTTTTTATATAGCGAGCAACAATAGGGTCGCTCGTTTCAATTGAGCAGTGGCGATGCATAGGCCATTCAAGGGGTTTTCTTCCTCTAAAATCCTCATGTTTTTCTTGTTAGTTCTGATAAAGGAGCAGGCTGCATTATGCTGACAGCCGATGAATTTTGTGGCATCTTCAGCATGACTATATGAATCTTGCATAAGCTTTGATGATCATGCTATGGTGTTTTGGTTCAGATTCATGTAGCTGGCAAGACTTCGATTTTTTATTTTTTATTTTTGGGTAAGCTGGCATGACTTTGATGATGGCACCTGTAGGTGCAGAAAATTATGACCCACAATAAGAGGGTGCCTTACAGGACTTATCCGGGAAGATGATGGTGTCTGGAATGTCTGGATGCCGTCCGAGAGCCTGAAAGGGAGAAGCAAACGGTCAGAGGACCCTGGCCTGAGCGGCGCAAGGCTCTCCGATGCCAAAGTCAGTATGTGAACTGGAACGATGGAAGAGAGGGAGAAGAGAGACAGAGTAAGGGCTCTGTGAATAATATTGTGCGTACCTCGCATGGTGTTCGAAGGTCTATTTATAGAGGTTTGGATCGTATCTCTCAGAGAATATCTTGGTGTGGGTCCTATGATCTGACTGGGAAGTCATGATCAGCCCACAAAGTAATAAATGCAGTCTAATCCGGCCCACTCAGCATTTAATGCTAGTCGGGTCAGCCCACATTGCATTAAATGCGTGTCTTGTTGGGCCAGATTGTGTTGGGCGCCTTTGGCGGTAGGAGTACCAGCGGATCTGCCCTCGGGCCTTGCCCTGATGTGGCCTCAGCCGCTGGATGCTGCCATGTGGCGATCTGGTGAAGATAGTGGGCGGCTGGATGTCGCGTCTGTCCCACTAGCTCGTGACCCTATCCCTCCACGTGTCTGATGACGTGGGGGATGAGGGGCCCAAGCGAAGGTTCTTTCTTGCTTCGGCTACTGTCCTGGCTTCTTCAGCCGAGGTAGCTTTAGCCGAGGTAGGGTTCTTCGCTGAGATGGCATCCGAGGTGGCCTTGCCGAGATGGACTCTTTGCCGAGATGATGCCCGAGGTGGTCCAGTTCGGCGCTTGTGGCCTGGAGATGTTTGATGTCGGCCAAGGCCTCCGCCCTGGTAGCCGGGATGAGATCGGTGCCACGTAGATGGCACGCGGATGGCACGTGAGAATGCTTAGACCCGTCTGATGGCTGTCTTAATCCTGCAGCTCTGGAAATTTCCCCACACAATTGCCCCCTAGCTTCTGAGCTCGCGTAGAACGTCAGTGCCGTGAGGTCGGGAGCTATGTGCCGGGCCTATCTGGAGGAGAGCCTCTTTCGGCTCTGACTCGCTGTCGCTTCGGATGTTCGAGATAATAAATGACGTCCCCTATTCAATGCTGAAGATAATTCGACGGCTCCACGTGTCATCTCCTGGCTGGTTGTCTGTCTCTTCGAGGTCGTACGCGCCGTCTCGTCAGGGGCGCAATCAATTTTTGAAATGATTTGCGCGCCGCTTCAGGGAGGCGTAATAAATTTTCGAAATGATTCGCGCGAAATCCCAGGGGGGCGCCCCTTGGCACGCCCGATTAGGGTTTCTGTAAAAGGGGGGGCCTCTCTGCTATATATAGGGCAGTTGAGGTCTGCTCCATCCTTCGTTTGCGATTCTGAATCAGAGGCGAGCGTCAGAAGAGGGAAGGCTACTGTGAGGGAGCTTCATTCGAGAAGTGGTGCGCTGCTGAGGTTGAGTCTCTTCGCTGTCCAGCATCTTTGTTCTGCTTCCGTAAGTTCCTCCTGCTCTGCTTCTTCTTCTGCGGGTTTCTCTGCTTTTAGACTGGGATAGGAATGGGGATTTACAGCCACTGGTTAGAGAGCGAGGGCAGCGATCGAGGGCTTTAGGTCAGCCTTTAGGATCCCTGCTGATGTCCAAGTCAGGGGTGCTGAACCCCGTGGCTACAACCCTCGCGACTTTTCGGGAGGTTGGATGCCTTTTCCGCTGGTGGCTGTGATAGAAGGCGGGGTCCGATTTCCACTTCACCCACTCCTTAGGAGATGCCTTAGTCAGTGGTGTCTCTGCCCCTGCCAACTGCTGCCGAATGCCTTCAAGATCGTGATGGGCACGGTCAAGCTGAATGAGGTCCTGGGCACCGACTTCGGCGTCTTCGACCTTGAGGACGTCTATGACATATGCAGGTCCGGAGAGTCTTATTATCTCCGGGCTAAGCCTGGCCGGGACGGCTTCGTCCGATACTTGGAGGATTCGAGCAAGTATGCTGGAGACGATCTTCTATACGTCTCGGGGAACTGGGAGTTTGGGGAGGCCGACACCGATAGAGGCTACCAGGTCCCTCGCCACTTCGGTACCATCCCAAGTAAACATCCTTCGTTTCTTTTCTTTCATAAGTTTCTTTTTGTTCTGCCGTGCTTATGCTTCTTATTGCTGCAGCTTTGAAGGAGAGGAAACGGGCTGCCAGATACATTTGGAAGAGGAACGACGCCTGGCTCCGTCTGGTGAAGCGGTACAGCGGTCACGACGGCAGGGCGGCTTGGTCGCTGCTAGGGTATAAGCCGAAGTACCGCGGGTATCTGAGGGGCACCGTAGAGCCGATCCAGAGTGAAGGTGCCGGATCCGGGGTTGGTCAGGAGCAGGCCGTTCCGGAGGTCGCAGAGTAAGGGCAGCGTCTGGAATCCTAGCTTCCATATCGGGATCGAGACTTCCCCAGGTCTCAGGAAGGGAATCGAGTCAATCTGCCCGATCTCCCTCGCCAGGATCCGAGATGAGGCACACCAGGCGCTTGTCCTTCGAGGATCTCGAGGCCTTGGCGCTTGGAGTGGAGGACGCCCGAGCCCCCCAGGAGCCGGTAGATTCTCCGAGGCATCCGTCTCCGAGGGCTCGGGTGGCTTCTCCTGCAGAGGTGGCGGAGGTGCCCGTGCCCCCTAGCCCTGTTGATCTAGGGGTACGCTTGCCCCCAGCCGAGGTCGAGCAGGAGGAAACTCGGCTGCTGAAGATGGCGAGGACCGACGCGGGCCCTAGCTCGGCTGCTGCCTCGTTGCCCCAGGGGCCGCCGTTATGGGAGCCGAGCTTCATGCTTGGGCCGGGGAGGCCGATGACGATGGAGGATTGCATTCTTCACAAGATCGAACTCCCGGTCCTCGAGGCCTTAGGGCGAGCCTGCGCCCTTCCCCGGGACATGGAGCGGCTGGACAAGTACAGCGACCAGAAGCTGATCCTGTCGATGTTGCAGTCCAACTTCGCGGTAAGTCTTCATTTCGCTTCGTCGAACCAGCGATTTAGCATCTGATGCTCTCTGGGTCTAACATGTACACCTTATTTCTTTGGCAGGCGGCGCAGAAGTCCATGGCCGTTGCTGACAGGATCCGCAGGTACAGCGCGGACGCTGCCGAGCTGTCCGTGGAGAAGAACGGCCTGCAGGAATCCCTGGACGCTGTGAGCCAGAAGTTGGCCAGGGTAGAAGAGGAATACGCGGCGAAGCTCGAGCAGGCGAGGGAAGAAGCCGAGGCGGAGAGGACTAGGTCGGCCGAGCTCGAGGTCTCCATTTCGAAGATGGGAGACGATTACGCGGCCCTGCTTCAAGCCGAGGCCAAGAGAGCGGATGAAGCCGAGGCGAAGCTCGAATCCGAGTCCAAGAGGGCGGATGAAGCTGAGGCGAAGCTCGAGTCCGAGTGCGATGCTGCATTCGAGGATGCCAAAGTGCAGGTCACCGCCCACTACAAGGAAAGGGTTCTTGTGGTGAGGGATAAGGCTTGGGCGAAAGGGTGGCTTGCCGGCCTGAAGGAGGTCGGGATCTCGGAGGGCCACCCCTCCTTTCGGGAGCCTCCGCCGTACACGCTTCCGGTGCCGAACTCTGCCCGTCCATCCGGCGAAGCCTCTGACGCTGCAGCTCGTGCAACTGACCGGTCGTGACCTCGGGACATCAGGACCTCGGGATTTTTGCTCTTTTGCTTTGTGCTTTGTAATTTTCTTCGATTTGTATTTGCTGAACACTGTAATGAGTGAAACTTCAATACAAATGAAGGTTTTTTGAAATACTCGTGCTTTTCTCTTTTAAGCTTGAGTTCTTCGATTGCTTGAGTTCGGTAGAGTGCTCCCTTAAGATCTTTTTTGGTATTTGCGCTGATACTCCGTATCTTAGGTGATCTTCATTGGTATTCGCGCTGATCCTCCGTATCTTGGGTGATCTTGAATAGCAATAAACATGGTGGCGCGGCAGACGAGGGAGTCTGACGGATGTCTCCACGTGGCGCCATAGGGTTCGCTGGTCGACAGTCGCGCCTTCCCAACAACGCGTGGGAGACTTCCCCCCATAACTCCTTTTGGAGACTGAGCCTTCTTCCATCCTATAAGTAGGGGGAGCAGGCTCGCCATGGAAGAAGGAAGGAACATGGTTGTAGGAGCCATGTCTGGGAGGTGCCTGAAATTGCTTGATCCGGGGGAAAACCCTGCGCCGTTGGACGGCTGCCCCCGATGGGGGGAGGCTGTCGTGGTCTGCGCGCTCTCTGAAGGAACTCCCCGTGGGCCACGCGCTCTCTGAACGCGGGTCCATGGGCACTGGCCCTTGGCCAGACAGAGTGAGGATGCGCTGCGAGGGGACGGTGGCGCATTCTCGTCCAACACGACCCTGTGCGCCCGTCGTACGGCAGGCGGGTTGAGGCTCTGCTGGTCCGAGAGGTTTCTTCAAGCTTGGCTGGTCCCTCTGGCCACCGAGGGTGTTGCAGAGCCCAGTGAGGTCCAGGATCGCTCAGAACCTCCAGGCGGTGATCCAGCGTTCTCGAGCCTTCTGCCTGGAGAGTCGGTGAAGATCAGAGTCTCCTAGCCTCTCTCTATTTTCTGTTTTTAGAGGACTGTGGTCCTCCTTTCTGTACTTTGCTTTCTGTTATGTATTTCTTGTAACGAAGCAGTTTGCAATGAATGAAAAGGAATTTTCTGATTACCCAAGCTGTGTACAGTGCTTCTGAGTTCTTTTTCTCATTACTTTGCGCTGTTCCGGAATGCTTGGATTTTTGTGTTTGAATGCTGGAACTGACCTCGGCCGAAAGGGCTGGCTTTGGCCGAGACGAGCTGCATTGTGCCGAGATTGACCCATTCCGTTGGCCTTGGCTCGGCGAAAGTGAGTTCAGCAATGGCCTTCTGATGGGTGTATGAACCCGGACTTCAGGAAACTGTCCTTGGCCGGACTGCCTTGAGGGGTTTATGAACCCAGACTTTAGGAAAGGCTGAGTGTAGGAACTGCAGGCCTTTTCCAAGGCGTAGAGCCTGAGTGTGTCCAAGACACGGAATTTTAGGAAAGGCTGAGTGCAGGGACTCGAAGCCGTTTCCAAGGCGTGGAGCCTGTGTGTCCAAGACACGGGATTTTAGGAGAGGCTGAGTGAACTCGAAGCCATTTCCAAGGCGTGGAGCCTGTGTGTCCTAGACACGGGATTTTAGGAGAGGCTGAGTGAACTCGAAGCCATTTCCAAGGCGTGGAGCCTGTGTGTCCTAGACACGGGATTTTAGGAGAGGCTGAGAGAACTCGAAGCCATTTCCAAGGCGTGGAGCCTGTGTGTCCTAGACACGGGATTTTAGGAAAGGCTGAGTGAACTCGAAGCCATCTCCAAGGCGTGGAGCCTGTGTGTCCTAGACACGGGATTTTAGGAAAGGCTGAGTGTAGGAACTCGAAGCCATTTCCAAGGCGTGGAGCCTGTGTGTCCTGGACACGGGATTTTAGGAGAGGCTGAGTGAACTCGAAGCCATCTCCAAGGCGTGGAGCCTGTGTGTCCTGGACACGGGATTTTAGGAGAGGCTGAGTGAACTCGAAGCCATCTCCAAGGCGTGGAGCCTGTGTGTCCTAGACACGGGATTTTAGGAAAGGCTGAGTGTAGGAACTCGAAGCCATTTCCAAGGCGTGGAGCCTGTGTGTCCTAGACACGGGATTTTAGGAAAGGCTGAGTGTAGGAACTCGAAGCCATTTCCAAGGCGTGGAGCCTGTGTTGCCGGAGTCGACCAGATAGACAGATTGACGACAAGGCAAAAGCTGCTTTTATTGATTCTGAAGTTCATTTACATCTTTAGAAATAGAATTTCTTCAAGTGGGATGCATTCCACGGTCTCGGCAATGGCTTGCCATCCAAGTCTTCGAGCTTGTAGGCTGACTTTCCTGCCATTGAAACTACTCTGAACGGGCCATGCCAGTTCGGGGCAAGTTTCCCCTCATTTGGTTCTCTGTCAGCTGGCAGGGTCTTCTTTAAAACGAGCTCTCCCGTGGTGAACCTTCTTTCCTTGACATTTTGATTGTACGCCCTGGCTAACCGTTGCTGATAGTCGGTTAGTCTCAGGGCTGCCGCTTCTCGTCGTTCGTCCGCCAGCTCCAGCTCCATCGCCAGGTTCGTCTCATTCCGACCTTGGTCGACCAGCTCTGTCCTCAGGGTAGGAAGGCCGATTTCCAGGGGAATGACTGCCTCCATCCCGTAGGCCAGAGAGAATGGTGTCGCCGAGGTGGACCTCCTTGGAGTTGTTCTGTACGCCCACAGCACGCTCGGAAGCTCTTCTGTCCATCTGCCCTTTGCCTTGTCCAGTCGCTTCTTCAGGCCGTCCAGAATCACTTTGTTGGAGATTTCTGCCTGGCCATTACTCTGTGGATATGCCGGGGTGGAGTAATGGTTTCTGATGCCGTGCTCTTGGCAGAAATCTCTGAAGGATTTGGAATCGAACTGAGTCCCGTTATCCGAAATCAGGGTCCGGGGGATGCCGAACCTCGTGAGGATGTTTTTCCAGACGAAGTTCCTGGAGTCCCTGTCCGTGATGGAAGACAACGGTTCAGCCTCTATCCACTTGGTGAAGTAGTCCGTAGCCACTATCAGCCATCTCTTGTTCCCTGGAGCTCGGTGAAGAGGCCCCACAATGTCCAGGCCCCATTGAGCGAAGGGCCATGGACTGGAGAGGGGGCTCAGATCCTGCGCTGGCTGATGGAGGGAGTGGGAGAACTTTTGGCATTTCTCGCATTTTCTGGCGTAGACCTGGGCGTCCTTCTGCATGTAGGGCCACCAGTAACCCTGGCTGATTGCTCTGTAGGCCAATGACCGACCTCCAATATGGCTGCCGCAGATTCCTTCATGGATCTCGTACAGGAAGTCGTCCACCTTGGACGGGTGGACGCACTGGAGGTACGGACCCGTGAAGGACTTCCTGTAGAGTTTGCCTTCTGGAGAGAGCCAAAACCGTGCTGCCTTGAGCCTGATCTTGTGGGCTTCTGTCTTGTCCTCGGGGAGCTGGTCATCCTTCAAGTAGGCGACTATTGGATCCATCCAGCTGGGGCCGAGGTCAGCACAGAGGACAAGCCGAGGTGAAGGGAGTTCTAGACTTGACCTCGATACTGACCCGACCTCGATGGTCCTCTTCTTTCCTGCTTCAACAGCGGAGGCCAGGTTTGCGAGCGCATCTGCATGCGTGTTGGTATCTCGGGATATTTGCCTGACCTTGGCTTTCTGGAATTGGGAGAGTAGCTTTTTTGCCAGGGCTAAGTAGGCCGCCATCCTGTCGTCCCTGGCCTGGTAGTCTCCAGCGAGCTGGCTAGTTACCAGTTGAGAGTCGCTGAAGATCTCCAGGTGCTGGGCTCCGAGGATTCGGGCGCTGTTCAACCCTGCGATCAGTGCTTCGTACTCCGCCTCATTGTTCGTCGCTTTGAAGTCGAGGGTGAAAGCCTGCTCTATGACCAGTCCCTCTGGCGATTGGAGAACTATGCCGGCGCCAGCTCTCTTGGAGGTGGACGACCCGTCGACAAAGATCTTCCATGCCGAGGTGGGAGACTGCTGGACTTCTGTTTCTACTGGCTCTTGCCCTGTGCCCCCCAGTGCCGTGCCGAGCTGGGTCGGAGCCGGGTTGGGGCAGGCGAATTCGACTATGAAGTCTGCCAGAATCTGGGCTTTGATCGCAGTTCGGGGACGGTACTGTATGTCATATTGCCCCAGTTCAACTGCCCACTTTGATATGCGCCCTGAAAAGTCAGCTTTTTTGAACAATGAACGGAGTGGGTGCTCCGTGATCACCACAATAGTGTGGGATTGAAAATAATGGGAGAGCTTGCGGGAGGCGGTGACAAGAGCCAACGCAAGCTTCTCCAACAGTAGGTACCTGGTCTCGGCATCGAGCAGGGTCTTGCTCGTGTAATAGATCGGCTTTTGAACTCCCTCGTCCTCCCTGATGAGGACGGAGCTCACTGCGTGATCCGAGACCGCGAGGTATAAATACAGGATCTCCCCCCGAGTTGGGGTGGAGAGTAATGGGGGTGACATCAAATAAGTTTTGAGTGCGGCCAATGCCTGGTCGCACTCAGGGGTCCATTGGAACTTCAAATTTTTCCTCAAAAGCTGGAAAAAAAGGCCTGCACTTATCTGATGAGCGGCTGATGAAGCGATTGAGTGCTGCGGCCATTCCTGTAAGCTTTTGAACTTCCTTTGTGGTGGAGGGACTCTGGATGTCCTGGATGGCAGCGATCTGGTCTGGATTGGCCTCTATCCCCCTCCGCGTCACCAAGCTGCCGAGGAACTTGCCAGAGGCTACGCCGAAGGCGCACTTGGAGGCGTTGAGCTTGAGCTTGTACGCGCGAAGGATGTCGAAGACTTGGCCGAGATCCGCCAGGTGGTCGCTGGAGCGCACAGATTTGACGACCATGTCGTCGATATACACCTCTACCGTTCGGCCGAGCTGGGCCTGGAACATCTTTGTGACGAGGCGCTGATAGGTCGCCCCCGCGTTCTTCAGCCCGAAGGGCATCACCTTATAGCAGTATGTGCCGCGGGGGGTGATGAATGAGGTTTTCTCCTCGTCGGGCCCGTAGAGAGGGATCTGATGATAGCCTCGGTAGGCGTCAAGGAAGCTCATTCGGTCGTGACCGGCGGTGGCGTCGATCAGTTGGTCAATCTTCGGGAGGGGAAAGCTGTCCTTAGGGCAAGCCCTGTTCAGGTCGGTGAAGTCCACGCACACTCTCCACTTCCCAGTTTTCTTTTTGACCACCACCGTGTTGGCCAGCCATACCGGGTACTGGACTTCCCGGATGGCCCCTGCTTTTAGCAGGTTGTCGACCTCTTCGACGACCGCATCTGTCTGCTGCAGCCCGGTCCTGCGGGCCCTCTGCACTACTGGCTTGTGGTCGGGGTCGACGTTGAGCTTGTGGCACATGACCTCAGGGTCGACCCCAGGCATTTCGCTTGGGCTCCAAGCGAAGACGTCCACATTCTGCATCAAGAACCGAGAGAGTTCGGCCCTTTCTTCGTCCGACAGCTGGGTGCCGATCAGGAAGAAACGGTCTGGGTCTGCCGGGTCTAGCCTGACCTCGGCTAGGTCCTCGATGCTCTTCCTCTCAGGGTCCCTGCCGATCTCGTCGAGGCCCTTCTCAAACTCGGCCAGGTTGACGCGCTCTGGCTCCTTCACTGCTGGGACAGCGGCCAGCATGCACTGCCTGGCCTGCTGCTGGTCTCCCTTTACTGTGACTACCTCCATCTTGCCTTCTTCGTTCTCATGGACGAACTTCAGCTTTTGGTGGAAGGAAGATGGAACTGCCTCTAGCTTGTGGAGCCACGTTCTGCCCAGAATGACATTGTAGGGGGAAGGGGCGTCCACAACCAGAAAGTCGGCTGTCACGGAGGCTCCGCCAACTTGGGTTTCCAAGGTGATTCTACCCTTGGGGTAGACTGGTGTGGCGGACAACCCTAGCAGAGGTGCACGGACCTCCGTGAGGTCTGCTTCGGAGAGCTTCATCCTCTTGAAGCAGTCGTAGTAGAGGACCTCGGAAGAGCTGCCGGAGTCGACGAGGATCCTCTTCACGGTGAAGTCCCTCAACTTCATGGTGAGGAGCAGGGGGTCGTTGTGAGGGACCTGGACTCCCTCTAGATCTCGATCCGAGAACGAGATGGCTGGTCTGTCGCGGCGGGCTTTCTTGGACGCCGGGGCGAGGTCGGCTTTCATCACTTCTTTCTCGTGCGAAGCCCGCCTGGCTTCGGCACGGGTTTGAGAGCTTCCCCGGGACGAGGAAGCAGGAGCCGAGGACGCCAGATGGATCACGTTGATGATCTTCTCTGAGTCCTCGCTGTCTGGAGCCGGGGCCGTGCTTTGGTGGACCCGGCCCTCGCTGCCACCGGCATCACCTGCCTTGACGAACTCTGAGATGTGGCCCTGTTCGGCCAGCTTCTCTAGATACCCCTGCAAAGTCCTGCATTCTCCAGTCCTGTGCCCGTTGCCCTTATGGAAGGCGCAGTAGAGCTTGCTCCGGGAGCCTTCGGTGGGTTCACTCTTCAAGGGCGGAGGGTACTTGAAGAACGGCTCGGATTTGATCTTGCCCAGGATGCGGTAGATCGGCTCCTTGAAGACGACATTGACGCTCTGACTGACGCTGGAGGGAGGTCTGGGCTTCCAATTGCCCCCAGACCTGGACGACGAAGGCTTCGCCGAGCTGGAGGCCCAGTCCCGCTTGGACTCCTGCTTCTGGGAGGGCCTCCCGCCTCTTTGCCGAGGCTGGCTATTCTTCTGTTCGGGCTCTGGATGCCCGTCCTGATCCTTAGCTCGGATCTCGTCTTCCTCCCGGGCGATAAAGCGCTTCACCCGGGTCATCAACTCTGACATGGATTCTGGGGTGTCCCCGGCCAAGTCCTTCCGCAAGTCGCTGCCGGGGATCAGGGCATGCTGGAAGGCGTAGATGGCTATCGCCTCTCTTGCACCCTCGATCTGGCTGTAGATCGCCCAGAATCGGTGGGTGAACTTGGCGAGAGTTTCGCCCTGCTTCATTCTGAGGGCGATGAGGTCCCCTTCCTTCTTGGGGACGACGGTGTAGGCCTGGAACTTCTTCAGGAAGGAGAGCTGGAGCTCCTTCCAACTGGAAACTGACTGCTCCGGGAGTGAGCAGAACCACTTCAGGGGGAGGTCGCCCAAACTGGAGGAGAAAATCTTGCAGTTTAGGGGACCCTCGTTCCCCCAGATGGACATCTTCTGGGAGAAGTGTCGGAGGTGTGCAGATGGATCGGACAGTCCGTCGTAGGGGACGAACCGCGGGACGGAGAACTTCCTGGGCAAGGGGGTGCGCTCGATCTCCTTCGTGAAGGGAGAGCCCCCGAGATCAGTGTGACCGCAGAGCTGCTTCTGGTCCCGCATGTCCAGGTTGTGCTGGAGAGCCAGCCTGACACGTTTGTCGAACCACTCCTGCTCGTCGTCCTCCTCTGGAGTCTGAACTCTGGACTTTCGCTTGGGGTGGCTCGGACTGCGATGGCTATGAGTTCGGCCATCGCGACTATGGTGACTCCGGCTGTTGCTCGAGCCTTCGTCACGAATCTGGCCCCGTTTCTGGTCCAGATGATGTCTGAGGTCCTCACGAGGAGGCTGGGCTGCCCTGCTGGGAGCGGCCTTCTTTTTCCCTTGAGGCTCAGAGACTTCCCTCAAGGAGGCAGTTTGCACTGCCCTCAGCTGCTGCTGGAGCTCATGAATCATCCGTTCTTGCTTCTGGAGTTGCTTCTGGAGGAGGGCAAGCTTCGGGAACCTCTCCAGGGGGTTGAGCGTGGCGCGTTTCTCCTACGGCCACGGCTTTGTCCTTCTGGGGATGCTTATGCTGACGCTCATCGCGTCTGGGTGGCGGGACTTCGTCTGCTGAGAGCGAGGCCTCGACTCCCTCTTGGAAGGGGATCTCGACAAAGAGTTGGGAGCCCAGGCGGCCCTCGCCTGCGGTCGCGCCATGCACCGTACGGGAGCGTCCTTGAGGAGGGACGTCCGTTGGCGGTGGTGGCAGCTCGAGCGCTGCTCTTGAAGATTCTACGCCCTTCTTAGCTTTCGGAGGCATGGCTTCTGAGAGGATGAGGTTAGGAAGGTTGGGAAGGTTTTGAAGGGCTGGGATATTACTTCCCCACAGACGGCGCCAATTGTAGGTGCAGAAAATTATGACCCACAATAAGAGGGTGCCTTACAGGACTTATCCGGGAAGATGATGGTGTCTGGAATGTCTGGATGCCGTCCGAGAGCCTGAAAGGGAGAAGCAAACGGTCAGAGGACCCTGGCCTGAGCGGCGCAAGGCTCTCCGATGCCAAAGTCAGTATGTGAACTGGAACGATGGAAGAGAGGGAGAAGAGAGACAGAGTAAGGGCTCTGTGAATAATATTGTGCGTACCTTGCATGGTGTTCGAAGGTCTATTTATAGAGGTTTGGATCGTATCTCTCAGAGAATATCTTGGTGTGGGTCCTATGATCTGACTGGGAAGTCATGATCAGCCCACAAAGTAATAAATGCAGTCTAATCCGGCCCACTCAGCATTTAATGCTAGTCGGGTCAGCCCACATTGCATTAAATGCGTGTCTTGTTGGGCCAGATTGTGTCGGGCGCCTTTGGCGGTAGGAGTACCAGCGGATCTGCCCTCGGGCCTTGCCCTGATGTGGCCTCAGCCGCTGGATGCTGCCATGTGGCGATCTGGTGAAGATAGTGGGCGGCTGGATGTCGCGTCTGTCCCACTAGCTCGTGACCCTATCCCTCCACGTGTCTGATGACGTGGGGGATGAGGGGCCCAAGCGAAGGTTCTTTCTTGCTTCGGCTACTGTCCTGGCTTCTTCAGCCGAGGTAGCTTTAGCCGAGGTAGGGTTCTTCGCTGAGATGGCATCCGGGGTGGCCTTGCCGAGATGGACTCTTTGCCGAGATGATGCCCGAGGTGGTCCAGTTCGGCGCTTGTGGCCTGGAGATGTTTGATGTCGGCCAAGGCCTCCGCCCTGGTAGCCGGGATGAGATCGGTGCCACGTAGATGGCACGCGGATGGCACGTGAGAATGCTTAGACCCGTCTGATGGCTGTCTTAATCCTGCAGCTCTGGAAATTTCCCCACACAGCACCAAAATGCAATGGCCCATGTGAAGTGGGCCACAAGCCACGCAGAGGTAGATGGTGGCGTGATGTGTGATTGGAGGTTTTCACCCTATTGTGGAATTTTTTTTAGAGAGAGAGCCAACATTTTAGACAATATGTATGTTTTTTGATATTACCATGTTGCTTGACCTAACTATATATGGTTGATATAGACTTTATATCGATTTAGACGGGTTTTGTAGAAAGGGTGTTCAACCACCACCTGACTAATATCTGCGGTAGCATTTTCTTGTGACAAAAACAACTTTGTAAGCCATTGAAAGTTTGTCCTGGACAAGGGGCTCAACTAGAGGGGGCGGGAGGTGGCCATCTAAATTTAAAAAAATACCCTTTAGTTTATGAGAAGTGAGAACCCCTTCCTAGTGGCCTCCTCAAGGCATATTTTATAGTTCTGCCACTGGTCCTAGATACCATTTCAATGGAGGTGGAACACTGAAACCTAACCCACAAGTTCTTCTATGAAGACAGAGTTGGATGATCCAGATTGATTACAACATAATAGGCCCATCAGCCACCATCCATCTTGATTGTCCATCAAGTTACCTCACCATTGCTCATCAAGTCTCCTCATCTAAGATAATCGATCTCAATCACAATCCTTTGAGCAGATGGTCCATAAATAGTTGGGGATCATTTGTTTGCATGAAATTAAATTCTTAAAAATTCAAAGTAAAAACGAGTTCTAACAAAGGACATGGTAAAGAGGAAGGGGGTTAAGAGGAAGGGGGTTAATGTACAATTACAAGGTGGATCCCTAGATGATCGACCTAGAACTTGCTAATATTTGGTTTACTAAGTTGTGAATAGGAATTCATTTTCCGCCATTGATGGCCATTTGGTGTATTTTTACCAATGATTCTTCAATCTCAGCCACTTTAACATCAATACATTTCTTAGAATCCCTATAAATCCATTGCCATGCAGACAAACGGGCCCTTAGTGACAAATAAAAATGATGATCCAAACAAATCAAAATATAAATGGTCTCCACACTTTGGCTTAGCAGTCCAATATCATTCAATTGCAGAACATATGGATTGTGTGCCCACTTCTCACTTGAGGCTGGTAAATCTCCATTCTTCGATGTAGGTCATACATCAATTGTAGTCCACTTAAGAATCAACTTGGTCAGATGATCGCAGCTGTCCGATCAATGTGTGTGTAACTGGCAGACCACATATGTAAAATGGAAGAGATCCAGTCATAATATGGACCGCCAACGATGTGGGTTCCTCCAGATTTTCTGAAATTCCAAAGAATCACCTTGACCCAAATCTTATATATATATATATTTATAAACAACACAACAACAACAACAACTTGAACACGAGTAAATGAAACAAAGTACTGCCACATGAACACATGAATTATGATGAAAAACTGTAAAAACAGTGGCTGAAGGTCTAGATCTCAGATAATGTGCATTGCTTAAAAATAACTTTGATAATACAATTCTAACCATTCAATAACAGTTACAAAATGGATGGTCCATATCAATTCAACTAAAAGAAAGGTCAGTCATCGATGTGGTCAACGATCATGTAGATTTCACTCAAAATGTCAATAATCTATGTAAAAGATCTCATTGATCACATCTATCATTAATAGCCAGAAACCACTCTATGGGCCTGTTTGGTTACATTGAAATTCATAGGAATTGAATCCTATAAGTAAATATTCCTAAAAATGGCTAAAATTTAAGAAATAAAGACAACTAGACGAGGTTTCATGAATAGCAATCAAATAATCAACCTTTCATTGGAAATGAATAAAGAGAGAGAAAATTATTACTAGGGTGATGGTTGGTTTCAATTCACATCTATCATGATGGAAGGCCTCTGATTGATAATTTAGTGAAAATGCATGTGGTGCTGTACAAAACAGAAGCAACATGTTAGTAGGCATTTCTTTCAGTATAGGGAAGGCTTGAACAATATGTTAGGTTCGACCTCAAATAGATGGGATTAGGCTTTGATGATGATACAGATGAAGTAAGAAATACTTTCAAGAACCAGTAACATGCCCATGCAAAATTCAAACCATAAGCTAATGAGGCAAAAAAGAAAGAAAAAAGAAAGCACTTTTAGTATTATGTTGGCAATGATGTTTTTAACCAATGCTCTAGTATTATTAATCATGATGTTCTCGCCAGAAGGAGGGGCTAAACTATAATGTTTTTTCAATGGGACACAAAAGACCCAACTTTCCGTTACTATTAGTGCTGCTGTTACCCAACATTCCGTAACTATAAGCACCGCCGTTGTTTTCATTATCACTGCTGCTGTTGTTACTAGAGCCGCTATTGTTTCCATTGCTGGTGTTATTATTGCCATAAGCCAATGCTGTTGCCGGATCAAGAGTCCCATCTCTGTAAAGATACAGCCCTTCATCATTCATGCGGCGGAACTTCTTTTCGAAATGGCAGATCTTGAGTACGATGAAGAGGCATGCCCCTGAAAAATATGAAACACACAAAGACCTTTATTTATTAGAGTAGATTACACTTAATGGCCAATAAACTTCTAACCACTTTAGTAAGAGAGGTTTCTCTCCATTAAGACTTCCCATTTCTCCAGATGTGTTTAATGAGATGGTATATATAACTGATTAGAGTGGCCATAGCATATTCAATTGATGATAAGCATCTAACTATTTCTTTTTGGAAGATACACCATTAGTAAGCAAGATCATAGCCCATGAGGATGTGGCATAGCATGAAATATCACTATGGAAGGTGTTGGTTCAATGTAGTAATAGATACATGCCATGGTAGATACACTATGCTTTCTAAAACCTAGGACAGAGATACAGGCATGAGTCTCCAATCCTTAATATGGCATTTCATATTTATCATTAACAAAACAAAGTGCATGTCAAACTAACTTGATTGCTTTAGTTCTTTAAAACTTTATTGTTTGTATACAAGGACTTGCTTGTAATCTTTAAAAACATTTCTAAATTCAAATAGAAATTTTAGATGAAGATTCCTCAATTGTTATTATTTTGAAAGAAAATTAATGTAACTTCATGAAACAATGTACCTAGCAATAGTACATTAAAGTTAATGCCAACTATAAATTCTTGTCCGGCTGAACGGTTCAGTTATCACCAACACGAGAGAAATTACTCAATACTGTAACCACAAGGTAACTCACCGCATAAGCAATTTAGAAACTTTTTTTTTTTTTTTTGGGTGGGGGGGGCGCACATCTCATAAGTCCTAAACTCCTAACCCTAAAAGGGCACATCTCATAAGTCCTAACCCTAAAAATCAGATGCACTTCCCATGAACGATGACCAGCTGGAATTCCCTGGCATCACTCAATCTATCACAAAACTTTATTAACTAACATATATGGATGATGTGATTTAATCTCATTCTCGGATGATTCGATCCAACTGTGGGTATAGCTCCATGTGAGCAATGTCAGTGCCCATCACAAATCACAAGGGAAGGACTTAATCCAATCAAATGGTTTACTTTGACCAGAAATGGGCTCCATGGCTTACATATGCTCTACAGTATAGTAAGCTGCCAAACTGCTGCTAGAATTAATCTTTTCTCTAGAAAGAGAAGAGGCTGATCTAATTTGGGTATGATTTGCAAGGATATCCTAACCATCAGCACAGAAAGATTTGCATACTCATTATTCAACTGAAGGACAACAACATTTTCTGATCAGGGAAAAAGTTGTAATACAGAATATGCTCACAGGGTCCTGGAATGATTTACATTATCCTTTTTAAGCAGAACTTATGGATTTCTAATTCTGGACAAGATTTTAACTTGCTAGCCACGAGTATCTGAAATAATGCATGAAGGCATCTACTAGGAGGGTACGCATCACAATTTGCACCTATAACTAACAGCAAGAGCAATCAAACCAGAACACATATGTTGACCAAGGCAAAAGCATAACATGACATCGTAGATTTTGAGATCTTTGAATCAATTCATGAATTTGTACAAGTAGAAGCAACTGAGAGTACAGTTGTGTACATAGTACTCATAACTCTCCATTACGAAGTTACATACGGAGGGTATATAAAGAGATGAAAAGGCCAATATAGAAAAGATGCCAGCATATGTTCTCTTGATCTAATAATGACATCGGCTAGCAACTATAAATTCCATAATAACCGTAGCTATGTACATTGTAAGCATGCATTTTTGGTCCCTTTTGGAGCAATATGTGATGATGGAAGTGACGCATTTTCAAGTATGAGCGGCCTGCTTGCATTTATCAGCTAGTGGGACGAGGTATCTATCTCTAATGCAAAACCTACAATTGTTGTGCAAAAAGGATCATAGGCCCAGATTGCAAGGAGCCTTGCAATTTCAAAACAAACACAAAGAAGATGGCAATCTTCCATCCTAAAATAAAAGACCTCAGAATAGCTGAATAGGTCTGGAATCACATATTGTCAACGGTAAAAAAAAAAAAAAAAAAATTTGATAAATAAAGGCAGAATAAGTTTTTTACATTTTGTGATATGAGCTGATTATAATGTGAAAGTTTGTCTTCGCATGAGGTGGTGAAGATATAAAGAGTTGGAAACAAGCTAATAAAGTTGTTCCCTAGGGCACAACTCTGGTTTGACTAGACACTTGACGGTAGATACCTAAGATGCAATTCCCTTGTTTATAGACAATCTGTTGCTAATATATCAAACTAGATTAATCGGTAACAAAAGTAAATAAATGACAATTATACGTCTGGAGGAAGGCTTCCCACTTGAATGGTTTGACTCGGGCCAGAATATATAGTGAAATTTCGTGGTTTACACCACTCGTTAAAAAAGTTCACTGCTTCTACAATAATGAGACCTACATTA